>CAJVGC010000508.1:53840086-54434464 GCA_910822075.1 Senecio squalidus
CTGTCAGTAACACCATATCTCCAACCTGAAACTCCAAAGGTCTCCTACGCAAATCCGCGTACTTCTTCTGACGATCTCTGGCGGCTATCAAACGATCCTTGATCCTGAAGATCTTATATGTCGGCTCCTGAATCAACTCGGGACCTGAAATCTGACTGTTTTTTTAATGATCCGGCGACCACCGAGATCTACACTTCCTACCGTAAAGAGCCTCAAATGGAGCGTAGTTGATGCTGGAGTGGTAACTATTATTATACGAGAACTCGACTAATGGTAAGTGTCGATCTCAACTTCCACCAAAATCTAACGCGCACGCTCGAAGCATATCCTTCAATGTCTGAATAGTACGCTCACTCTGGTCATCAATCCGAAGATGGTAAGCCGCACACATGTCTAATCTGATACTCAAGGCTTGTTGTAAGGACTGCTAAAACCTCGAAGTGAATCATGCATCACGGTCCAAAATTTACGTATACTGGAATACCATGTCTATCCACGATCTCGTCGATGTACAATCTAGATAATTTCTCTACTCGGTATTCTTCACGAATAGGGAGAAAGTGCGCTGACTTAGTCAGTCGATCGACGGTAACCCAGATGGTATCATAACTTCCTGCTCTACACCCCAGACAAACTCCTCACTCTTCTGGGTCAATTTAGTCATAGGCGAGGCTATCTTCGAGAAATTCTCGATGAACTGACGATAGTATCCTGCTAAACCCAAGAATGACCGGATCTCAGTGGGTGTCTTCGGTGCGAACCAAATCTTTGACGGCTTCAATCTTGGCAGGATCAACGTGAATACCCTCACTGCTGACCACGTGGCCAAGAAAACTGAACCATAGATTATCAAAACTCGCATTTCGAGAATCTTGCGTAAAGCTGCTCCTGACTAAGCAACTCCACACTATTCTCAAGTGCTCCTCGTGTTCTTCCTGGCTACGAGAATATATTAGAATGTCGTCAATGAAAACGATCACGAACTAGTCGGAGTAAGGACGACTTATACGGTTCATCATGTCTATGAAAGCTACAGGCGCATTCGTGAGACCGAAAGGCATAACCAAAAACTCGAAGTGACCATAACGCGTTCTGAAGGTGGTCTTCGGAATGTCCTCCTCCTGCACTCTCACCTGATGATATCCGGATCGTAAATTAATCTTCGAAAAGAAACAAGAACCCTGAAACTGATCGAACAAATCATCCATACGCGGCAAAAGATACTGGTCTTTCACTGTCAGCTTACTTAGCTCTCTGTAGTCTATACACAATCTCATAGAACCATCCTTCTTCTTCACGAAGAGTACTGGCGCTCCCCACGGAGAGAAACTCGGTCTAACAAAGCCTTTATCCACCAACTCCTGAATCTGTTTCGAAAGCTCTAACATCTCCGAAGGTGCCAACCGATAAGGAGTCTTCGCCACCGGCGCTGCTCCAGGAACCAAATCTATTCGGAACTCTACCTGTCTACTAGGGGTGAACCAGGTAAGTCCTCTGGAAATACATCGGGAAAAATCACTAACCACTGGATTCTCCTCAATCTGCTCCGTGGAGTCTTTCTTCACAAGGGGTGCAAGAAAGAGTGTGCGATCCCGTTTGATGTACTCCCGAACCTTCATACGAGAAACAATCTTAAGGCGCTTCCCCGCCTTATTCCCTTGAACTAACAACGGTCCACAAACTGATAACGGTTATACGAATCATCTTCTCGAAATATACGATCTCTGCGCGGTGTGTCGTTAGCCAATTCGTACTGATAATAACGTCGAAGCTACTCAGCGTATTCGGAATCAAGTCGATAGGAAAAAGTGATCGTCGAATCTAACACTACATGTAGAAAGTACTGCGGTAGTAGGCAAAACTCACCATCGGCTAACTCTATCTCGAAGAAAGACACTATCAGTCTAGGAGTACGAGCCATCACAGTCCTATGCTCATTAGATATAAAATTCTTCAAATAGTGGTCTAGAATCTGGAGTCGAACTTCTCGGGAATCGCACTAGTAGGACAACTTCGTCTCGTCGACTTCTTTGCAGATATGAGTTTTCTTCGGTTCCAACGCGAAAGAGACGTAAAAAGAAGACGAAAATAAAAGAAAAGGAAAGGAAAGTGCACAACACTAAGAGAATTAGGGACAACTTTAAAATTAAAAATAGAATAACTGCATACTGAGGTTAGGTAAGGGAAAGTACCCGTAACGACGCGAGGATCCTGTTGAGCCTCCTGAGCTTCAATAACAAGTGCTTTACCACGGGAATCCAAATCGGACGAAGTATCGACACCGACTGCAACCAACTCGGGACACCCGTTCCTAAGATGCTCGGCAGAACCACACTCGTAACACTTACCCCTCTGGGCACGGAAAAATCTATCAGTGTGTCCTAGCTTCTTACACTTCCCACATTCCCAACACTTCACCTCCTGAGCATGATAATTACCACATCGTCCACACTGCTGATACGTACCCCGGATCTCTGGAGTCACCACCCGACGAATATTCTGTCTCCTAGCTTTCTTCCACGACTTACCATGAAGAGAGCTACCACTTCGTTTCTTTCCGGGATTTTGTTTAACTACAACTGGCGGTAACCCAACATCGCTACTCTGTACTGTGCTATCCCTGATCTGGGCGACAATAGTGGGTATCATAGCTGTCAACTGCTCGGCGATGAGCTGACCGATGTCTGTCGTCATATCCGTTTCTTCATCACTGACTTCCACACTCGGAGTCGTGTTACAAATTCTCGCGCTTGGGCGACCATGTCTCGCTGACCATCTCGTCGTTGTCGTCTTCACAGGCGGCATCGTTCTGAAACTAAAAAGAAAGAACCCGATAAGCAAAATGTGTGTAACACGAAGGGATAAGGCCAAGTGCTAAAAATAACAAAAACGAAAATAAGCACATAAGGCAAAATGGTGCACACATAGCAAATCAGAGAAAATCGATTTGAAAAGCCTACGGTCATAGTCCAAGTGGTTTCCTTCATAAAGCCACTCGGTTCGCTATAACCATTGGCTCTGATACCAATTTCTGTAACACCCCGCTAAAAGCGGAACGCAGAGTGTTCCAGTTAAAGATATCAAGAGTCAAGGATTACAACATTTACAACCAATAAACAAAACATCGGAATATATTAATCATGCCAAAGGTTTATCAAATACAATACAAAGTCAAAAGTGACCAACGTCAAATACAAATACAGATCAATGTCATAAGGTGGATCATAAATGAATTACATCAACATAATGAATTCCAGATACAATAAATAGATGATCCCAAAAATAAGCAAGGCATGATCAAAATAAATCCTCAAACTCCTGAAAAAGCGTTAAAAACGACATCAACACAATGTTGGTGAATTATTCGCAATATGTAAATAAAAGTTGACCCAATAAAAGATTTGATTAATATAGTAAGTTTCAAATAGTATATCTTGAAATCATAACCTAAGTGTGAGTATAGATACCTAGATTAAGCATACACTGAACCTGACCACATTGTATCCCCTGTCCTAAGGTGATGGTAAACCAAAAGTAATAATCATACGGTCATAACATCCACTCATAGGGATATCCTATTGAGCAATGAGGGTAGGCCGATACCATATAGATCTATATATATGTACCGTGGGCAATAAGCTAACAAGTGCATAAGGGGGGGCTTAACCAAGCCTATGAACCATCTAATCTGAGGTGATACTGATACACTAGGCATACAAGATATACATTCATTTAAACAGTTCAAAATACGCTTTCCAGCCCAAAAATAGTAAGAGAAAAGGGGCTACGAATAACTCACAAAATAAGCTCGGCAAGAGATCGGGTAATAATCAATATGAAGCTAATAATCCGCCGCCTAAGTGCCCTAGATCAATATAACAAGTCTAAGTATCTCAATAACATAGTTCGGTTTAGCCTTGTCGGTTAAGTTTAGAGTTTAAGATTTATTAAAGTATTCCAACGATTTCCAAGTCGAGTCGTGATGACGGTTCATGGTGTCGATGTTCCGCGCCGATAGGGACGATGGGAAAATATCGATAAGTTTCACGTCATAATGACTTTTAGAAAGGAATAACATTCCGAGCCGAACTTGACTAACAGGAACGTCGATTGAAAGGAATACCGTTACCAAAGTTTATTGAAGTCAACCAAAGTCAACGTCGAAGATGTTGACTTGGTCAAAGTCAAAGATGTTGACTTGGTCAAAGTCAAAGTCAACCATTTGAAAGGAAAGTCAAAATTAAAGATATTGATTTAGATTAGTCAAAAGTCAACAATTTTGAATAAAAGTCAAAGTCAACGATTTATAGAATGGAAGTTAACTTGACACTTTAAGAGTAAAAATACTTTGATTTTCAGAATAATGGAGTAAAAATGATTTATGACGGTTTTAACAATTTTCCGTAAAAGTAAGTAAACGTTTGATTACATATTCTCGATTAATGTTTAAGATTGCGATATGTCTTTGAGTCCAAAGACGTTAGTTTGGCTTATATGATACTTTTATACATGATAAGTTACTGATATAAGTTTAAGGTCAAAACACGTTACGAGTCTAAGTCGAAAAGTAACAAGAAAACAAGATTTTGGAGATCAGACCCTTGGTGCTGCGCACCAAGGGGGTGGTGCTTAGCACCGAGCCATTTTCCAACTTTACGAAATTTACGTTTTTGTTGCTAACTGTTTCGTTTGACGTTTTTAGGCGAAAGTGTAAACTGATCAATTGTTAGTTTAGGTTCATTTAACATTTACCAAGTGTCATATATGTCTAAATGTGTGGTTTTACATATATTTATCATAAGATACGTTAATTTCGGTAAATATCTTATCTTTACATATTTTATTCGTTTTAAGTCCAAAGTTTCTGAGATCGATTGGTGTTGGTCTAATATGTTAACCTAACCATTTTCAAGGCTTAAAACCGAATTTATAAGTGATGAAATGAAGGATAAGAGATTAAGAATATTTTACCGATTTCACCCGCAAGACGTGTCGATTATTGATACTTGCAAGGACTTCGGAAAGGGAGACTTTATGATGGTGGTGGTGAGGAGGTAAAGAGCTCCAAAATACCAAAAATGCCCATCATTAGTCAAGGTCTTAAAAGAAAAGATGTGAAAAGGATTTTCGGAGGAATTTACTTACCAAACTTTTCAAGATGTTACTTTCACCGAAAAGTCACTAGGCTCCAAAGGAAATGGGAGGATTCCAGGTAAGCAAGGACTTCCATTTAGACCACAAACAAGAAATATGTGTTAGAAGTTACTAGATGAAAAGAAAATAGAGAAAGATTCGGAGAGTTTTCTTACCAAAACAAATGTGACGTTTCTACAACGAAAGTCACCGAAAACTCTTGGTCTCAAGATGGGAAAATGAATGTAAGAGCTTGCAACATAAAAGAATAAGATTTTATATTAGGAAAATTCTCTCAAAATAGGTGAAAAGAGAGAAGAAAAGTGAAAGAAAACAACAAGGAGTAACTTACCGAAATGTGTAGAATGGAAGGTTGGTTGTAAGAGATTATTTCTCCAATCCTTCTTACTTGGATTCTCACTTGTTAATGGTGTTTTGCACTTCTATTTCTCTGGACTTTTGAGAGAGAAATATGTGTGGGTAACAAAAGTGAGAATAGAAAGAAAAGTGACAAAGTGTTTGAATGTAAGTTTGAAATTTTGGAAAGAGAAAGGGTCAAGACATGCTTAGAGATCCACAAATGGATCTAGCATAACCAAAAGGAGGTGTTTGCAGAAGAAATCACGTGAAAGGAGTTGTAGCATCTCAAGAAATTGACCAAAACTCGAAAAAATGGATTTTACCCGAAATTGGCCATGGTGCTGCGCACCCCTGACCTTGGTGCTGCGCACCGGGCCTTTTCCTGGTCAGTTTCCGTTAACTTTTCGTTAAAGGACCAGATTTGTAACAGATTCCGTTAGTTCTCCGTTAAAGGACTAACTTTGTAACAGATTTAGTTAGAGGACTAACTTTGTAATGAGATTTCGAAATAATGATTTTCTTAACCGACGATCATGGCGTAAACGCAATACTTTAATAACGTGAGAATACTAGATATTAGGCACTTAGGTGATTCTAAAGCTTCCGTCTCGAGAGACAAAGTATAAATAAAATATAAACCCGACTCAAATGCAATAAACGTGAGTAAAATAAAGCGAAATACAAGGGTCCAAATTATTGCGAATAAAAAGAGTAAATGTCGGTAAAGAATACTAACTCAAAAAGACGAGTTGTCACAGCATTGGCTTCAATATCATCGTAATATATATATATATATATATATATATATATATCCCCGTTCGGGGTCGTTGGGGTTTATAAACGTCATGTTAATGATTAGATTGTTATACAATGTGTTGTTTCTAGGCGAGTATGTGAATCAAGTGAGGCTGAAATCATTGATGTGACATTTGGGGACATTTGATGAAGTGAAGAAATAAATGAATAATGGTCTTAAGATTTTGGGTCAATTTTATAGTTTGAATTCTAGTTCAAATCAGTTGTCAAATTAGGAAAAAATAAATCCAATTCGAAAAACCCGATTCGAATACTTCTTGTTCCGAAACCTTTTCAGTAACTCGTCCCTCCTTGCACTGTGTGTCTGATTTTTTTTAATATGTTTTAAAACAATGTTTTCATAACCGTTTCAGAAGTTGCTTTCTTTTAATATGTTTTAAAAAAAAGTTTTCATAATCGTTTCAGAAGTTGATCGGTCGATTCCAAACCGTTTAGTATTTTCAAATTATTTTTTCTTTTGTAGTGTTGAGGTTTATTTTTGGTAATGATTAAATTTTATTTTATTCATTTTCTCATGTATCTATTTAAGAAAAGAACAATAAATATATATGGTAAAAGAAAAATTAAAATTTTTACAAAAACCAAATAACTTATAAATTTGACATATGTGATTTGACACATCAACTTCGCGGTAATTGGGGTTTCAAGTCTCGTGATTGAAAAAAGTATAAATATTTATATTGTGTTATTCTCTATATACTTGCATTTAAGAAAAATGTTTTTAGAAAGAAACAAGATTGAAATTCAACCACTAACCTCAACAGAAAGACACACTTCGAATCTACAACTTGATATCGTTAGACCAAAATATAACTTTAGTGCTTTAAATGTTAAAGTTGATAAAATGTTAAAGGTGATGAAGTTATCGAAACTATATCATCTCATAGGTCGATGATCAAAAAAATATCAAAATTGTAAGAATGAATCAAACCTTAATTGAGTTTTAATCATTCATTCTATCCCAACAATTGTTAAATAAGATCGAACTCTATTTTCCTAGGGGTCTTTTGTTTTTTCTGAATACTTGAGTCTGAATCTGAAAACCAGTTCTGAATGATAAGAGGTTGTGTCTGAAATCTGAGAGCATAATCATTAAGATTGTTTGAAAAATATACTTTCATATATATCTTAATTCTTTTTTTCTTCTTTTTTATTTCTTGTTTTTATCATATTTTCAAGCTATTAGAATAGCTAAATTGCACGAAAAATAAAATTAACAAATAACTAAATGTAAGAAAAACATTCAAAAGGTTCTTAGATCAAAAGACAACGTCTTCACCAATAACACTCTAACAATAATACCGATAAAGTACGGTAAATGAAAATCCATAAACTAACATGACAAAATCATTTAAAGTAAATCATTCTCCATTGTGCATCAACTGATCAGCAATCTCTTCACGCAAGTTTATCATTAATTGTTGATCTGATGCACTACCTTGTGACTGGAATTCTTGATTCTGATTATTTTCTGTTTCATTTTCATTTTCGACTTGTATCTCTATTTGATCAGACATAGAAAATAACTCATCATTAACACCTTCCTTTCGTATAAAATTATGAACCGCAAAGCATGCAATAACAACATCCCTTTGCGTATCAAATGAGAACGTTGACATCTTTTTCAAAATCGGGAAAAATGTGCTTTCAAGACTCCATACGCCCGTTCAATAACATTTCTAAGTTTTGCATGAGCATGATTGAACTTTTCATTTTTGCTCATTGCACGTTGACGACGAAAGTCTCCAAGCCAATATCTAACATTACGATATGGAGCAATAATATTAATTCTAATTAGAGGTATTAAGATTCAAAATATAGCTTATCAAATAGGAGGAAAAAAAGAGATATTAAGATCTTATCCAAAAAAAAATTCAAAACTTCTTATTTGCTATTTCACTTATTGGATAATACAATTAGATATCATTAGGAGCTTAACATGAAAAAAAAACGACCCCAAGCCGTCTTCTTCTGATTCGTCTCCATTTGTATCCTTTCCATCAGTAAAAAAATCAATTAGTTTGTAATTATAATTATCATTGATAACCTTTATTAAATTGTGTTGTTCATGATCACAAATATTCGAAACAAATTGGTGTCGAACCTGAATCATTTACCTGTTGTGCATTTTTTTGTTCATTCTCTATCAATGGTCGGATTCTCTGAAACGCAAAGAAAAAAAATAATCAGCCAATTTTTTTTTGTTAACAATGAGTTTCAGTAATCTAATTACGTTGCATAAAGATCTGAATCGAAACAATAGATCAACTTCCGTTTGGAGAGACTTCTGACACTCAATTTTCTTATCGATCTCTTTGGCATTTTCTTCCAACGTTAAAGCCCTTTCTTCTAACATCTTCTTGGTCTTATCTTGGTCTAACCTCAACCTCTCCTACTTCCCCCAGAATGACATTGTCAAAAAATAACAAGAATTCTGATGCAAGATAATACGGGTCTAAATTTTCTAATGAATCTCTAGATCTTTTAATCGCGTTAAGTTTTAAAATATTGTTGTCCATAATGTATATTGTTAATTGGTTGGGGTTCTCATCCTTGATTATTACAGATTTGGGCGTTAATATTGCCTTTTACAAAATGTATAGGTTTTTTTATACTTATATCAAAGCCACGCATTTAAGAAGTTTCTTTATCTAGAGAAAGAAACTAAGTTATTTACAAGCTCATATGTGTTGTTTTTAAAAAGGGTTAAAGTTGTTATAATATAACTAAATTTTCCCAAATGTTCATTTTATGTAATGAACTTTTTTCTCGTTCATTTGGGTACCTAAACTCTTTAAACCGGCTAATTAACTACCTAAACTTTTTTAAACCGGCTAATATTTTTAGAAATTCAAACACCAAATTATATAAACAATTTTATTGTTTTTACACAAAATATTGACTTCAACTATGAACATAAAAGTCAACTAACATGAATTTTTTTGATTCTGATCAGAGAAGTTTATTTTGATTAAAAGAATTGCATAACCGCATATAATATAAGATTACTCCTTAATCGATTCTAACATATCAATTTGTTTTTAACATTTTATAAGAGTTTTGAATATAAAAAAAGGTCAACAAATCAAGGTTTTGTATGATTCGGTTTTATAATGTTAATTTTCTTCATCATGTTAACTTAATCGTTAGATATCGGGTGTATCGAAAAATTCAGTTGTGATAAAGTAAATTAGAATTGATAAAGTTTGATGGAAATAAGTTTCGGTTTGAGTTTTTAGATCCGAATTTTGTGTATCATAGTTGCATTAATTTGAAGATCAATTAAAGAATTCCGTTAGCTTCGTATAATGATTTGCAAGGAATCTAAGTATTGAGAGTGAGCGTATGTTGATTGAAATGTAAAGTTAGAGTTCTAGGTGGTTCTCAGTTTTTTTTTTCCAAAGAAATTCGTTCTAAAGTATACTTCTAGTGATTTGGTGTTATGTTTGATAATATAAGAACCTTTAGATTACATATTGTATTGTGTTTGTAATTCATTTTTTGCGAGATTTCGGTTGTCTTTTGCGCTAAGTTGCAAGAACTCTGGTAGGTACCCAAATGTACAAAAAAAAAAGTTTATTACATAAAATGAACATTTTGGTAAAGTTGGTTATGTTCTGACGACTTTAATCCAAAATGTAAATGGGTAAATATAGGTAAACGGGTCGGGTTTAGTGAGTTTACCTGATTAACCGGCTACAAACAGGTAGCCGGTAGAACTTATGCTGAAAAATAATGTTTCAATAAGTACATTAATCATTTTAAAAGTTTTAAAGAGTTTAGGTATCCAAATGTACAAAAAAAAAGTTCGTTATATAAAATGAACATTTGGTGAAAGTAAGTTATGTTCTGACAACTTTAATCCTTTTAAAAACTGAGTGTCGTGTTTTATTTCTTCAATAATTTAGCATGTAATCTCTCGTCCTAAATTAAACAAAACATCACACTTTTTTTACAGCCATTGTGGAATTTCTTGAACTATTTCAAAACTGATCTAGAAAACATGACTTTTTTTGCTAGACTTTTCCTTCATTAAATCTGATTTAGAGCTCAAATTTTCAAGGATAAATCAGGCAAGTTAGCTGCATTGAGGTAGCCAATGAGGTTATCTGCTTTCATCCATCCAACTTGTTGAGCAACGCGTTTTTGTTTTGTAAAACATTCTGACGAATTTTCTTCGTATATTTAACCGGTTCTATAAAATTCTTTGTTTCGGTCTTTCGGATACCCGAACCCCTCACTTTTGATCCCGGATCCAACTGTGAAATTAAGGCCTCATTTTTTCTATGTGATGGTTCATAAGTGAGGGGGTCTTAATTTCCCTCACTTTTCGGTCTTGAGTCTTACTTATGTGATGGTTCATATTGTGCTTGTAAAATTAAGGCCTCCTTTTTCCTATGATTTTTTTGCTTGTGTTAATCTCAATTCACCTTTCAATATAAGAATTGTTACTGAATTGGGTGATCGATGACTAGGAATTAGGAATAACTCCGATTTTTCAGTTCTACAAGTATCTTTAGCTTGTTCAAGATTTATTATTGAAATCTATGGTTTCTCTTCTTCTTAAATCCGTTTATTTTGTTAGGCTTAGAAAACCCGGTGAGGCTTGGGTACCTTTACCATAACATCAAATGTATCAATAACGAGTCTGAACTTCTCACTATTAACCCGAAACGTACATCAAGTATTTCTCCATCAAAATATAATTAACTGTTGCTTTTAGGAAAATTCATTGCTATTTTGAGGTGATGAGCTAGACTTGTGATGAAATCAGCAAGATAACTTTTTTATGTCGTGTTTTTCACACTTAAAGATTAAATCGACTGTTTTGCACGCAAGTCACCATAGACTTAATGGAACATGTACACATCTTTCAGCGTGTAAATATATCAATAAAATGGAAAAAGTGAATATTTGTTTGTTACACATAAAAAAGCTTATATACGAAACCAATCCAAATTACATGATTTTGCTTATAATAAAAAAAGACCCCCTATATTTTGAAGATCATCTCTCCCTTGATGAATATAGGACAAATCATGCGTTTATTAACATATAAATTATCAAACGACATAGTCTTTTATGAGTTTGTATATAAACTTACATTCTCAATTATGTAATATATGGATTTATTTACTAAGATTTTGCAAGTATATCTTAACCCTCATTTATTTATTTATTAGTCTCATAATCACATAGGACATATGACTACTGCATGCATGGTTTAATCTACGACATAGACTTAATATGTCCATTCCGCAGGCAAAAGCAGCTCAATAGGAATCTCATCGATGTCCTTGCACTCTTCTTCCTCCACTGCATCACTACTTACGCAAGGCTTCACAAACATGTCATCTTGCTTCATTTGCCCACCACAACCACCAGGGACTGGATTACCTATTACAAGAAGTGTAACACTTAAGTTTGAGCCATTTTCAGAAGTAAATAAGTACCAATGTACACAAATATTTATAAATTGTATATGTGGTTTTGATCTAAACTTTTCTTTATGTAAGATATATTATGTATTTTATACTAATCAAAAGACTATGAATAAATTTTAAATATAGCAATAACATCATGCCAAGCTCAATGCAATAATGTAATGACTTTGACCAAAAAAAAAAAAACCATCAAACACATTCATATGTTACTCCATAAATAGAAATACGATATGAGAGATAAATTTTCCATGAAAAATCACAAAATTAATTATATTGTTACAAAAATGTTATATTTTAGTCTTCATTTATCATAGTTTCATAAAAACGTGTAATAATATCATCGGTGATATATATATATATATATATATATATATATATATATATATATATATATATATATATATATATATATATATATATATATTTATATATATATATATATATATATATATATATATATATATATATATATATATGTAGAGAGAGAGATAGAGAGAGAGAGTTCGAGGCTCTCTTAGGGTGTATATATATATATATATATATATATATATATATATATATATATTACTTAATATAAAATAAGTGTAAAAAAATTAAAATTTTTTTTTTGATGTGTGTAATTTTGTATTATATTATAAATTAAATTATAACAAACTTTAAAAAAACAAGTTATAATATGCATCAAAATATATGACGTTTAGTGGTTGTGCATCAAAATCATTATTTTTGTGCAGTAAATAGTCAAATTTGATGCACAACAATAAAACTTCTCATTTTTTATGTACAACAAAACTTCGTTTATTAAAGTTTGAGGATATGGTTAAAATGAACGAATATACAACAATTCTAACGTTATAGATTATTTTTTATTTTATATTACTTATTTTACCTTAATGTGTGTTTTATAAGAACAAATATATATATATATATATATATATATATATATATATATATATATATATATATATAGATAGATATATATATATATATATATATATATATATATATATATATATATATATATATATATATATATATATAACACTGTTGTTAACACATACGTCAGATTGTAGTTTTACAATATAACTGACAGAAGACAACAAATTTATTAAAAACGGAAATAAATAATAAATTGATCGTGACATATATGATTTAATTCAAATGAATAAATGTGAAAGTAATTACCAAAATGTCATAGACAAAAGTAATATTGATATATTTTTTCTTCATTTTTTATAAAATATGTAATTTTTTGTTGACTTGTTCACACTGTCAATTGTGTATAAAATTATTACATTAATACGTGTGAAAAACCTTTTTATTTTTACACTTTTAGTTGTCTAAAAAATATTTTATACTTAAAAACGTATAAAAATGTTCAACTTCCTCCACACTCTAGAGGACTTTTTTAGCTAGCTATCTAATTTGATTTTCAGAAAGGATATTTAATTTGTAAATACAAGTAGGATAACTATTTTCAGAATAAAAACCAGAAGATTAATCACCTTTGGTAGAACAGATCCTCTTCGGATATACGGGTAAATACACGCCGGTCCCACCTCTAGCTTCCATCGACGGGACAAGTGATCCAGTCATTGGATGTTTCACATAACCATCAGTTGGTGATTTCCTAACCATCTCAAACTAAAATAAAATATAACGAAAGTGTGTTATATTGAAGGAAAAGGCAAATAAAATGAATATATAAATTAAGTAGTGAATACGGACTGGGTTGAGAGCTTCAAAGAGTTGGAGTGGCGGAACAACTGTTTGCTCATCGTTAGCCCTATTAGCTATACTGCCGCGGCCATCACCAATACCTCCGTGAAAACGGAAGTAAGCCTTTTCTCCACCGCGGCCAAACTCTCCAATACGCTAAATTTATAGAAAAATAAAGAATTATGCAATGTTAAAATAAAGATACCAATAGTATAATAAGTATACAAAAATTTAAATAGGAGTCTACTTATACTTTTATTTTTTGAACATTATATTAACTTTTCTTCTATATTTAACCGTTAATATGATCCGTCCTTGACTGTAGAGAAATATATGTTTTATGTTCTAATCTTGTAAGTTTATGAAAGTATTTGTAAGTAACTTTTTTTTCTTTTCTTTTTTTTGTTTCGTTATAACGTTTTTGTTTTATATAACCAAATTTAAAATTTTTCAAAAGAACAACTTAATAAATAAAATTAAAATAACTAGATCGGAACAAAAGTATATTTAGATCAATTATGTTGTTATTTTATGTGGTTTTTCCGGTTCATAAATAAAATGAACTTATCATACCATATTGGTGGTAAGTGGTGATCTAGCGAAATTGTCCATGCCGATATTGGCAGAATGATCAAAGTAGTCGCTACGGTTGTTAAAACCAAAAGGTGTCTGGTGGACAACACTTTGGTCGGAGCAGTGGTTGAGCCATGACTGTTTGTGGTGGTCACCGGATAAATAATCAGACATTTTCTAGGATGATTGTATTTGTGGTGCTGATTGGTGAAATGGTAATAGCACAAGGATTTCGTTTTATATAGGATGAAGACTCACTTGCCACGTAGGACTTTGTCTTAGACTTGTGGTACCCACTCACTTGCTTATTTGTGTGATATTTCACAAAATTTGTGAATACCTTTTTATTAATTTATAATATAAATTCAATGTTTAATAAATATATTGTATATATATTAACCTTGAATTGATGATAACTGTATGTATTCGTGTTTATGAAACAACCAAGATGTCATATCAATTGTCATTTCATATATTTAGAGATATTTTATACATTCAGATTTAATAGTAAAAGAATTCGGACACTTATCTCGATATAATTAATAATCCACTTTTTAATTTGGCACATTAGAAATGGTATGATTTCTTAGAGGTAATGGCTATGTTGACCTTATTTAGGGTTTAAAAGGGATTATTTAGAATTTGACCGTTTTTTTCTAAATAAATCTTATTTGGTTGAAGCTTATTTGTTGAGCTTGTTTAAAAAAAAGCTTCTGATATATAAGTTACTTCAAGTAGCTTTAGAAAAGTAGTTTGACCTTATATGGTGATAAATTAAATAAATATCACTCATAAAATTTGTCTTTTTATACTATTATACTAGATTATTGTCCCGCGATATCGCGTAAAAAAATTAAAATTGAATCACAAATTTTATATTTATGTAGATTTTAATTTATTATGAGAAAAATAATGTTGTACGTATAATATATATATATATATATATATATATATATATATATATATATATATTTTTACGTTTATACACATGTTGTTTATAGTTATAATAACATATACACCTTTATCTTTATACACATGTTTTGATATTTTGTATTAGAAGATTTTAGAATAATAATAAGGTACATTATAGTCCAAATTGAACGTTATATATATATATATATATATATATATATATATATATATATATATATATATATATATATATATATATATATATATATATATATATATATATATATATTTTATTTTAGTACAGATTGAATAAAATTATCTTTATACACATGTTTTGATATTTTGTATTAGAAGATTTAAGAATAATAATAAGGTAAATTATAGTCCAAATTGAACGTTATATAAATAAATTATAATTATATTTTTTTATTTTTGTAGAGATTGAATAAAATAGAGCGTGTAATTATGTATTGTAAGACGGTGTAAAATAAAAATAATCTTTGATGACATCATCAATATGATCTAACGGCTGAAATCAAAGAAATTAACTCATCCGACAGACTTTATTTCGTCATGTGGCATTTAAGGCCCCTCTTTTATTATATATTAAAGATTAAAGATACCTTTTAGTCATTTTATAATTTTAAGCTCCAATTTAAGCTACTTTCCAAACATATTTATTAAAAATAAAAGTTCAAGCTTTCATCTTCAATTATAAGTCCAAGCTTTCAGCTCTAGCTATAAACTAATTTTACCAAACATATCCAATATAAAAATATATATTATATACATTGAACTTTTTATGTTACCGACAGAAAAAGACACATATTGTAGTTTTTATGTTACCGATGGAAAAAAGACACGGGATTCCTTCGCTTTCACATTGAAAGTAATTATTACTGATAACGTCACAGTCTGGCTGGATATCTTTTCAACTTAGTTTGAACTGGATCGTATTTTGAGATTTTATTTGAACTTCCAGATGAATCAAAATTGTGTTATACAAGAATTAAATACGTATTTCCACATTATTGATACATTTAATTCAATGTGGCAAAACCAAGCAATTAAAACTGAAATCTCGTGGATTAGAGCACCGCCTACTATAAACAGCTTTATCTGAGTTATTCTTTTTTTCAAGACATGGTACTATAACATTATAAGTTACTATGTGTGTCTCGATAACAATTTGAAATTGGATAAACCATCACCAAATATAAAAGATACCAAATTCTAATCATGATAACATTTACCAGATCAAAAAGTTGTCATCTTGAAAAACTTTAAAAAATTAAAAAAAAAAACTTTTGACTTCCACCAAGTATAATTCATTAGATTCTTTTCAATTACAACTATTTTGAGAATTACCTTTTAAATTTATTTTATAGTGATAAGTAAAATCAAATTACTAATCTTAGATTGTTTCTAATTTGCCAAAATAGAAATGTTAAGATTTATTAATGTATTTCAAAATTAAATAAAAATATTGCAGTTTTTATATTACCAATAAGAAAAACATCCCATTTTCTCCATGTTTTTACATTGAACATAATTAGTACTCTTGTGTTTTCTGATACCGTCATAGTTTGACTAAATTTTTTTTCATCTGTGGAAAACGAATCTTGATATAAGAGTATATTTGAAAAGAAAGAAGATTCCAAATTATGTTATATAAGAATTAAATACGTCTTTATAGATCTCCGATACATTTGATTTAATACAACAATAGCAATAAATCTTAACCAAAACTCAAGTGGCATATCTGATCCTCAACGATAATCAACTTCATTTGAAGTATTTTTCTTTATAAGACGTGGTATTAAAAGTTACTACGAATTTGCCATGAGGTATAGTATGACCTTTTAGCTTTTAGTTTTTCTAAACTTTTCTATTTTAGAAAAGAAAAAGAATCCTTTTGATACACAAGCCCTAAACTTTTATTTTAAGCGATTTTAAAACCAAAATCTAGTGGAAATTTTCTTTAAAAGTAGTTGAAGTTTTATAAAAGTAAAATTACCTATATAGTACTCTTCCTTGCATATATTTCCTATTTGAATTTTTAATTTATTTGTTTTTCTATATTTTACATTTTCAAGCAAGTATATAACCACTATGTCAAACATATCTACAGATAAAAGCTTTCAACTTTTTAACTACAAAAGCTGTAAATAAAAGCTACAATATCTATCTTTCAACTAATATATCAAACATATTATATTATTAAAGGTTTGGTCATGTTGAAATTAGTCGGCTGGTGAAACAGATAAGATAACTCAAATTCAATATATAAAGTAAGAACTAAATTTTAGGAGAATAACTCCTAGTCATTTATTTCATAAACTAATCTAAATTATCTAAATTTTATAGAAAAAGTTAAAATAAAATAAATAAGTGAGTTTGTAACTTATAATGTGTAACTATTTTAGTAGTACCAAAACTAAAACATACTAATATTTCAAGAGAAAAATTAAAACACTCTATTATATTTCAATACATTATAGGTAAGGATTAATAACTATTTATTAGAGGTGCGTATTGATTTTCACTTTTAGCTATACAATTTCATGTAATTAGTTTTATATGATAATAGCTAAACTAAAATATTTGGTCTTTAAATATAAAGATAAAACAAATTAAAAATACCATATTTCACTTAAAACACCTCTCTTCTTTTTATGATACTATTGATTATCGTGCTTAGCATTTTATGTTTTACTATCTGTCACTCTCTTTTTTCTATTCACTACAACCATATGCACTCACTACCCATAATACCCTCAACTATTTTATCTACTACGAATAATACGGCCGTTTTTCCACACGGCGACAAAGAGACGAACTACGGCTACATTACGATTCATTCAGATCTTCTGTACAAAGAATTTCAGAAGAAAATAACTGAATTACTCCGTATTTCATATAACAAACTATCAACTTACCTTGTCGAAAACAAGAAATCAAACATTCTGGAGATACGAAAGATTTTAATCACCGGTAAAGTTGATTTCGGTGTTATCGTTAAAGTACAAAACTGTTATTTTCTGGTAGTGTTGAAAAATTTACGAAATAAGCCAGGTCGTGGGAGAAAAAATACAATAATTATTGCGAGTTAGGTTTTCAAATTCAAAATCAAAGTCAGATTAATCCATATTGTTACAATAATCATGTTAACAAATTGATGTTTCGAAAAGAGAATAACTTAAAGTGGAATGTGAATTTGAATCTTTCGGTAAGTCTTGAAGTGTATCCTAGGGTTTCGATAAATGTGGATCGTTTGTTATGTTTGAATTGTAGAGTTCCTGAGTTTCATTTTTGTATTTATGATGTTGTTATTCAAGGATTTTATCGGTCATGGTTCAGACCGATTGCTCGTCCCGGTGAGTTCGTGAGTTACCGAGTGTACTCTATGTTTTACGTATTGTTTTAGTGTTGATATATAGGGAGTGTTTGTTTTAGCTTATAGAAGGGGCTTATGAGCTTATTAGCTTATGTAAAAGAGATAAGCCCATTTTAAGTGTTTGTTTGAGCTTATTAGCTTAAGCTTATGTAAGGAGGTTTTCATAATCTCCTTTTTTGTGGCTTATGGGCTTATCAAATATTTTTGCCTTGTCATAAGCTAATAAGCTCATAACCTACTCTAAACACTTAAAAAAAATTTAAAAGCTTATATTTTATAAGTTATAAGCTACTTATAAATCATAAGTCTAATCTCAAAAAATAAACTTACACAAACACCCCATAATATGCTATGATATATCTTTTGAATCTTTATGATGATAAATGAAATAAAAAGTTTAGTTTTGATTATATGGTCATAAGTGAATAAATGATAACATAAAATTTTAGTCTAATAAATGTTATGATATTTAATATTTTATTTACATAAATTGGTCTTGTAAAAGTCATATTTTCATATTTTGACTTTCTATCAAATTGTGTAGCAGTGATATCTTTGACATATGAAATATGGAATGAAAATAAAAACAAGAATATAGAATCCTTTTTACTGTTTAAAAAAACAAGAACAAAAATATATAAAATTAAGAAAATATTTTATATATAGAAAATCATTAAGCATCTAAAATAACATGAGGTGTATTGTCAAATATTATATCGTTTTGTTTATATACAATTAAACTGTTTTTATTTAAATATATATTAAAATAAGATATTAAAATATATAATTTCACTTGTAGTGATGTGGTTAACTTTAAATTCAACTTTAATTGTACAGAACCTCAAAAAGTCACAGATAATCATTAGAGGTGTATACATAAAATATTTTCTTTTTTTCTTGTTTCAAAGGACGTGATAGAGTTACAACTTTTGCTTCTACGATGTAAGATAGATATTCTAATATTGTGATCTTACAAGTGTATAAAGAAAATAGGAAATTTTGAGTCACGACCCGAGTAAAGAATCCCTCTATTTGTAACTTATTAATTATTAATGACGTCATCTCTTATTTGGGTAAAAGTAACATAAAAAAGAAACCCGATACTTCTTAAAATTAGTCTTGGATTCGCCACTACGAATGAGCAAAAACCATTACAAAATGATCAAGACATGTGATAAATAATATAAATTTATAAACCTAAATCAAAAATTTAAGGGCTATTTAATGTCTTTAGTGAATGTACAATAAAATCCAAGTTTCCACTAGCAATTCGTTGAAAATAAAACATGTTCGTGTTTCCACTAGCAATTCGTTGAAAATAAAACAAACGAGCTAATCTTCTCAACAACTTATCACATAAAAAAAATGTATTCATATTTGTTGGAATTTCGACTCAACAAATATGAGAGAACTCGACGAATTAAAAGAAACTTCAGGTGGTGGTTATCAAACAATAAAAAAGAAAAAAAAAACTGAGATATAATGTTTAGACGACTCTAATTAACCAAAAGAAAATCCGATACAATGTTGTAAATTGTAAATAGAGTTGGATGATTAGGAAAACAACCTTCTAATACAATTATAATATAACCTTGCCTTTCAAAACAATCCACCTTATTTATAGATAACTACAATAAACAAAAAAAATATACCTAATTAATACAAATACTTTTAGAATACTCTATTCTATTTAAGTTGTATGCAAATCTATTAAGGGGTTAGTTTTATGGATTTCTTGTAATGTATAAATAAACTCCTTTATAAAGGACTTATCTAAACACACCCTAAGTTTATAACGTGCATTGGTGAAATTTTAGAAACAATAATTTTTGAAACCCTAACCGTAGAAGAAGACTAGGTATGGAGCGACTTGGAGATGATGAGCTCTCCTTGGTTTTCAACAAACTTCATAACTCTCACGATTGGGAATCATTCTATCAAGTTTCCAAACTATTTATGAGAGTTGCGAGCATTCGCCGAATCAGGTTAAACAATTCACTCTGTTGGGACATAATGTCTGTAGTTTGTATTCATTTGAATGTGTCGTAGAGTTAGAATGTAATTAGATCGAGTTGTAAAGTCCAAAACGCATCTATGTAAGTTTCAGAGGGTAACTAACAGTTACCCTCGCGTAACTCAATTACGGTCACGTAACTAATGAGTTACGTGCGTAACTGAGGAGTTACGCGCTAACTGTCTCCCAGACAGTTACGTGCGCGTAACTCTTCTAGGTTTCCGTGCTGCCTATAAATAGCAGCATCGGGATCATAAATGCAGTTGTTGAAAGTTGTCAGAGCGTTCATATCGAGAATAGATACGTGAGCTAGGGTTTAGATCACGTAACTAGGTGTTCTTGAGTGTTAAAGTGTTGTAATCGATTGTTTAGGTTCTATTCGTGATTGTAATCAAACACGTAAGCTTAATAGAATCATTCATTTGGTTATATCAATTGTTCTTCACCATATAAACCGATATATTAGTCATTCCGCATCTAATATAGTTTTAGGGTTCAAAGGGATCGTAAAAGAGGCGACCAACAAGTGGTATCAGAGCCTCTATACTTGTTATAGAGGTCTTTGAATCCGTTTGGTGAAGATTGGGGCTGATTTGGGATAGATCTAGGTTTTGGAGTAATTGTACTTTATTTCGGGATTTTTTAGATCTAGGCATTTCTAGCCGGAGTTTGGTATTGGGGTTCAGATATTGTGTTCTCAGTTGGTTATATTTGATATCTGCAGAAGATGGGTTCTTAGTTTTGAGTATTTCTACGTTTACGACTGTTTGAAGAAGTTTCTGCTGCAAGTCACGTAACTCAGTTACTCAGTCACGTAACTAAGTTATTCAGTCACGTAATTAAGTTACTCAGTCACGTAATTCAGTTACTTAGTCACGTAATTAAGGAGTTTCGCGCGTAACTATAGTTACTTGACAGTTTGTTACGCACGTAACTAGGAAGTTACGCACGTAACTAGGTAGTTACGCTCACGTAACTAGGGTGATGAAGACATTCGTTTACTCCATTTTCTAGCCGTTACTCTGCCCGTTTTTCGTTAGAAACGTTAGGTGGGTGTTAGGTTAGGTTTTCGGGTATTCGTTAGTTGCTGATTTTGGGTATTTGTGTGGATTCGTCATGGCGCTCTCTATGAATACGAATTCATTCAACATGGAGCCGAGTCGCAATCCTCAAGTTCCTCCACTATACAACCCAAATAGAAGTGTGGAGGAATGGATGATAAACTTTAGGACGTATGTTGCATGCACGGATCCGAGCATGTGGACTCCTATCTTCTCGAAATATGAAGCCCCCTTTGATGTCAATGCGACCACCGGTGTTAGAACATATCGGGCTTCAACTACATATCCCGATGATGAGAAAGCGCTCTTTCTCAAGAATCAGAAGGCATTGGGGACGATTCAGTTCTGTTTAACCGACGAGATGAGAGCGATATTCCGGACGATCGATAATCCCCATGATCTATGGAATGCAATATTGAAAAGATACGGAGGTACGGAAGCGATGAAGGCGATCAAAGCCGACATCTTGAAGAGGCAATTTGACAACTTCAAGTGTGGGGAAAGCGAGACTCTAGACATGCTGATTTCTAGATTCTGTCGGCTTATAAATGATCTATATGAGTATAGCAAGCTTCAGACAAACACGCGATTCTTGGATAGCTTGCCGCCACATTGGGAAGTTCTGGTGTTACTGTTGAAAGATAAACCTGAGCTAAGAGACTATGACTTTGAGGATCTCATCGACAAGCTGCGGATAGCTAATCTGCAGATGCAGGAGAGAGCATATGGGAGCAACGTGTTCTCTCAGAAGGTGCTTAGAGATAATTCGGGAGTTGCTTTCCTCTCGGATATCTCATCAACACAAGTACCTCCATCCTTAAGCTACTTGCCTCCGACTCCTACTTTTCCAAGTTTTCAAGCAAGTCCTCCAGTGTCAAGCTCGACCGATTCACTTTGTCCTACATGTTCTACTTGTAGAACTTGTTCATCACGACGGGAAAGAGAAACGGCTCCTCTCCTAAAGTCTCGAGGGATAGGAAAGGATACGAAATTTAATGCTACTAGTTCTCGGAATATGGAACATGACCGTTTACAGTCATGTTTCCTCACTGCTTATGACGACTTGATCGACGGAAGGGTAGCAAATTCCGCTCTCACTGAGGAGGATTACGATCAGGTCCATCCAGATGATTTAGAAGAAATGGACATTCGGTGGAACATGGCCATGATGACCAAGAGGATCAAAGGCTTTCTCAACCGAACTGGAAAGAAGTTTATCGGGGGTGATAGAAAGAGTGGAATGGGGTTTGACAAGTCAAGGGTCAAGTGTTATAAGTGTAACAACTACGGCCACTTCGCTCGTGAATGCGGTCAACATTCACGCGAAGACCCTAGACATGACCAGGGAGATAGACATGGTCGACAACATCAAGGTCATCAAGCCCCTCATCAAGGAAGGAGTTATCAGCAGGGAAGCTATCAAGGTCAAACATCTCGGAATCTCAGAATTCAAGATGCCGAAAAGGATGCAAGCGCACTTATGGCTGTGGATAACAGGGTTGACTGGAATGCATATGAGGATATCGCACCGAGAATGGAGCACTTTGCACTCATGGCTTCCACTTCAGATGTTACATCTCCTAAACCTGAGGTAGATATCGATCCTTTCACACCTGTTTGTACTAACTGCAGCGAGCTAGAGGCCCAGCTCGCTGTATGGAGTAACACTGGTAGAGAGTTAAGTGTTGAGGTTAATAATTATAGATTAA
This sequence comes from Senecio squalidus, assembly GCA_910822075.1. Lineage (NCBI taxonomy): Eukaryota > Viridiplantae > Streptophyta > Magnoliopsida > Asterales > Asteraceae > Senecio > Senecio squalidus. The sequence continues at coordinate 53,863,225 of CAJVGC010000508.1, forward strand.
AAAATGATGGCTTGTCCAAAGAAAACAAAACATTAACTGTTTTTAAGAAAGAAAAACAAGTTGAAATTTCTGATCTAAAAATTATAATTACTCGACATGTTTCAAAAATCCAAGAGTTTTCTGATGCTCTTGCAGCTGAAAAATTAACTGTTGCAAAGAAACAGAGTGAAATTGACTCTCTGCAGGCAAAGTTAGCTGCAATTGCAAACTCAAAAGAAATTATGAGTCAGTTAATCGAGTCTCAACGGTCGAACACCAAAGACAAGGGTGGACTGGGGTATACTAGTATGCCTCCTCCACAACATTTCACCCCAGTCCCGGTCGATGGCACGGCCGCAGAATTGTCTCAGTCTTCTTCTTTGACCGCTGAAGCTCCAAAAGCTGAAGCAACTGGTCCAGAAGTAAGTGTTAGTGCAATTGAGTCTAAAGTCGTTTTAGAACGTCCAGACCATAAGTCCAAAGACCTGAATGACCTAAAAGACGTCCATTTAACTGCACATCAAGAGAGTCTTTTTGTAAAAGTCATTCAACGCCTTGAGAGCCGTCTTATCACTAAGATGGACAAGAAGTTTGAAAAACTTCAAGTGCGTGAAGAAAAACGGACTCTTAAGCAGTCCGACTTTGAGTCAAAGTCTACCAAGTCAAAGTCTAAGGGTAAGGAGAAAGTTGAGAAAAACAAACCTATTCTCACCATCCAAACCCCTATGAATAAGATTTTCACTACGGGAAAGGCTTCTTCTTCTAAGCCTACAACAATGCCTCCTAAAGTGTCTAAAGCTAAATCAACCAAGGTAATACCTCCACGAAACGACAATCAAAAGAAGATTCCAACTTCTCAGGTTCCTGAGGTTAATTCAACTGACCCTCGAACCTGCTATTATTGTCGATGTGAGGGACACATTGCCAAGGTTTGTCCTCGTTTGAAAAGTTTAATTTTGAAACGTAAAGAGTCAAGAACAACTTCAAACGTTAAGTCTGTTCCTCAAAGGAAGAATCAACCAAACAAACCAAAGGTTGATTCTCCTTCAGTCAAGGTCAAAACCGATCCAAAATCGAAATTGAGTGAGACTGTTAAAGATGATAAAGAGTCGCTCGAACATCATGATGACACATCAACCAAAACTGATTATCAGAAAGACCATAAATTGGTTGATGTGATCATTACCGATGAAAGTGGGAGACCCAAGTCGATTAAGGCTTGGGTCCCCGTTAAAAACTAACCTTTCTTCTAAGATGTGCAGGAACGACCAAAGTGAACTGTAGATAATACGTAGTATGTCAACAGTGGTTGTTCAGGGCACACGACAGGCAACATTTCCCTTCTTACGGGTTTCTTACCTATGGATGGGGTATCGTTGTATTCGCTGGAGATAAGGGTAGTACAATTACGGGTGAAGGAATAATCTCGAACGGAAGGGTCAGTTTTGAGAAAGTTTTCTTCTGCTTAGCAGTGTAAAGGAACATGAAGGATCACGTGAGCTTACATACGATCAATCGATCATATGCCTTCATCGTTATGACGGAAATCAGGTTATATCTCTACGTTGAGTGTAAAGTTTTTGAAAAACACGGGTTTTTCACATCTAGTGACAGTGTAAAGGGGAAATTCACTTAAATAAGTTTAAAGATTAAAATTAAACGGAAAACAAACGTTTTAAGAAATTGTCGCAACACACATAAAGTGTCACGCATCACATAAAGTGTCACGCAACATTGAAACTGTTGTGCAACACTTGATGGATGTTTCGTACCGTAACAAGTGTTACGGTAGCGCAACAGTTGAGGGGGAGGTATAACAACCTCTTTTTCTCACAAAAACGTTTTTTTTTGTGAGTTTAAAGAAATACCTCTTAAGTGAGTTTAAAGATTTCCTTCTCAACCGAGAAGGTAAGCTTTCTTACCTAATTTGGTAAGTTTAAAGTGTTTAGACTTCGCAACATATAACAGTTGCGAACTCGAACAAAAACCGTTTTGCTTAAATGCAAAACTCTTTTCAAAAAGAGTCTAAAGTTTTGACACTCGTCGAGTCTAAAGTTAAATAATCTCGACTGAGTCTAAAGTTTTTGAAACTCATTGAGTCAAAGTTTAATAATCTCAATTGAGTATCAAGTGTCCAAATGATAAAAACCTAAATCTTTGATCGTGACTTCGAAACTTTTCTTTTTAAGTTTTTAGGACTTGTATAGTTATAAAAACAATAAAATTCAGAAAAACATAAAAAGAGGGGGAGAAAGTTTGTAAAAACCTTAGGAAATGATAGTACATCGCAGATTTTAAAATTTAGAATCATAAGTGTTTGTTCGATGTATTAGTAGGTACGGCCAATATCATATAAACAATTTTCCGAACCTGTTTCTAATGGGTAACACGGTTAAGTCTGTTCATCTCAGTGATAAGCTGAAAACTTTCGGTGTGCCTGGAATCTGTCACCATAGGATATTATATATATATATAAATAAGTATCTGAGAGTAATAGAAAAAGCGAGGAAAAGAAAAATTGAGAGAAAATTAAAAAAAAATTATATAATAAATCGTTTTTTCTAAAACTCAAAGAGTTTTTTTATTAATATAATTATTAAAAACTCAAAAATTCCTTGAGGCGCTCCTGGATTCTATAAGGTTGCGAAATCATAGTTTCCTTGAAGTTAGTATAAAGGTGAAGAGTTATAAATAATTATATCTAAGTAAAACTCGTATCCTTGAGGCGCTCCAGGATTCTATAAGGTTGCGAAATCATAGTTTCCTGCAGTTAGTATAAAGGGGAGAGTAGAGTCAAATAAGAATTCCGTAACTCTTGATGCTTACTTGATAAACGGCAAAGACAGAGGGAGGAGTTCACGAGTCTATAAAGCTTTTTAAGCTTATATAAATAAAAATAAAAAAAAATAAAAAAAAATAAAAATTGAAAAATGCATAAGTGCTTAAACTTTATACTATATGTATGCTTTTTCAATACTTAGAGTAGTTAATAAAATAGGAATAAGGTGACAGATTTCCTAAATAAATACTGGAAGTTTGATGACGCTTTGAGGGAAGTTCGGATTTAGCTAAGTGTAAATATAAGTGGGATCCATATAAACAGTTGTAATCTAAATAATCGGAAAATTTTTTATATGATATCTATGTTGTATTTAAGAGGACAAATATACTAATAATCGGCTGATTCTTGTGATTCGACTTCTGCGATATGATCCTAAAAGCAAACTAATCCCTATCCAAAAAGATTTGCCCTTTTGTAGGTTGCTAAAGTAGTGTGAATAGCTTATAGTTGAAAACCACAAAAATATTTTCGGTTGTAAGTAAAAAAAAAAAAAAAAAAAAAAAAAAAAAAAATCCAAAAAGATTTTATTTCTGCGTTTATTTTCTTCGTTGTCACGTATCGTTTATGGTTAAAAGGTTTTATCACGTGTTTTCTGAAAAATGAGAAATTTTATCAGTTTAAAGAACAAAAACACGTATTTGGTCAGTTTTGTCTTTGTAAGCCAGGTTTTACAAAGTTAAGGATCGGATCTTGAAGAGTTTAGCACTTCCTGGAAGTCAAGGACTCGAAGCTGATATTCATGGAGCCGCGTTGCTTAATGATGAAGATTAGCTGTCAGAAAGATTCGCAAGTTATCGGTTGCAGACTATACACCGTACAAGTCTCTATGAAGTTTAAAGGAATCAACTCTCGATCTCTCGACACCAAAAGTTCAAGAAAATTTTGAAGAATACAAGCTACATCCAAGGGGGAGTTTGTTGGGACATAATGTCTGTAGTTTGTATTCATTTGAATGTGTCGTAGAGTTAGAATGTAATTAGATCGAGTTGTAAAGTCCAAAACGCATTTATGTAAGTTTCGGAGGGTAACAGTTACCCTCGCGTAACTCAATTACGGTCACGTAACTAATGAGTTACGTGCGTAACTGAGGAGTTACGCGCGTAACTGTCTCCCAGACAGTTACGTGCGCGTAACTCTTCTAGGTTTCCGTGCTGCCTATAAATAGCAGCCTCGGGATAATAAATGCAGTTGTTGAAAGTTGTCAGAGCGTTCATATCGAGAATAGATACGTGAGCTAGGGTTTAGATCACGTAACTAGGTGTTCTTGAGTGTTAAAGTGTTGTAATCGATTGTTTAGGTTCTATTCGTGATTGTAATCAAACACGTAAGCTTAATAGAATCATTCATTTGGTTATATCAATTGTTCTTCACCATATAAACCGATATATTAGTCATTCCGCATCTAATATAGTTTTAGGGTTCAAAGGGATCGTAAAAGAGGCGACCAACACACTCCCTGGTTTCCTGTATGATATCTTACCCGCATCCCCCAATTTAAAACAATTTTTCTGTTCGAAACCACTTTCTAATAGTCACATGAAACTAATAGCACAGTCATGCCCCAAACTCTAGTACCTAAATCTAGAAGTGTGCCATGAGACAAGTGAGTTTGAGTTTGATTTTGATGACACGGGTTTGTGCGCGTTGGCTAATGCCTGCAGCAATTTAAATCACGTTATTATATGTAAGAGGATACATGTTGGGGATAAAGGAATTCATTCCCTTATAACATCCTGTAAGAATCTTAGATTTTTAGATTTGGGCGGATGCATGTGTTAATGTCACGGACGAGTCACTCAAAGCTATTGGCGAATCAAGTAATTTACTGGATTTGAATTTGCGAGGTTGTTATTTGATCACTGATTTGGGTTTGAAGTATCTTGCGAATGAAAATAGGAATAATTGTTTGTTATATCTTGATTTGGGTGAATGTGATATGATCAGTGACTCGGGGGTTGTAGCCTTATTCTCCCAACTCGCAAATATTAAGATATTGGATATTTGGATATGTCTCGGTTGATCAATGTAACAAATATCTCTTTATTTGTTATTGCTACCAAGTGTTTGAAGTTGACCGATATTTGTTTGAAAGGTTGTAAGGGAATAACTGTGGAAGGTTTACATGCTTTTTCTCATCATCCCACACTTCGAGGCAAAACGATTACGATAGTTTGATCTGTGACAACCGCGACTTTCAAGGTATTATTCCGTCTTTTATCGTGTATCATCTTATGTATTTATATATTGTTTTGACCCTAGTATTCGTGTATTTCGGTATTTTGCGTTTATCGCGTACGGTTTATTCATTTATTTATTATTTTGGTTGCATTTAGGCAAGTATGAGCTGAGTTATCGTGTTTATTGAGTTTATTTTAAATTGTCGTATTTATCGAGTTTATATTTATTACAGGATTATTTTATATAATAATGTATGTCGGGATAGTATCGTTTGGTTTCCCGTTCTTTATGACGGAAATCTTATTAAAACCTAAATGCCTAGTAGAAATAAGTATGCTCGTAAGTTAAGTTAGGGTAGGATATGCCTATATTTATGCGAGAAAATTAACGTTAAATGAAATGTATTATTATCACTATTATTATTATTATTAATATCTTTAAACCATTACTTATATTATTTTTTATCACCGTTATAATTATTTCAAAATTTTCCTTATCGAGATTTAACGAAAGAAAGTTTACACAAAAAAATAATTATTATTACTTAACGAGATATTAAGTAACTTTTCCCCTTTTTCCTTATTATTATCTTCACACCTCCCTCCTCATCCTTTCATTTTTTCCATCACTTTCTCTCTCTAGAAAAACACACACACAAGCTCTCCCTTTTCTCTAAAATATCTCGAGATTTAACCGTCAAAAATCATTTCTGAAGCTTGTATATCGTTCACCATATTCATCTTCATCATCCCTCCGAATTTCATCTCGATCGGGTAAGTTTTCCTTCGTTTTTGTTTGAAACTTTATTTTTAGATTCGGTCTCAAAAAAGCCACTTTTCACCATCAAAACTCAAAATTTATTGAGGGTTTATGTACCTAAACATATCCTAAGACCATAGATGTAAAAATATATCATTTTCAGTCCAAAAATCGTCGAAAACGAGTCGTTTTGAATTGTTCCGCGGCTTAGTGTAACTGTTAGTTACGCAGGGTAATGTTAGTTACGTAGCAACAATTACGTAGCGTAACTGTTAGTTACGTAGCGTAACTGTTCCTAGAGTAATTATTCCTAGTGTAACTGTTTCTAGCGTAACTAATTAGGTTTTGATCAAACCCATTTATAATGACGTTATAACGTACGTAAAGTGTTACACCCTTTCAAATCTTATGTTTTAACCCCAAAACACATGTCAATCTTAAAATATACACTATTAACACGGTTTTTGGTCGAAAACATGTATTTGGCTATATAATGCTATATCCTTCCTTTAAACCATCGAGATTATAAACATTTAATGACTAAAACATACTATATCATATTATGAAACGTTAGTCGCATAAAAAAACCCTACTAAGCTTAAGAGATACTTAGTCGGTTTATTGTATGTATTGTAAGGGCACTTAGGCGAAGGAGCTAATTTCGGTTGATTATCCTCCTGGCGTATTTTATTTCTTTTGCTTTGCTCTCCAGTGAGTTATTCGAGCCCTTTTTACCGTTTTACACTATTTGGGCATGTTAAGCGTTTATTTACTTAAAGTATGTATGTATGTATGTAATATTGCGTATTAATGAATTATGATGCCTCTAGATTAGCGTTCCCCTACTTGTATGGCCTTTGTGGTAATATGAGGCTCCGTATTGTACACCTGTCAACTCGTATGAGCCGACGGTTCATATATATATATATATATATATATATATATATATATATATATATATATATATATATATATATATATATATATGTATATATATATATATGGGTTTAACAAACCCTTACCACTAACTCTATGATTATGATGTCGCTATGTCAAGTTAGGTGGATGTTATGACTGCTTTATTCGTAGTATACACTTAGTTTAACGCACTAAGGTGGGGTAGTCCCGACTCCCGAGTATGTTATGTTCAGGTGATATTTTATATCTAGGCTCATGTATGTATTGTGGCGTATGCCGTTGAAACAGTATTTTATGAAAGATTTTATACGTGTCACTTATGATTTCAAAGTATGATTTAAAAACGTTTTATTCAATTGTTTTATGGGTCAAAACTTACTGAAACCTTTTAATACTTGTATTTTTATTATTATGCGAATAACCCACTAACTTTATGTTGACGTATTTATTTTTAACGTTTTTCAGGGATTTGAGGTTACTAGGGTCGGGTCTAGTCGGGTGTTAATCGGGTTAACCCGACCCGAATAAGCTTAATCGGGTCGGGTCTAGTCGGGTTTTCAAAACTCAAAACATGTCACACCCCGCTAAAAGCGGAACGCGGAGTGTTCCAGTTAATGATATCAAGAGTCAAAGATTACAACATACAACCGTAAACAAAACATCAAAATATATTAATCACGCCTCAAGGTTTTAAAATACAATACATAACCAAATGTGAAACCAAAGTCAAGTACAAATACAATACAAATGTCAAATATTCGGATCATAAAGGAATTACATCAAGCAAAACGAATTCCAAATACAAGTAATATATGATCCCAAAATGTGCAAGGCATGATCAACTAAAATCCTCAAACTCCTGAAAAAGCGTTAAAAACGACATCAACACAATGTTGGTGAATTATTCGCAATAAGTAAATAAGATTTGACCCAATAAAAGATTTAATAATCATATTAAGTTTCAAAAGCATATCTTGATGTATAACCCTAGTGTGAGTATAGATACCAAAGATTAATATACACTGAACCTGACCACAATCCCCTAACCTAAGGCGATGCAATACCAAAGGCAACAAATAATCATACGGCCATAACATTCACTCGTAGGGATATCCTCTCGAGTAATGAGGGTTGGTCAAACCCATATAGATCTATATATATGCAACCGTGGGCAAATAGCTAACAAGTGTATGAGGGGGGCTTACCAAAAGCCTAAGAAGCATCCTAATCTAAGGTGATACTAATACACTAGGCATTCAAGATATACATCATATAATAGTTCAAAAACGCTTTCCAGCCCAAAATAGTAAGAGAAAAGGGGCTACGAATAACTCACAAAATAAGCTCGGCAAGAGATCGGGTAATAATCAATAAGAAGCTAATAATCCGCCGCCTAAGTGCCCTAAATCAATATAACAAAGTCTAAGTATCTCAATAACATAGTTCGGTTTAGCCTTGTCGGTTAAGTTTAGAGTTTAAGGTTAATTAAAGTATTCCAACGATTTCCAAGTCGAGTCGTGATGACGGTCCAAGGTGACGATGTTCCGCGCCGATAGAGACGATAGGAAAATATCGATAATTTCACGTCATAAAGACTTTTAGAAGGGAATAACATTCCGAGCCGAACTTGACTAACAGGAACGTCGATTGAAAGGAATACTGTTACCAAAGTTTATTGAAATCGACCAAAGTCAACGTCGAAGATGTTGACTTGGTCAAAGTCAAAGATGTTGACTTGGTCAAAGTCAAAGTCAACAATTTGGAAGGAAAAGTCAAAATTAGAGATGTTGATTTAGAAAAGTCAAAGTCAACGATTTTTTTATAGAATGGAAATCAACTTTGACATTTTAAGAGTAAAAAGACTTTTATTTCAAAAATAAGGTAAAAATTGAGTTATAACGGTTTTAAAACGATTTGTTGTAAAACATAAGTAAAACGTTGGTTCAAATAATTCGATAATGTTTAATATTGCGGTAATGTCTTTGAGTCCAAAGACGGTATTTGGCTTATATAGTACTTTTATACATAATATATTACCGATATAAGTTTAAGGTTGCAATAGGTTACGAGTCCAAGTCGATTAGTAACGAAAAATGAAATTTTTGGAGGTCAGACCCCTAGGTGCTGCGCACCTATGGGTAGGTGCTAAGCACCGGGCCATTTTCCAGATTTATGAAATTTACGTTTTAGCCGAAATCTGATTCGTTTGACGTTTTAGCGTGAAAGTGTAAACTGATCAAATGTTAGTTTAGGTTCATTTAGCATTTACCAAGTGTCATATATGTCTAAATGTGTGGTTTTACATATATTTATCATAAAATACGTTAATTTCGGTAATTAGCACATCTTAACATATTTTACCCGTTTTAAGTCCAAATTTCTGAGAACGAAAGGTGTTGGTCTAATATGTTAACCTAACCATTTTCAAGGCTTTAAACCGAAGTTAAAGATAATGAAAAGAAGTAGTTAAGAGTTTGTAATGATTTTACCGATTTCACCCGCAAGACGTGTAGGTGTTGGAAACTTGCAAGGATTCGGAGAAAGGACTTTGATGGTGGTGGTGAGGAGGTGATAAGCTCCATAACATGAAAATATCCACCATTAGTCAAGGTCTTAAAAGAAAGGATGTAAAAGGATTTTCGGAGGAGTTTACTTACCAAACTTGAGGTGGAGTTCTTCACCGAAAAAGTAGCAAAAAATCCAATGGTAGTGGTAGTAATATGAGGAATGAAAAGGGCTTCCATTTACACACAATAAGAAGAATGTTAGACTTTCTCAAAAGGAAGAAAATAGGGAAAGATTTGGAAGGTTCACTTACCAAACTTTCTATAACGTTTTCTTCAAGGAATGTCACCGGAATTTCCCATCTTCAAGTATGTCAACGGAGGTGAGGCTTGATAAGACAAGGGAAGAAGATATTGTGTTAGGAAATTTCTATCATAGTGAAAGAAAAAGTAGGAAAAGAAGGAAAATAACCTTGGAAACTTACTTACCGAAAAGTGTAGAATCAAAGAGTGTTTGCAAGTGGTGATTTCTCCATTTTTCTCACTTGGATTCTTACTTCAATAAGGGTGTAAAAAGAGTCTTAATTCTCTGGAAATGGTTGAGAGAAAACAAGTTTAGATGAAGTAAGAATGAAAGAGAAAGTGGTAAAGTAATTTGATGTAAACTTGAGAATTTGGAATGAGAGAGTGTCCAAACATGTTTAGAGATCCACAATGGGATCAAACACACCCAAATATGGCATTTTGCAGAAGGTTTCACGTGCTAAAAGGTTTGGCATCTCAAGGATTTGACTCAAAAAGCCGAAATGGATTTTAGCCATTTTTGGCCTAGGTGCTTAGCACCTCCCTCATAGGTGCTGGGCACCGAGGGTTTTCTTGGCTGAAAATGTTAAGTCATGGTTAAAGGACCAGATTTGTAACAGATTCCGTTAGTTCTCCGTTAAAGGACTAACTTTGTAATAGAATTAGTTAGAGGACTAACTTTGTAATGAAATTTCGAATTATGATTTTCTTAACCGACGATTATGGCGTAAACGCAATACTTTAATAACGTGAGAATACTAGATATTAGGCACTTAGGTGATTCTAAAGCTTCCGTCTCGAGAGACAAAGTAATAAAACACATAAACCCGACTCAAATGCAATAAACGTGAGTAAAATAAAGCGAAACACAAGGGTCCAAATCATTGCGAATAAAAAGAGTAATAATCGGTAAATAAAATATACCTCGAAAAGACGGATTGTCACAGCATCCCCCAGTAAAAAGGAATTTCGTCCTCGAAATTCTACTGAACACTGCTGCTAGCAAAAAGATGTGGGTACTTCTTCTGCATCTCGTCCTCCCGCTCCCAAGTAAACTCAGCTCCAATCTTCGAGTTCCATCGAACCTTCACTATCGGAATCCGACTCCGCCGTAACTGTTTGACATCTCGGTCAACAATCTCCACCGGCTCCTCTATCACATGAAGCGACTCATCCAACTGTAGTTTCTCCAGTGGTACAATCAGGGTCTCATCAGCAAGGCACTTCTTGAGATGCGATACATGAAATACGTTGTGCACACCGCACAACTCAGGTGGCAACTCAAGTCGATAAGCCACTGGACCAACACGGGACAAAATCTTGAAGGGACCCGTAAAACGTGGACTAAGCTTGCTGCGTTTCTCAAATCGAAACACACCCTTCCACGGGGAAACTTTCAACAACACCATATCCCCAACCTGAAACTCCAAAGGTCTCCTACGCAAATCCGCGTATTTCTTCTGACGGTCTCGGGCGGCTATCAAACGATCCTTGATCCTGAAGATCTTATCTGTCGTCTCCTGAATCAACTCGGGACCCGTAATCTGGCTATCTCCTATCTCTGCCCAACATATCGGAGATCTACACTTCCTACCGTAAAGGGCCTCAAATGGAGCACAGTTGATGCTGGAGTGGTAACTATTATTATACGAGAACTCGACCAATGGTAAATGTCGATCCCAACTCCCACCAAAATCTAACACACAAGCCCGAAGCATATCCTCCAATGTATGAATAGTACGCTCACTCTGACCATCAGTCTGAGGATGATAAGCCGTACTCATATCCAATCGGGTACCCAAAGATCGCTGTAAAGACTGCCAAAACCTCGAAGTGAATCGTGCGTCACGGTCTGAAATAACTGATACTGGAATGCCATGCTTGGCCACAATCTCGTCGATGTACAATCTAGATAACTTTTCTACTCGGTAATCTTCACGAATAGGAAGAAAGTGCGCTGACTTAGTCAGCCGATCGACAATAACCCAGATAGTATCATAACCTCCTGTAGATCTAGGAAGTTTCGTAACAAAATCCATCGTGATCCGCTCCCACTTCCACTGTGGAATCTCGGGCTGCTGGAGAAGGCCGGAAGGCTTCTGATTCTGAGCCTTGACCTTTGAACATGTCAAACACTTGCCCACATACTCGGCAATCGCCCGCTTAATGCCAGGCCACCAATAGAACTCCTTCAGGTCATGGTACATCTTATCCGCTCCAGGATGAACGGAATAATTCGACTTATGACCCTCATCCAAGATCAACTGCCTAAGACTAACGGGAATCCAAATACGATCCATGAAGTACATCACCCCGTCGTCCTTCGGCTCCAACTGTCGTGCCAAACTGAATAAACCCTCATCCTTAAGGCGATCCTCGGTGAGAGCCTCCTGCTGAGCCTGAGTAATACGAGCCTTCAAGCTCGACTGAATAGAAACCATCATAGCACGAATCCTCACCGGCTTAACCGACTCCTTGCGACTCAACGCATCGGCTACAACATTCGCCTTACCCGGATGGTAGCGAATCTCACAATCATAATCGTTGAGCAACTCAACCCATCGACGTTGCCTCATATTCAACATCTTTTGATCAAAGATGTGTTGTAACGACTTATGATCGGTGAATACGGTACACTTAGTACCACAAAGATAATGACGCCAGATCTTCAAAGCAAAAACTACTGCGCCCAACTCGAGATCGTGTGTCGTGTAATTCTGCTCATGAATCTTCAACTGACGAGAGGCATAGGCAATCACTTTCCCATTCTGCATCAGTACGCAACCGAGTCCCTTATGCGAAGCGTCGCAATACACCACAAAATTCTCGGTACCCTCGGGAAGACTCAATATAGGCGCATTACACAACCGCTTCTTCAATGACTGAAAAGCTTCCTCCTGCTCTTCACCCCAAACAAACTCCTCACTCTTCTGGGTCAATTTAGTCATAGGCGAGGCTATCTTCGAGAAATTCTCGATGAAACGACGATAGTAGCCTGCCAAACCCAAGAATGACCGGATCTTAGTGGGTGTCTTCGGAGCGACCCAATCTCTAACGGCTTCAATCTTGGCAGGATCAACGTGAATGCCCTCACCGCTGACCACGTGGCCAAGAAACTGAACCGCTGACAACCAAAACTCGCACTTAGAGAACTTAGCGTAAAGTTTCTCCTGTCTAAGCAACTCCAACACTAGTCTCAAATGCTCCTCGTGCTCTTCCCGGCTACGAGAATATATCAGAATGTCGTCGATGAAAACGATCACGAACTTGTCGAGGTAGGGACGACATATACGGTTCATCATGTCCATGAAAGCTGCAAGCGCATTCGTGAGACCGAAAGGCATAACCAAAAACTCAAAGTGACCATAACGTGTCCTGAAGGCGGTCTTCGGAATGTCCTCCTCCTGCACTCTCAACTGATGATATCCGGATCGTAAATCAATCTTCGAAAAGAAACATGAACCCTGAAGCTGATCGAATAGGTCATCTATACGTGGCAAGGGATACCGATTCTTCACCGTCAGCTTATTCAGCTCCCTGTAGTCGATACACAACCTCATAGATCCATCCTTCTTCTTAACGAAGAGTACCGGCGCGCCCCAAGGAGAGAAACTCGGTCTAACAAAGCCTTTATCCACCAACTCCTGAATCTGCTTCGATAGCTCTAACATCTCCGAAGGTGCTAACCGATAAGGAGCCTTCGCCACCGGCGCTGCTCCGGGAACCAAGTCTATGCGAAACTCTACCTGTCTACTAGGGGGTAAACCAGGTAAGTCCTCTGGAAATACATCGGGAAAGTCACGAACCACCGGCTGCTCCTCAATCTGCCCCGCGGTATCTTTCTTCACAAGGTGTGCAAGAAAAAGTGTGCAATCCCGCTTGATGTACTCCCGAACCTTCATACAAGAAACAATCTTAAGGCGCTTCCCCGCCTTATTCCCCTGAACTAACAACGGACCACCAACTGGCAACGGAATGCGAATCATCTTCTCGAAACATACGATCTCTGCACGGTGTGTCGCCAACCAATCCATACCAATAATAACATCGAAACTACCCAGCGTGATAGGAATTAAGTCAATAGGAAAAGTATGATCCTCAAAGCTAATCCTACAAGCACTAAGTATCTCTGTGGCACGTAAATGCTTACCATCGGCTAGCTCTATCTCATAAGTAGGCACTAATGGTCTAGAAGTACTAGTAATCATGGTCCTAAACTCGGTAGATATAAAACTCCTATCGGCACCAGAGTCAAATAAAATAAAAGCAGGCTGATCACAAATAAGAAAGGTACCCGTGACAACGCTGGGATCCTGCTGTGCCTCATGTGCGCCCATAACAAAAGCTCTACCACGTGAGCCTGAACCAGAAGTAGTACCAGTACCGATCGACGCTAGCTTGGGACACCTGTCCCGACGATGCTCAGTAGACCCACACTCAAAACACTTGCCCTTCTGGGCACGGCAATACCTATCAGTGTGTCCTAACTTCTTGCACTTCTTGCACTCCCAACACTTCACCTCCTGAGAATGATGATTTCCGCACCGTCCACACTTCGGATACTTGCTCTGAGTATCCGGGGTCACCGCAGCATAAGACTGCACTACGTGAGGTGTATCCTGCCTCCTACTCTTCTTCCTCGAATCACTGTGACGGAATCCCCCACTCCGTTTCCCTCCGGAGTGATGCACAGGTGCCATAGGTGGTAATCTACCATCGCGGACCGCGTTATGAGTCAACGTGATCGCGAGCTCCACTGCGCTCTGAAATGTACACGGCTTCGATGACATAACATTATCCCGGATCTCCTGGGATAATCCACGGATGTAACGACTAATCCTCTTAGGTTCCGGACGAACCAAATGTGGTACCAACTGGGATAAGGTATAAAACTGTGTAGTGTATCCCGAAATGTCTGACCCAATCATCTCTAGCCTCCAAAATACCTCCTCAAGCCTCTCAAGCTCTGCCTCAGGCACATACTCAGTAAGGATCAACTCCTTCAACGCATCCCACGTCATCATATCAGTCTCCATCCGACCACGGACTCCCACAATGTTATTCCACCAAGTCAATGTTGTGCCCTGTAGAACAAACGTAGCATATCGGACTTTATCCTCCATCGGCTTTTTACATATCAATTCATTAATGAGTTGTATAAAATATAATTACGCTTATTAGTAAACAGAGAAAAACAAAGTAAAAAAATTATTCGGGTTATTCGGGTTGACCCGAACCCGAATAAGGATGCTTAAAAAGACCCGCAACCCGACCCTAATTAAGTTTCGGGTTAATCGGGTTGACCCGAATAACCCGATCGTAGATTCTAGACCCGACTAACCCGACCCTAATAAGCTTATTCGGGTTCGGGTTTTTTTGACACCCCTAGAGGTTACTCCTTATGTGATGATATGCTTTTGACTGACTACGTGGATTTGTTATGCTCGGAACTGATTTGCTTTTGTTTTGTATTAGTTCTTGTATGATCCAACGTTGTAGTCCCTTTTGTAATTCGATTCGGATATTTTATAACTTTGTAATCGAATTTTATTTAATCTATGGATGATTGTACTGTTATTTATGTTTGATGTAACCTTTGAAATCTCTGATACCGTATTTACTGTACATATCGGGTTTCCGCCTGAGCGGGGTATGACATGATCAATTACTGCCACATATATGGGGATTATTAAAGAGACAATCAATATCTATATCATGGCTGAAGTCAAGTACCCACAAGATTATGAAGAAGTTTACAAAATCAACCACTGCTGGATAAATTGGGAATGATCAAAGAGACAATCAATATATATGTTTTGTAGTATTCACTTGACATTTGCCTTTTTTAAATTTGTTTTGTTAAATATGATGAGCTTAAGTAATTAAGGTTCGTCCCCTGCTGTTTATTGTTGTTTGATAGGTTTAATCTCATTGTATAAGCTTAATACACACAAATGGGGATTATTAAAGAGACAATCAATATCTTATCTTCAAAGTACCGTTTATTTTTTTTTTATTCTTTTACTATGAACTTTTCAAACTAGAAAAACTTTCATATATAAAAATATAAATATAAATATGTTTGTATAACATCTTCTAATTTTGCTTGTAGTTTCATATTTAATGAACTTATTAAATAGAGTTTTCATTTAAATAAAAAAGTTTATGTAATAAGATGAAACATGTGTATGTATTAGAAAACCTCTTTAATTAATTAATATTTTCTGATTTTTATATAGATACTATATATGAACTACTAGGACGGTTGGTTCAATATCGGTACGTTATCAAAATATTATATATTTTTAGAGAGATGGAGAGGTGTTATGGTTTGTTTTTTGAATAAATAATGAGATCTTGATGCACAAATTTGTAGGACCTCTAAGTATTTAGAAACCTCGAATATTTACTATATATATGTACCACAATATCATATAAACTCTTTAAGCGTTAACAATGATTAGTAATTGATAATTAACAACATTTTGACAATTTTAAGTGAAAAAAATTATTGAGGGATTTGTATCGAAAATGTAAAAAAGGTAGTGTTCTTTAAGCAAACAATTATTCGTTATATTTTATTAATAGAATCCTTTTTTTGAGGCCTCATTTTTTATTTAATTATGTGTTGTTTTTAGATATTTCGATAACGGATTATGAGAGTCGTGATTTTATTTTCAAATCAAAATATTTCGATAGTACTATCAAAATCCTTAATCATATAAAACTCAGAAATTATTGAACGATGAATATGGTGGCTTTTGTGTATATTTGAATTATATCACGTACTAGTAATATTAACCAACAAAAATAGGAGTTATAAACGGTTTATAAAACTGCTATATGAAGTTTTATTAATCTTAAAACGGGTCAAAATCGTATCCAATAATTAGGGTCAAAACCGGTTGCCACCCCTTTGACCCCGCTATCGGGGGCGCTGCCCCGAACCCTTGTCGTTTAGGGGCTTCGCCCCTAAACAATAAAGATAAGTTTGAATAAGTGTGCACTTCATATTTTCCCAAACTTGTTCGACATTTATCAAAATTAAATTGGTTAAACAAATTAATCTCATTACGCTTAAATCTTATTTATGACATAAATTATCAACATTATGTTCCGTCCAGAACCTCAAAAAAGTCATAGATAATCATTAGAGGTGTGTATATAAAATATTTTCTTTTTTTTCTTGTTTCAAAGGATGTGATAGAGTTACAACTTTTTCTTCTACGATGTAAGATAGATATTTTAATATTGTGATCTTACGAGTCAAGTGTATAAAGAAAATACGGAAGATCACAATATTAAAATATCTATCTTACATCGTAGAAGACTCAGCGAAATAAAAGAAAATCCGATACAATGTTGTAAATTGTAAATAAAAAAGAAAATCCGATACAATGTTGTAAATTGTAAATAGAGTTGGATGATTAGGAAAACAACCTACTAATACAATTATAATATAACCTTGCCTTTCAAAACAATCCACCTTATTTACTACAATAAAAATACATAAACCTAATGTAATACAAATACTTTTAGAATACTCTATTCTATTTAAGTTGTATGCAAATCTATATTAAGGCGCAAAGGTGAAATTTTAGAAACAATAATTTTTGAAACCCTAACCGTAGAAGAAGACTAGGTATGGAGCGACTTGGAGATGACGAGCTCTCCTTGGTTTTCAACAAACTTCATAACTCTGACGATTGGGAATCATTCTTTCAAGTTTCCAAACAATTTATGAGAGTTGCGAGATTTCGCCGAATCAGTTTAAACAATTCACTCCCTGGTTTCCTGTATGATATCTTACCCGCATCCCCCAATTTAAAAATATTTTTCTGTTCGAAACCACTTTCTAATAGTCACATGAAACTAATAGCACAGTCATGCCCCAAACTCCGGTACCTTAATCTGGAAGTGTGCAATGAGAAAAGTGAGTTTGAGTTTGATTTTGATGACAAGGGTTTGTGCGCGTTGGCGAATGCCTGCAGCTATTTAAGTCACGTTATTATATGTAGGAGGATACATGTTGGGGATAAAGGAATTCATTCCCTTATAACATCCTGTAAGAATCTTAGATTTTTAGATTTGGGCGGATGTGTTAATGTCACGGACGAGTCGCTCAAAGCTATTGGCGAATCAAGTAATTTACTGGATTTGAATTTGCGAGGTTGTTATTTGATCACTGATTTGGGTTTGAAGTATCTTGCGAATGAAAATATGAATAATTGTTTGAAATATCTTGACTTGGGTGAATGTGATATGATCAGTGACTCGGGGGTTGTAGCCTTATTCTCTCAACTCGCAAATATTAAGATATTGGATATGTCTCGGTTGATCAATGTAACAAATATCTCTTTATTTGTTATTGCTACGAAGTGTTTGAAGTTGATCGACATTTGTTTGAAAGGTTGTAAGGGAATAACCGAGGAAGGTTTACATGCTTTTTCTCATCATCCCACACTTCGAGGCAAAACGATTACGATTATTTGATCAATTACTGCCACATATCATGGCCGACGTCAAGTACCCACAAGATTATGAAGAAGTTTGCAAAATCAACCACTGCTGGATGAATTGGGAATGATCAAAGAGACAATCATTATATGTTTTGTAGTATTTACTTGACATTTGCCTTTTTTAATTTTTTTTTTTTTTTTTTGTTAAATATGATGTGTCTAGTAATTAAGGCTCGTCCGCTGCTGTTTATTGCTGTTTGATAAGTTTAATCTCATTGTATGTTTTTATCTATATTCGTGCCACAAGATCAAAAGCTATGTTTTACATACACGGTTTCAGCAGTTAAAGTCTTTGCACAAATCACGGTTTAAGAAACCACTTACGAACAAGTCTTTGCATGCTCATTAGAAATGAACAAATCACGGTATTAGGGTTCAAAGGGGTTCCGGGAAAGGCGACCAACAAGTGGTATCAGAGCCTCTATACTTGTTATAGAGGTCTTTGAATCTGTTTGTTGAAGTTTGGGGCTGATTTGGGTTAGATCTAGGATTTGGAGTAATTGTACTTTATTTCGTATTTTTCAGATCTAGGCATTTCTAGCCGGAGTTTGGTCTCGGGGTTCAGATATTGTGTTTACAGTTGGGTATTCTTCGTATCTGCAGAAGATGGGTTTCTAGTTTTGTGTATTTCTTCGTTTTCGACCGTCGGAAGAAAATTCTCATCTGGAGTAACTGTCAGTTACGTGCTCCTGAAGTCAGTTACCCTCACGTAACTCAGTTACCCTCACGTATCTACAGTTACCCTCACGTAACTACAGTTACCCTCACGTAACTACAGTTACCCTCACGTAACTACAATTACCCTCACGTAACTTAGTTACCCTCACGTAACTATAGTTACTTGAAGATTGTTACGTGACTTTGAAGTTAGTTACTCGATATTAGTTACACCCCGTAACTGGGAGTTACGTGCACGTAACTGTTCACTGAAGACGTTCGTTTACCTCATTTTTCTAGCCGTTACTCTGCCCGATTTTCGTCAGAAACATTAGGTAGGTGTTAGGTTGGATTCTCTGGTCTTTCTTGCTGACTCTACGGGTTCTGTTTGTGAAGATTCGTGTGAAGACGTTTGAAGATTAGTGTTAAGCTCGGGTATTCGGGAATCGTTTTCGTGATTTGGTTTGGTATTTAATCGGGTTTTCTGGTCTTCTACTTCTCGGGTATTCGTTTGTAGCTGTTTTGGGTATTGGGTTGTATTCGACATGGCTCTTTCTATGAACACGAGTTCATTCAACATGGAACCGAGTCGAAACCCTCAGGTTCCTCCTCTATACAATCCAAATCGTAGTATGGAGGAATGGATGATGAATTTCAGAACCTACGTTGCTTGCACCGATCCAAGCATGTGGACTCCCATTCTGAAAAGATACGAAGCTCCATCGGATCTTAATGCGGGTACCGGTATTAGAACTTATCGGGCTGCGACTACATATACAGATGACGAGAAAGCGGCTTTCCTCAAGAATCAGAAAGCCTTGGGATCTATTCAGTTTTTCTTGACTGACGAAATGAGAGCAATATTCAGAACGATCGACAATCCCCATGATCTCTGGAATGCAATCTTGAAGAGATACGGGGGAACTGAAGCGATGAAAGCAATCAAAGCCGACATCTTGAAGAGACAGTTCGATAACTTCAAGTGTGGGGAGAACGAAACC
Organism: Senecio squalidus; assembly: GCA_910822075.1. Classification (NCBI taxonomy): domain Eukaryota; kingdom Viridiplantae; phylum Streptophyta; class Magnoliopsida; order Asterales; family Asteraceae; genus Senecio; species Senecio squalidus. Next base: position 53,882,885 of record CAJVGC010000508.1, read on the forward strand.
TTAGACATGCTGATTTCTAGGTTTTGTCGGTTGATAAACGATTTGAATGAATTAAAGGTTGAATATAACAAGTTTCAGACTAATACACGATTCTTGGATAGTTTGCCACCGCATTGGGAAGTACGTGTGTTGCTGTTAAAGGATAAACCCGAATTGCGAGAATATGATTTTGAAGATCTCATCGACAAGCTAAGGATAGCTAATCTGGAGATGCAGGAGAGAGCTTATGGTAGCAACGTGTTCTCTCAGAAGGTGCTTAGGGACAATTCGGGAATTGCTTTCCTTTCGGATATCTCATCTACACAAGTACCTCCATCTTCAAGTCACTTGCCTCCATCTCCCAGTTTTTCAAGTTTTCAAATCAGTCCTTCTGTGTCAAGTACCGAATCTGCTTGCCCTACTTGTACTACTTGTAGAACTTGTTCGTCAAGGGAAAAAGAAACGGCTCCTCTCCTGAAGTCTCAAGGCAGAGGAAAGGATACGGCATTTAGTGCCTCTGGATCTCAGAATGTGGAACATGAACGTTTGCAATCATGTTTCCTCACTGCTTATGATGATCTGATCGACGGAAGGATAGCTAATTCCGCTTTGACTGAGGAAGATTACGATCAAGTCCATCCAGACGATATTGAGGAAATGGACATTCGCTGGAATATGGCGATGATGACTAAAAGAATCAAGAGCTTCCTCAACCGTACTGGGAAGAAATACATTGGGGGAGATAGAAAGAGCGGAATGGGATTTGACAAGTCAAAAGTCAAATGCTTCAAGTGCAACAACTATGGTCACTTCGCTCGAGAATGCGGTCAACATTCACGAGAAGATCATAGACACGACCAAGGAGATAGACATGGTAGACAGCACCAGGGTTATCAAGCCCCTCCTCAAGGTCGAAGTTATCAGCAAGGAGGTTATCAGGGACAAGCAACTCGGAACCTTCGTATTCAAGATGCTGAAAAGGATGAAACTGCTCTTATGGTTGTTGACAGCAAGGTTGATTGGAACGCATTTGAAGATATTGCTCAGAGAACGGAGCACTTTGCGCTTATGGCTTCTACATCAGATGTTTCATCTCCGAAGCGTGAGGTAGACATCAACCCTTTCACAGCTATTTGTTCTAACTGCAGCGAACTCGAGGCCCAGCTCGCTGTATGGAGTAACTCGGCTAGAGAATTAAACTCTGAAGTTAATATTTTTAGATTAAAAAACGATGTTTTAGCCAAAGAAAACAAAACTTTAAATGTTTTTAAGAAAGAGAAAATGGTTGAAATTTCGGATTTAAAAATCTTAATTACACGTCATGTTTCAAAAATCAAAGAGTTTTCCGATGCACTTGCAGCCGAAAAACTAACTGTTGCTCAAAAACAGAGTGAAATTGATTCTCTGAATGCAAAGTTAGAGTAACTAAGTTACGGAGGGTAACTAACAGTTACCCTCGCGTAACTAAGTTACGGAGGGTAACTGTTCGCGTAACTAAGTTACAGAGGGTAACTAACAGTTACCCTCGCGTAACTAAGTTACGGAAGGTAACTAACAGTTACCCTCGCGTAACTAAGTTACGGAGGGTAACTAACAGTTACCCTCACGTAACTGTGCAGTTACGCGCACGTAACTGTTTAAGGTTTCGAGGTGACTATAAATAGCAGCCTCGGGATCATAAATGTCGTTGTTGAAAGTTGTCAGAGCTGTCAAATCAAGAATAGATACGTGAGCTTAGCTTAGGTCACGTAACTGAGTGTTCTTGTGTGTTAAAGTCGTGTAATCGAGTGTTAAGATACTATTTCGGGTTTGTAATGAACACGTAAGTTTAATAGTATCATTCATTTGGTTATCTCTGCTGTTCTTCACCATATATACGTACAAACTAGTTATTCCGCAATTAGTTTGGTATTAGGGTTCAAAGGGGTTCCGGATTAGGCGACCAACAAAACCCAATGTTTTTCATTTTTCTACTAATCAAATGGACCTTTCGTGAGTTTTAACATTTTCATTTTATCGGTCTCCCTTTCGTGACGGGAAATTCCTACGAAGAAGAAAAAAACAGGTGGTCAGAAAGTGTAATCGGAGTCCACTTTTTGATGAACCAAACTGCAAAAGAAAATACGTTATACAAGTTAAGACGAATGAAAAGTAAGATTGACAGTTTAGTTAATTAACCATTAATGTATATACCTAAGCTAATCCCAAACTTTATGTTTTTTCTATAATGTATAAATAAACTCTTCAAAAAAGACTATAATTACCTATATATCCCATAAAAAGTTGTTTAGGATTGCATTTTGAAACTGATTTTAAGATTTTTGAAGTTTATCGTTTGGCTAAAGATTGATGAAGTGATTGGAAACATAAATGCGATCTAGTTTACTTAACTTCCATCTTTTTTTCTTTTATGTTTTTTCTAATACACCCAATTATATGTCAACATTTTCATTTTTATAAGAATCTCTTCAACTAATTGAATACCATATTAATTTCAATCCCAACACAACACGCGGGGATAATAATCAAACTAATTACAACTTCCGCATTTAAAAAAATGTATAAACTCTCTAATAAATTTGGTTCTCACACAATGCAAGGCACAAACCGTAAGTTAATACAAGGGCCATATCGTCCTTTCACACTACTCCTACACACTAACGGTAAACCATTAAAATCCCAACTGCCAAGCAAACCACTACCTAAATTACCAAAACACCCTTAACCATCTTACCACAACTCCCACCTTTAAATACCACCCCCGTTTCAATTTCTCCCGCTCTCCACACACAAAAAAAAAAAAAAAAAAAAAAACTCGAATCGAATCGAATCGAAAAAAATGGCGAAAGCCGCTGCTCAGCCTGCTCCGGCAACTAACAATTCCTCCGAGTTTCGAGTCGTTCTCAACGACGGGGATAAAGTAATCAATTACGGCAGCATTAGAATTCATTCAAATCTTTCATACAACCAGTTCCAGAGAGACTTAACTAAAATAACCCGCGTTTCGACTTACTTAGTCGATGACGACAAATCATGGTCAAGATTAATCACGGGTAACGTTAATTTTGATCTTATTGCTCAAGAAAGGGAGTGTTACTTTCTGGTAGTGTTAAAGAATTCAAGAAAGAGTTATAAAAATCGTCAGAGAAAACGCGGTAATTATAATGATCAGAATAACGAATCGAGTTCAAATTTGAATGATTTTCCGGCAATTCAAGATGTGTATAATGTGGATCGATCTTTGTGTTTGGATTGTACGGTTGCGCATTGTGAAGGGGTCAAAGGTGAGTTTCATCCTTGTGTTTATGATGAAGTTCTTGATATGTTTTATCGGTCTCCATTCGGACCGATTTCTCGTCCCACGGTTAGTTAGTTAGTTAGTTAGTTAGTTAGTAAGTGTTTCGGTTTTACGTTTTTTTGATCGGAATTGTGATCCTCTGTAGTGTTCTTGATGATGATATTAATGGAGTATAAAATTAGTTTTTTGGTATTTTTTGGAGTTTAAGTCTGTAGGCTAAAAATGGATATAAATGATATAACATAAAATTAAACTAACACTACGAAAAAAAACTAGGAGTTAAAACTAACAATTGATTGACGGGATCAACATTAAACTAACGCTTTGTAATTACTATGTTTTATCTGACGACCCTGTCAATCAATTGTTGTCGGAATCAAGTCGAGATAAGTTGTTTAATGTTGATCCCGTCAATCAATTGTTGTCGTCATCTACGGAAAAAAACTAAGCTTTAAACTATATTGATATTGAATCTTTCTTGAAGCGAGCTCGAGTTTACATTGAACACAAACTTATCTCGACTTGTTTGCATCTTCGTATAAAACATTTATTTTACAAAAATTAGGAGCTAAAAATACATTTTATCTTTAAATCCATACAAATACAACCATTAACATAGGCCAACGTAAAGTAAATTTATAAAGTTACTGGTTAGAACTTCGATGGGCCAAATATAAAACTTATTTTTGTTGAATAAAATGTATTATTAGCTTATTAAATGAACAAATTACACTACACTACTATAACAAGAATTTCTTTTTCTTTTTTTTTTTTATAAAGCAACTCACTCGATATGTTTTTAAAGAATATTATTTTCAATTATATTTTTCTTTTCCTTCTTTTTTGTTTTAAAATTTTATATTATAAAATTAAAATAGAATATGATTTTAGTAGTTTTATATTATAAAACTAAATTTTGTTTGAATTAAAGGTGTTCACTTCATTTTGCTTAAGCCGAATTCAAAGGTGGACAAGAAACAAATGTGCATTCTGCAAACTATAATTGCTGAATTAACGACAATGGAAAGTCTCCCACTTGCAAGTCAGGAAAGCATCGGGTGAAGCGGAAGCTTATCACATGAAGTTAAAGGTGAAACTTGACGATTCACGTCTTAAGGCACTTCAAACCTACATTCTATTTGTTGGTTCACAAGCTAACAACCGAGTTACAGTCTAGCTTATTGGCTTGATCGTTACTCAGACGAATCTATAATGTAGTTAGATCAAAAGATTGCACATATGTGTAACTAGTTTAGTCATATAACTCTCATCGATCAATCAAATTAGCAAAAATAATTCTTTTAGTGTGTACTTAATGAAATTGAAAAAACGACGTGGTTTTGCAAGGTATGTATGTCCCATATGTGTTTTTGCGCTAATAATAGTACTCTCGTAGCACATCATAAATCTGGGTTTCTCTTTCTACCGCGATTGGTCTTGTTATGTTGTTTTCCCTAAAACAATCGAAGATAATTACCTGATCTTCAAGATTGATAATGATTTTTTTTTTCATTTAATAGAGGTGGCTAAACGAGCGAGTTTGGTAAAATGTCATAGATGAAATATTTAGGGTAATTTTAAATGAGTCAGACTTCATAATTTTTGTTCGGCTTCGGTAAAATGTCAAATATTAAATTATAGAATCAAATTGTTAATTCTCTTGTCACCACATTAACTACTATAAGAAAACTGATAAATATTGCGGGGAAATTTATGCTAGAAAAATGACAAATAGTCCTCGAGGAGTTCTCTTGGTAGCTATTTGAAATTTGATAAAATTCTCATAAAATTGAGAGGAACCAAGTTCGATTCCTACCGGTAGCAACCATGTTGGTGATATGTTACCAACCAAACAAAAATTGAGCAGGTACACGCCTCCGATGACGCTTCGGGCCTACAAACGTGCCTAAAGTGTGAGGGTTCGGTTCCGTTTCCCATCATTTGTGAACGACCACTGATCTATGTGAATTTACTCGAAATTCCCTGTTTTAGCAGAAGAGTAAGTACGTACATTAAAATACTCATGGTGGTAAAGTGTTGCTAATTAATAAAACTTTCTTTTTTAAATGTCAAATATTTTAAAAGTTATACAATTGTATAAGGGTTGTATTTAACATATTTTTTTTAAATTTCAAATATTTTAGTAATTATCAAGGTGGATTTTTTTTTAACTTTTTTCTTTTCTATATATATTCTTTTGATCTCTATCTTTTTCTTTATCCTTCGTTTTTTAATCACAATAATAAATAACCCTTTAAGTTTATAACTCTTCGTTTTCTAAAACGAATCTTTCACACAATGTTTCATAAATCCCTGTTAAACCCTAACCTCCATACCAGTAGCATTGAGCGACTCGGCTATGACCAGCTTTCGACGATTTTCAACAAAATTCACAACAAAGTTGACCACCAATCATTCATGAAAGTGTCCAAGTTGTTCATGAAAGTAGCTTGCATTCGCCTAATCGAGTTACCCAACTCGTTCCCGGGTTTCAACTACGATATCTACCTGCATCCCCGAATTTGAAAAACCTTAGCTGTTTTAGACCACTTTCGAACACTCACATGAAACTACTAGCACAATCATGTTGGATTAAAATAAGATTGATTCATGTTATTCAATTACCTCCTGACGATCCTGGGATGTTGTTAAACATGTTGGCCATTGATGATTCCCAAAATGAGATAATCGTATTAGGATGGATTTTGGAGAGAAACACTTAGGGAGAATATGGTGATGATAAAGAAAGAGACCAACCCTAATAAGGGTTTATAACGACCCTTTTATAGATACTCAAGTTAGGAGTATTTATCATTTAGTCCCTGGTGTTTAATAAGTGTTTATTATAAGCTCTCTTTATTTCCGATTACCTAATGGGAAATCTATAGTGTCGGTAAGGTAAATACGTCCATCAAATATTTACTAGACACAGATTTCAGTTAGTGTCAGTCATCATATCAGTAAGGATAAATGATCAATGAGGGTCACAAATAATATGGGTCCAACATTCTCCCACTTGACCGAGTAGATCATTTATCTATGAGTATTGATAAGTCCGTACGAGATAATACTCATTTTGTTTAAAACCGAAATCATAGTTGATAAGTACAGTCGTAGAGAAGAACATCTACTCAGGACCCCCACTAGTCAAACTATGACTCAAATTCAAAACTGAATAAGCAATGATAGACCAACTAAGACAAATTTTGTTATAATAATGTCCAACACAGTTATGCGCATAAGGTGTAAATAATAGACAAACAAAATCTGAATAAGGAGGAAAATTTTCATTAATGAATAATAATGACCAATAAGTACAACAATGCTATTAAATTAAGTCTTTTGTAAGCCCCATATTCGACACGTGTCCTACGAATATATTAGGAGGAAGACCTTTGGTCATGGGATCCGCTAGCATGTCATGTGTACTTATGTACTCAACACAAAGAACATTTTCCTCAACCCGTTCGCGTACAAACAGATACTTTGTGTCGAGATACAGCCCAGCGCCAGTCGAACTGTTACTGTTCGAGAAAGTTACAGCAGCTGAGTTATCACAGTAAAGCTTCAATGGTCTAGAAATTGAGTTGACGAGTTTGAGTCCACTGATCAGGTTCCGTAACAACATCCCATGACAGGTTGCATTATAAACGGCAACATATTCAGCCATCATAGTAGACGTTGTGGTCAGTTTTTGTTTATGACTCCGCCAAGAGATTGGTCCGCCAGCTAACATGAAAATATACCCAGAAGTAGATTTATGGTCTTCTTTGCATTTAGCAAAGTCAGAATCAGAATAACCTACTACTTCCAAGTTGTCACTTCTTCTATAAGTTAATTTGTAGTCTTTGGTCCCTTTCAGATATCGCAGAACCTTTTTAGCCGCTTTCCAGTGTGCTAATCCGGGGTTAGATAAGTAACGCCCCAGCATACCAGCGATGTAAGCGATATCCGGTCGAGTACAGACCTGAGCGTACATAATGCTCCCAACTACAGATGAGTAAGGTATCATCCTCATTTCAGCCTTCTCAGTTTCAGTGCTCGGAGTTTGATGAGGTCCAAATACGTCCCCTTTAACTACCGGAGCCACAGTGGGTGTGCAGTGCTGCATGTTATAGCGTTCTAGAATACGGTCAATATAAGCCCTTTGGGAAAGACCTAGAACACCATTGCGTCTATCTCGATTTATTTCGATACCTAAAACATAAGAGGCATCACCGAGATCTTTCATGTCGAAATTATGCGAAAGCATTCGCTTCGACTCATGTAGCAGATCCAAGTTGTTACTTGCAAGCAGAATATCATCCACATACAAAACAAGGATAATAAAGTTACTCCCACTGATCTTGAGATAGGTGCATTGATCCACTTGATTCTTTAGGAAGCCATCAGATTTTACGACTTCATCAAATTTAAGGTACCATTGTCGTGATGCTTGTTTCAACCCATATATCGATTTATTTAACTTGCAGACCATGTGCTCTTTACCTTCTGGAATAAATCCTTCAGGTTGCCGCATGTATACGTCTTCTTGCAAGTCACCATTTAGGAAAGCGGTCTTGACATCCATCTGATGTAACTCTAAATCATAATGAGCTACGAGTGCCATGACGATCCTTAGGGAATCTTTACGAGAGACAGGGGAAAAGGTCTCTTGATAATCAATTCCTTCCTTTTGAGTAAAGCCTTTTGCAACCAGTCTGGCCTTATAGCGTTCGACGTTTCCATTCGGGTCTAATTTGGTTTTGAACACCCATTTACATCCAATTACTTTGGATCCTTTAGTGAGTGGAACCAATACCCAAACGCCATTACGCTCCATGGATTTGAGCTCTTCAATCATGGCTTCAATCCATTTAGCTGCCTGATCACTATTCATAGCTTCTCGGTAAGAGGTTGGATCAGTAAGTTTCCCAATGTTTTCGACTTCAGCCAGATAAGTTTCGAAATCATCAAAATTAGTGTTTCTGCGAGCCCTTGATGATCTCCTGAGCTGAATTACGGGTTCTTCATGAACAAGCGGTTCTTCGGCGTTTAGATTAGGAGGCATAGGAGGTTCAACCGGTTCATTAGGAGATCCAGGTATATCGGGAGCAGCGTTGGGTACAAGAGGAGTTATCGGAGGAATCATAATAACCGACGAGTGGTTTCCCCCCGCTTCTTGTACTTCTTGCAAATCTAAATCAGGATTTGTCGTGCTCCCACTGATCTCTGAATTTTCGAGGAAAGTGGCATGTTGCGTATCTATGATGCGGGTAGAGTGAGAAGGACAGTAAAACCGATAACCTTTTGAGTTCTCGGGATAACCAATAAAGAAACATGTAAGGGTTTTAGAATCCAGTTTCTTTAAGTTAGGGTTATAGACTTTTGCTTCGGCAGGACAGCCCCATACTTTCATATATTTTAGACTCGGTTTCCTACCTGTCCAGATCTCATAAGGAGTTTTAGGGACAGATTTTGATGGAACCCTATTGAGTATATGAACAGCTGTTTTTAAGGCCTCAGTCCAAAGAAATTTGGGTAGGTTAGTGTTGGCAAGCATACTTCTCACCATGTCCATTAAAGTTCGGTTTCTCCTTTCAGCAACACCATTCTGTTGAGGAGAACCTGGCATGGTGTATTGGTTAATTATGCCATGTTCCTTGCAAAAATTATAGAAAGGACCAGGAGCTTGACCAATATCAGTATGTTTACCGTAATACTCACCTCCCCTATCTGATCGGACAACTTTTATCTTATGATCAAGTTGGTTTTCAACCAAAGTTTTATAATCGACAAAAGTTTGTAAGGATTCAGATTTTTCTTTAATCAGATAAAGGTGCATATAACGTGAATAATCGTCAATGAATGTAATAAATGATGTATGTCCTGTTATTGATGCGGGATAGGGGCCACTAATATCAGTATGAATTATTTCCAACAAGTTGGAACATCTGGTGGCTCCTTTCTTATTCCCTTTAGCCATTTTGCCTTTGAGGCATTGAATACATGTTTCAAAATCACTAAAATCAAGAGAGGGTAATATTCCTTCTTTTACGAGTCGTGTCATGCGATCTCGTGAGATGTGGCCGAGACGTTTATGCCACAATGTGGAGGAATTCTCTGCTTGTTTAGGTGATTTTGTCTTTGTTTAGTTATGTCATCAATATTAAGAGACAACAAAGACTGTGAGAAATTATGATCTAGTTCTAATTTATACAGTAATCCATCCAAAAAACCACAACCAAACAATTCATTATTAAGAGTAAAAGTGATCCTGCCACAACCATGAGTAATTACATAACCTTCAAGATCAAGTCTAGATATAGATACAAGGTTCCGAGTAATTCTCGGTACATATAAGGTATCTATTAATCTAATACACTTTCCGGTATTCATATGTAAATTTAAGGTCCCCATGGCTTCGACATCTAAGAGATCACCATTTCCAACTCTAAGCTTTCTTTGGTCCTTTTGTAGCTTCTGGATTGTAAGGAATCCCTGTAATGAATTTGTCACATGGACCATAGAACCAGAGTCACCCCACCATGTATTAAATGGAACATCAGTAGTAAAGGAATCAAATATTACGTAAAGAATGTTACCTTTCTTAGCTAGCCATTCCTTGAATTGAGAGCAATCTTTCTGTCCGTGCCCTTTGGAGCGACAGAATTTGCAGTTATTATTGCTTGTCGAGGATTTAGGGCCAGAGGTAGAAGCACCATGATTTTGGACTTTGTTTTCAGTCTTGTTACTGTAGTTACCTTTCCTCTTCTTGAAGTTTGAAGTGGTAGTAAGGTGAACAGCAGCTTCAGGTTGAATGTGCTTAAGACGATCTTCCTCTTGAACGCACATAGCAATCAGTTCACTTATCGACCATTTATCTTTCATAGCGTTATAATTCACTTTGAAAGTGTCGAACCGAGCAGGCAAGGAAGTCATTATGAAATGCACAAGAAAGCCATCTGAGACTTCCATTTCCAAATTCTTAAGCTTATGAGACATATCAACCATCTTCATTATGTGTTCACGGACACCATTAGAACCTTCATACTTAAGGGGTAGCATCTGTAGCATTAAACTACTCGCAGTTGCCTTAGACGATCCCTTAAAGTGATCCTCAACAGATTTGAGGTAAGTTTTCACTTTGTCGTTATCAGGGATAGCTCCTCGAATGCTGGGATGAATTGAGTTCTTGACCATCATTAGGGACAGCCGGTTCGCCCTTTCCCACTTCTCAAAGTCCGCTTTCTGAGTCGCAGTAGATTCAGCAGTAATAGCGGCGGGTTCATCATGGCGAATAGCGTAGTCCATGTCGAGCATTCCCAGAGTTAAGTTAAGTTGCTCCTTCCAAGAAGTGAAATTAGCACCAGTAAGTGCCTCAATGCCGAAGTTTGGTACTGTAGTGGAGAATAAGGAGGATTTAGATTTATGATACGAGTCTTAGAAGATTTTATAGTGACAGAGTTAGCTATATAAGGCAGACTAAGTAATGTCCCTTAAAGTAATAGAACTAGAGTAATGTCTAAAATAAGTAGACCTAATAGTAATGTTCCTGAGACTAAGACCATATAAATAATGAAGCTAGTGATAGGTAAGCCTATTAAAAAACACCAAAATAATAAGCTAAAGTAAGGCTCTACTTAGATGTTACATCACCTTTGGGCAGAAATAACTAATATCTAAGTAAAATAATGAGCATAAGGTTTATGCAACACAACGTTTGTCTTTTGACCTTTGGGCAACAAAATAGAACATCGTGTTTTAAGGCATAATAAGAATCCTTTTAAGCACACAAGTATATTAAATCACCTTTGGGCAGAATTAATATCCTACGTGTTTATTATGCTAAAGGGAAAAAAAAATGCAATCATAGTAATCACCTTTGACCTTTGGGCAACAAAAGATGAAAACATGAATATTAGTGCATAAGTATAATAAGGTCACATATAAATAAGGTGACTAAATAAGGTGACCACGACAAATAAGGCAGGGGTCAAGGGGGCTGCGCTCCCTTGCGGGGTCAAGGGGCAGCCAGTAAGACTTTAAAAAACCGACCAAATTAGGGTCTGTAGTCATCCGTACGGATGAGATTATATTCGTACGGATGAGTATTGATTCGTACGGATGTAAGTCCAGGTTCGTGCGGATGTAAGCCTAGGTTCGTACGGATGTAAGGTTTAAGTTCGTACGGATGTAAGCCTAGGTTCGCACGTATTTAGCCCAGATTCGTACGGATCAACAGTTACGTTCGTGCGTATGAACAAATCAGATTCGTACTAATGAACAAGTCAGGTTCGTACGAATAGGGCTTCATCCGTACGAACGAACAAATCAGGTTCGTACGGATGAACCAATCAGATTCGTACTAATGAACAAATCAGGTTCGTACGGATATGGCTTCATCCGTACGTACGAACAAATCAGGTTCGTACGGATGAGCCTTCATTCGCACGAACGAAGTTCGTCGAAATTAGGGTTGCAGTCCAGCCGCCACATGTCCAAAAAACACCATTTTTTCATCCAAAAACGATTTCCGCCGGCCAGATAATTTGCATAACATTAATAGCAATAGCCAGGCAATAAATAAACATGAACCAATGGATAATCACGAGCCATTGGCTCTGATACCACATGTTGGATTAAAATAAGATTGATTCATGTTATTCAATTACCTCCTGACGATCCTGGGATGTTGTTAAACATGTTGGCCATTGATGATTCCCAAAATGAGATAATCGTATTAGGATGGATTTTGGAGAGAAACACTTAGGGAGAATATGGTGATGATAAAGAAAGAGACCAACCCTAATAAGGGTTTATAACGACCCTTTTATAGATACTCAAGTTAGGAGTATTTATCATTTAGTCCCTGGTGTTTAATAAGTGTTTATTATAAGCTCTCTTTATTTCCGATTACCTAATGGGAAATCTATAGTGTCGGTAAGGTAAATACGTCCATCAAATATTTACTAGACACAGATTTCAGTTAGTGTCAGTCATCATATCAGTAAGGATAAATGATCAATGAGGGTCACAAATAATATGGGTCCAACAAATCATGCCCCAAACTCAGGTACTTTGTACTTTATTCTCAAACAAGAAGGTTTGATTTTGATGATGATAGTTTGTGTGCGGTGGCAAATTCTTGCCGTGATTTGATTCGCGTTGATATAGGTAGGAGTATACATGTTGGGGATGTAGGTATTCGCTCGCTTATAACATCATGTAAGAATCTTAGAAGATTAGATTTGAATGGTTGCTTTAATATCACAGACGAATCACTCAAAGCTATTGGACAAGCAACTAATTTACAATATTTGCATCTGAAAGGTTGTTATTTAATTACCGATTTGGGTTTAGAATATCTTGCAAATGGAAATGTAAGAAATTGTTTAGAATTTCTTGATTTGGGTGAATGTGATAGGATTAGTGATGATGGCATTATCTATTTGAAACAAATCGTTACTCTAAAACGTTTGTTTTTGACAAAATCCGGGGATAATGTCACTAACATTGGGGTTATGTCCCTTTTATCCCAACTCCCAAATATTATGATGTCGTGGTAAAGGTTTACGTTCTTTTGCTCATCATACGACACCCCAACAACTTAACTTTCATTGGAAGATATGAAGTCAGTTGTGGTGATATGCTCACCATTAAAACTTCTTATCCGTGGTAAAGATGTCGATGGCAGATGATTTGCCTCGAACCTTAGCTTTTTTGTGTTTGTTTCTTAAGGCAAACATGTTTATTTTAACAATCTTGTTGGGATTTACATGTTTTGTAGCATGCACTTGACATCTTGTACTATTAGTTATAAGTTAGATATAAATTTTTATTCGTTTAATTCTATTGCTTGTTAGCTACTTTCATCTTTGGAAGCTCTGTTTTATATATACTTTACAGTTTTAGAAGTTACTCCCCGTTTATTTAGTTTTTGAACACCGATAACCAGCTCAAACTTGTTACATAATATTCGTCTGAGTAGGAGAATAAAGATGTCAATGCCAAACAATTTTGGTTCCTCCCGTGCTGTCAACTACTTTGAATGTATGTCAATCACTTTCATCTTTATTCAATCCGCTTGTTGAGATGCTTGTTGAGATGCTCTGTTGTACATATATATATACATCATAGTTTTTTGCGGTAAATTTTTAAGTCTTTGAACACAAAGAACTTGTTCAGAATTGCTCAGAATTCTTTGAACAAAGCAAAGACCTCTTTGTCAGAATTATCAATTGTATCAAGCTTGATGTCGTTTTAATGATATCGGGAGATACATAAACTTGATTTCGCTGTAGCCTGGACTAAAGATCTCAAGCAAAAAGGTACACTTAAATGCGCCGCTCAAGGTGCTGAGAATTCTAATTTTTTTCATGGCATTCTTAATGATAATATTTTTAGTTTGATAAAAATCTTGTTAATTTGATTTCCAACAAAAGGTATATCGATTAATGGCATTTGGGAATTGTCCCCCCATATTATCAAAAATCATATATATATATTTGAATTCTATAAAGAGAAATTTGATCGTGTGAATGTTAATCGTCCCATCTTCACTGGTTCTTCTTTCAAAACTCTCTCTACTGAAGAGATGGATTTGTTAGATAGTCCCTTTCACTTATGATGAAATAAAAGATGCGGTTTGGTGTTGTGAGGGTGAAAAATCTCTCGATCCGGATAGATTCACTTTCAAATTCTTTTAAAAACAATTGGGAAGCTTATGTTTTAGAGTTTGAGAAAAAAGCTTTTATTCCAAGAGGTTGTAACTCATCTTTTATCGCACTTATACCAAAGATTAAAGATCCCGTCTTTATTAATGATTATCGTCTCATTTGTCTAATTGGTTGCCAATACAAAATCATATCCAAAATACTTGCATCTAGACTTTCGAATATGATCTCTTCCGTGGTTAGTGAAATTCAAACTGTTGGGGTTGTTCGGATCTTATAGTCAACGTTATATCACTAACCTAGCGGAAATAGATCAATGATTATCTAGCGAATATGTAACCGTCGGAAACGAGATCAAACCAATGATAATTGATAAGATCGGACCTAAGGAAGACTATTCGGATGATTGTTTATATGTTATAAACGATTTGGAACACAAGAAAAACCGGCAGCAGCAATTCAGTACGCACGTAATGAAACCCTAAAAACCTTACGTAATGCTGAACCCTAAACTGGTATATATAGGCCCAGCATTTCATTCGTACGGATGTAATCCCATCCGTACGATTCGTGCGAACCATCTTTCGTTCGTACGAATGAACCATATCAATAAACAACCTGTTTAACTTTCTCATTCGTGCGAATGTAACCTTCATTCGCACGGATATCATCCTTATCCGTGCGAATGAGTTTGAATATCATTTAAACATTTCAAAAACACAGATTTGATTAATTCATAACACGTAACGTTGTAGCTTATAATTAATCAAACATTCAATATAGATATTCAACCAAACAATATAAAGACTGATATAAACGTTAATTACATACGAATCTAGTAACTACATAAATGCACCTACAAACTCCCCCTAGGAACTAGATTCTATGTCCTCAGTCTTTAAAAAATATCTGCTGCTTCCCAAAACACTTCTTTGATCTGCCCTCTTATGCATGAATCTTGTGAATAAAACATACACGTACAACCTTGTTGAAACGCGACGCTTGATCCATATCTTTGACGTCGCAGAATATAGGTTGCAGATACAAAGAGTAGATATCATCATCTTTCTAATCCACATCGGATCAAAAATTCGCACAGCTTCCCAAACACCTCTGTGCTCTAACACGATTACAGCTTCAGTGGTTCTATAATCATAATACCACCACTTGAAGTTTCTCCAAAATCCAGTCTACATCTCGCGAAGTGGAATCTTTTCCAGCACCTTTGGCGCTTGATACGTGACACGCTTCACATATTTTCCTGTTCTCCGATCTTTGGATCTTGTAATCTTCGGATACTGAGGCCTGAGTAGCTTCCACTTACTTCTGAATTCAGATCTGAGCGTTTTCTCCAACCATCTTGCTCTATCATCTTTTTCACTGTATAGTAATTTAAGACGTGCCAGTTGCATCATATCAAAATATGGCAACGTCTTCAAATCATGAACTCGGTTGAAGTAGTCTATTCCTCGTTCTCTTTTCACAGCATAAACATTTAGATCCTCCAAGTACGCCCAACTGATTATTGGACCTTCAGTCTTTGCTCCCTTTAACGAGTAACATTTTGTATAAGCAGGTTGAGCATCTTGACGAGGTGGACGTATACAATCTTTCACTGCTTGACGCCATTGAGCTTTCTTAGCATCCAATTCTTCTTGATCTAACGTCGCTTGACTAGCTGCTGGATTTGTATTTAATTTCCGAGTAAGATCTTCATCGTCTACATCAAAAACCGCATCGTCTCGGAAATCATTAGCCTGATAGATAGGTTCAGTTGAATCATCATTATGCTCGAACTCTATCTCTTCATCATCAGCATCAGAATCGGGAGAATTTAAGTCAGAAACAGATGCAGATTCGTCAGATGTAGCATCTTCAGGATTCATCGCGATTAATTCTGCAATCTGTTCTTTAGATAAGCTATGCATTATTTCTCCCTCTTCTAGATCGGGATCAATGCTGAACTGTATTACCCCCTGCATATCCAAAATGTGAGTTAAATTGGACTTTTTAAATGAAATGGGAGCAATATCGTACTGGGATTCACTCTGTTGTTCTTTACCAGCTCCCCCAGACTCCGTGCGTTCAGTATCTGCACCGATCTGTTGAACAGATTCATCGGCCAGTGCTTTGACTCTGTAGATTCCATCCTCACCAGCTTCCATCGAGTCTTGAATTGTATTTGTGGCAGCATCTAAAAATTCGATCTTTCCTTGAAATAACTCCAACTGCTTGTTCTGATTTTCAATCATCAGCTTCTGTGACTCAATCCTCCTTAGCATTTCGGCTTTCTCAGCTTCCCTCTCAGCTTCCTTTTGCTTCATTAGCTCATTCAATCGTGTGATTTCTTCATCCTGTTTCTTCTGCTTCATCAGAACCTCCAATAGCATAGCATTCACAGTCTGGAGCTGAGCAGACTCAGATAGTTGCCCCGACGACGATCCACCAGCAGTTGGTGTTATCGTAGTGGCAGGTGTCATAAGTGGAATGCTTTGTTGTGGCTGAGAGATCACAGGCGGAGGAACTTGAGTGGTTGTGCTGGCAGTAATATCTGTAAGTCTCACATGCTTGAAACCTTTGACTATATCCCTCATTGATTCTGCTACTTTCCGTTTCGGGACTGAAGGAGTTGCCTCAACACTTACACTAACATCATCTTCATCTACTAACTCCATCTGAGATGACACTGTACCAGTGGGTGGAGAGTTAGCAGATATTACTTCCTCGTCAGAATCAGGTTGAAGAGGCACAACAATATCCTCGTTCTCTGAATCACTATCATCGTTTCTCCATTTCCTTTTCTTTGGGCAAACGTACTCAGGGTTTGCAAGATGTCCAATCAGCTTTCGTTCCTGAGGTGTTGGCTTGCCCTTGTAAACAAGCATGCGTCCCATAGTGTTGTCACTCATAACATCTAGCTTGACTACATCTTCTTCAGTCTTCTGCAAGCCAGGAATCTTTGCATCGATGATCATTTGTACGAATCTAGCCTACATCAGATACTTATGCTTGCTCTTGAGTTCTACGTTCTCTATCATAAACTGCAAGACCATCGCCGAGAAGTTGAATGGAGCGTTCAGTGCCAGTGCGACAAATGCACTTTGAAGAGTCTCTCGCATCTGATCATGTCCTGCCTTTCTGGGACCCAGACAATGCTGTATTACGTGACACAGGTACTTGTATTGCACACTGAAACCTGACTTTGTGATCACCCCCTTCGTAATATCACTATCATAATGCATTCTCAACAATGCCCCTCTGACCTTGTACACGTCCAGATTTGTTGGCATTCTCGCTTCATCTCCGAATCCAACGACTTCTCTGATGACGTGCTCGTCAACCATAATATCATTCCCGAGCACTTTACTATGTATCTGAACCTTGCCGTCTTGACGAACCGCCTTGGCATTGTTCCAGAAATCAGAGATGTGAGACAAGTAGAGCACTTTCTCGGTAGAAATTGCCTTGAAGATTCTTGAACGCTTCAAGAATCGAATAATCCAGACAAACTTTGTGGAGTGAGGTTTTGTTTCGTCGAGGAAAGCGCACATGTTGTTCTTTGGACCAATAACTAGACCAGTGCTTTGAGATGATGACGATTCAGCCATTTTCCTGTAAACAGAAACATAAACATCGAGAAACAAAACAGTTAGAATTAAAATCAAACGTTTAACAATGTTTCTGTTTATGGTCATCCGTACGAATGTAGACTGTCATTCGTACGAATGTAGACTGTCATTCGTACGAATCAACATGTATCCGTACGAATGAGTCAGTCATAAACAAGCGGATTACATTTAACTCATTCGTACGAACGACATAGTCATTCGCACGAAGGAGTATCCTATTCGCACGAATGAAAACACATTCGTGCGAACGGAGTTCATCAGTTCTGTTGGTTTTCCATAAAACCTAGATTTCCAAAACCGTTGTTTTAGATCACAAAACCTACATAAAATTGCTCGCAATCCCCCGATGAATCAAACCCCTTACCCTATTACCCATTACAAACATGAATAAAGGTCCAATTTGATTCAAGTATTCTCGGGTTTAAATTTCAACTATTAAACATTCAAATAAACGTTATACCTTTCGTGGTATATATGATTATGATCGCAATCAAAAGTTACACAAGAAAATCAGATTCAAAAACTCGTTTATGCACTTTGAAAAATTTAGGTAAAAATCTCTTGATTCGGACGAATAGGTATTGAGACGTGAATAGTCCAAACGAATGACAGAAGTATATATAGGTATCTCACGTTCGTACGAATGTGAAATACATTCGTACGAATGTGATCATATTCGTGCGAAGGAGAGTTTTGTCTCAGACTTTGATTTCCCTCTGATTCGTGCGAATGTCTTGTTCCTGCGTGCGAATGGACTTTACCTTCGTACGAATGTCGCTGAAAGATTAATAACCTTCTTGATTTTCACTTATCTTCAAAACTTAAACATTCAGTAAACGTTAAACACATGAAAATTATCAATCCATCAAAATAAAACGTTTAGCTCAAATCAGATATCCTAACCAAACACTTTATCAACGTAATTCCAGTTTCACTTTTAGATCTTGAGTCACGACAAGTAACCGTAAAACTAACAAAAATAAAATTAAAGAGAAACTAAAACTAAAAATTAAAATCTTTTTGTACTTTTCTGTTTTGATAAATCAAAGGAAATTTTAACTATAACAAACTACTGAAATAATAATTAAATAGAACTGAAATTTTCACATTCTTTTTGCGTTTTTCGAATAAGGGATCAGACTGATACTGAAACATAACATTGTCATTCAATTTTCGTAGTAACTATTAACATATCAGTTGACGATTATTGGTATATTTGTCCTCTTAAACTTAAACAAACATTCACTTGACAGTTTTTCTTTCAAAATGGTTATCTCGCTAAGATCTCCCAATATTTTGAACATAGAAAACAACACACAATTTGAATTTTTAACAGTCATCAAAATTGTATCATAATTAGAATTGCAAGTATGTTTGTGTATTTGTCCTCTTAACTTTTCAGCTTTTTCAATTCTATTTTCCTAAACACCAGATGTAATATCATAATATTTATTTCGTATGTCAGTATAGAATCAACTTCACATGCAATAAGGACCAGTGATTCTTGATCATTGAAACAATACATCACTCAGAGATAAGCGCTTCTTCAACCTTTATTTGGAATAGCCGAGTTATGATCATTCTTTCGACCTTATAACTCTGTTCATCCATCAAAGTATTTGTGAAGTCTTTAGGTACTTCGTCACCCTTTATTTGGAATAGCCGAAGTATGATCATTCTTTCGACCTTATACTTCTGTTCATCCATCAAGGTATTTGTGAAGTTGTTTCTTACCTCTTATTGCGATTTTTTTTTTTTTTTTACATTGACTTGTTTAAATCTGGAGATGTTACTTATTGTGCTCATGCTTGTTTTATTTCACAGATTGAACCAGCTAACGTTGAAGAAGCTCTTCTGGATGACAATTGGATCAACTCGATGCAAGAGGAACTGCTACAGTTTAAGAAGCTGGGTGTCTGGAGGCTTGTCGCTAAGCCAAAAGGTGCCAAGTCATTGGGTTGTCGCTGGGTTCATCGATGCAAAAGGGACGATCAGGGTGTAGTTGTCAGAAACAAGTCAAGGCTAGTGGTTCAGGGTTTTCGACAAATTCCCGACTTGGATTATAATGAAGTGTTTGCTCCGGTTGCGAGATTAGAGGCAATTCGGATTTTTCTGGCCTTTGCATCCTATAAGAAGTTTACTGTTTATCAGATGGATGTAAAGAGCGCTTTTCTTTACGGGAATATTCGAGAGACAGTGTACGTTAATCAACCACCAGGTTTTGTAGACCCATTACATCCAGATAAAGTGTACATTCTCGATAAAGCACTTTATGGTCTGCATCAAGCTCCGCGCGCCTGGTATGAGACACTTGCTAATCATCTGACCGACAACGGTTTTCCTCGAGGTGTCATCGATTGTACGTTGTTTATCAAGGAAAGAGGTGAAGATATTCTGTTGGTGCAAGTATATGTGGACGACATTATTTTTGGTTCTACAAATCCAGAATTATGTAAAGAGTTTGAAACGGTGATGACAAGCAAGTTCGAAATGAGTTCTATGGGTCCGATTAAATTCTTTTTGGGGCTACAAGTAGATCAAACTGCAGAGGGCATTTTTATTCATCAGACAAAATATGTCAACGACATTTTGAAACGGTTTGAAATGTCAGAAACGAAGTCAGCCTCTACTCCCTTATCGGTGAATCACGGGATATCACCAGACTCTACGGGGGAGAAAATTGATCAGTCTCTTTATCGCTCCATGATCGGTTCTCTTATGTATCTCACCGCCTCTCGTCCAGATATCATGTTCCCGGTGTGCTTGTGTTCCCGATACCAAGCAGCACCAACAGTTGTTCATCTTCAGTCAGTAAAGCGGATTATGCAATACTTGAAGGGTACTCCAGATTTAGGTCTTTGGTATCCTCATGACGACAATTTTGAGTTATCTGCGTTCAGTGATTCAGACTATGGAGGCTGCAAAAAGGATGCGAAGTCAACATCAGGAGGATGCCAATTTCTCGGAACGCGCTTAGTAACGTGGCAGTGCAAGAAACAAACTGCTGTTGCATTGTCCACTTGTGAAGCTGAATACGTAGCTGCTGCTAGCTGCTGTTCTCTAGTTATCTGGATTCAGCAACAACTGCGTGACTACGGTTTGTCTATCTCTACTACTCCTATTTATGTTGATAATTCTGCTGCCATAGCTGTCACTAAAAATCCCGTACACCATCCTAAAACCAAACACATAGGCGTAAAATATCATTTTATACGTGATTGTTTTGAAAAACATCTAATTGACGTAATCTATATCGAAACGATGTTTCAAAAAGCTGATATTTTCACCAAAGCATTTGATAAGTCTAGGGTTGGGTTTTTACTGCTAGAAAATGGTGTTGTTAAGAAAAGTGACGTGATTACAGAGGAAGAAAAGCCGGACAAGTAACCGTCCCCGTTTTTGTATACTACGTTAAGAATTTTTTTCTTATTTTTTATGTTATTTTCTTTTTCTTCTTAGTTATAAAATTTCGAAAAATACAAAAAGATTTTCATTTTAGAATTTTAGGGGGAGAAATAGATAGTTAGTTAAAAAATAAAAAAAAAAAATGGGGGAAGTGAGGAAACACTGAACTAAAACTGAACATGTAAATTGTCAAAAGTATGCTGAACGTAACGTTATACATGTCAGTTGTAGGATATATTGGTAGGCTTGTCTCACTGAAACTTGACGAAAATTACTCATTTGGTTGTCGCAGATATCAAATTTAATATGAATCTTTATGGATATGTCTCAAAGACTGTCTAAATGATATCTGGAGATCAATAACAATTGAGAACACTGTTAAACAACACACAGCAGTCGAAATTAAATGTTTAAGATATTATGATTAGTTTTGTCTTGTAGTGTTTGTGGCTTTTCGCTGGATCGATTCAAAAATAGTAAATATTAGGTGTAATATCAGAAAATAAATACAGTATGTCAGTATATTTTGAAGCAATTAAGGGACATTCCAGTGATTGTGTGGATAACATTTTTGAATGTTTTGATCAAGATCAACAATGATACCACTTTGTTGGGGTTGTTCGGATCTTATAGTCAACGTTATATCACTAACCTAGCGGAAATAGATCAATGATTATCTAGCGAATATGTAACCGTCGGAAACGAGATCAAACCAATGATAATTGATAAGATCGGACCTAAGGAAGACTATTCGGATGATTGTTTATATGTTATAAACGATTTGGAACACAAGAAAAACCGGCAGCAGCAATTCAGTACGCACGTAATGAAACCCTAAAAACCTTACGTAATGCTGAACCCTAAACTGGTATATATAGGCCCAGCATTTCATTCGTACGGATGTAATCCCATCCGTACGAACGAGCTCCTATTCGTGCGAACCATCTTTCGTTCGTACGAATGAACCATATCAATAAACAACCTGTTTAACTTTCTCATTCGTGCGAATGTAACCTTCATTCGCACGGATATCATCCTTATCCGTGCGAATGAGTTTGAATATCATTTAAACATTTCAAAAACACAGATTTGATTAATTCATAACAACGTAAACGTTCTAGCTTATAATTAATCAAACATTCAATATAGATATTCAACCAAACAATATAAAGACTGATATAAACGTTAATTACATACGAATCTAGTAACTACATAAATGCACCTACACAAACGGCTTACATAAAAGTAAGACTTTCATGGGCAAAAAGAAAAACAAGTGAAAAAATAATGTTTTTAAAGGTTGACCCTTGAAAAAGCTTTTGATTCTTTAGATTGGCGATTTTTAGACTCCATTATGAGTCAAATGGGTTTTAGTGTGAAATGGAGAAAATGGATTGGTGGTTGTCTTGCATCAGCATATCGGTCAATATTATCAACGGGTCTCCAACATAAGAATTCAAGATCGAAAAGGGTCTCCGTCAAGGTGATCTACTTTCCCCATTTTTATTTATTTTGGCAATGGAAGCTTTTAATGTTATTTTGAACGAAACCGGATCTAAGAAAATATTTGAAGGCATTAAAGTAGGCAAAGATTAAATTCCAATCTTGCATCTTCAGTTTGCCGAGTTTGCCGATGATGCTCTCCTTACGGGAAAGTAGTCACTATCTAATGTCAAAAACTTAGGTCGGATCCTCACATGTTTCCTCCGGTCTAAAAGTTAACATATCAAAAGGCAAGCTTTTTGGTATCGGGGTTTTTCAAGAGGTGATTTCGTACTTAACCTCAACCTCGCTTTGAAATCGGGTACGTGGAAACATATCATTAATATCAATTGTCATCTCATAAAAAACAACTAGTTGAGCTTATGGAACTAACAAAGGATGTTGGTTTTGATGTTGTTAGTGATAAATGGGTATGGACAATTGACCCGTCTAGAGAATCCATTGTTAATGTCATGCGAAAATTGATCGATGAAAAAACGTTACCCAATAACTCTTTTGGGGAGAATAAAGTTTACTTTTGGAATAAGCTTCTTCCTGGAAAAGTTAACATTAACTCATGGAGAACTTTTTAATGGCCAGCTCCCAACTAGAGTCAATCTCGATGCTAGAGGAATTGATCTTCATTCGATTAGATGCCCCTCTTGCAATGAAGACCAAGAAACGGAAAGCCGCATCTTTATTCATTATCATCTTTCTAAAAAGCTTTGGAGTTTTTTCTTTAAGTGGTGGAATATGCAACCTTTTGTTATATCTAACCTTGAAGAACTTCTCAACTTGGCACAAACCGTTGCAATATCAAAGGAAAAGAGAATACTTTTTGATGTGGTAGTCAAAACGGGAATATGGTTCCCAAATATTCGATATTACAAACTACAAACAATGACGGTTATGCTCCAACACGGAGTTTGGGACATGACTGAGCTAGGAGTTTCAAGTGACTTTTGAAAGTGGTATATAACAGCAGAATCTTACCAAGTTCGGGGATGTGTGTAGGATATCATACAACATGGCAGGATACGAACTGTATAGCTCGATTAGGCGCATGCATGCAACTCTCATGAATTGCTTAGAAACTTGAAAGAATGATTCACGATCTCTTCGTTTGTGAATTTTGTTTAAAATCAAGAAAGTTCGTCGTATCCATGTCTCTCGATACCTAAGCTTCTTCTAGGGTTAGGGTTAAAAGGAATCTCTCCATACTGAAACATGAGATGTTTAGGGTTAGGCCCCATACTACACTGATATTCAAATTTTGGTTTACTAACTAACTTGATACCCATATTCATCATATAGTTGAAACATCTCATGTTTCAGTTTGACAATTTAGCCCCATACTACATTAGCATTAGCATATCATATATTATATACGTACTTGAAATTACATAAGTTGAAACATCTCATGTTTCAGTTTGACGTTAAGCGGCCTTACTTTGAACTTGATTTCGGAGCTCTTTACAAAAGACGGGAAAATAAATAAGGATTAATTACCAAACTAACTCTTTCGTGATGAGGTTCTAAAAGGTCAAAACGGTCTAAATTCTGTTATCATAACAATGGATCCATTTTGGATAAAAATTGCTTCTGGTCAGTTCACATCTACCCGACCCGTTTAACCCGAACAAAACGTTAACAGTTTGACCCTCAGCTCCCCGTCCATATTACCACTCCTGTAATATTATTCCTTATACCCTCAAATCAATGAGTTGTAACATGTTTTCTCTGTTAGTTGGTGTGACCCAACTGCACGGGTTTTTTACATCTGATTCCACACCTCAGTTTGAAATAGGAGTAGATATTAACAGTGCCAAATGTGAAATAGGTTTGACGCTTACACCCTTTTGATTACTATGACATCGATAAATCTGATTTGGAAAACAAAGGTTCAATGATCATAGAAAAAAGTTAAGGTTCCGATAATCACTTAATTAATCTGTCCAAATCACTGCAACGTAGTTAATAAAGTTACTAATTTGACCAAAAACACACCACTTTAACAAGCAGCTTGGCGATTAAACTAATATAATCACTAGCCACAACAATGACAAATGTCTCAAGTGCATTATACAAAACATATATATTTCAACAACATTCCGAACATGGCATCAAGAAAAAGAAAATAACAAAAGTTAAAGGTTACATAGAGATTGATTATACTCTTGATTATTCCCAATCTATCCGCCAGTTGTTGATCTTATAAACATCGTTGCGTGGTATTGGCATCTTTATTCTGCTACTGAGACGAATACATTTTAATTTTGAGCAGGTCAAAGCAACTCTCTTCACATCTTCCCATGAGATATTATGACATGAAAACAACTCAAGTCTATTCAAATTCGGATGATGAGCAAAAGCATATAAACCTTCATTAGTTATAACCTCACAACCGTTCAAAGAAATGTACTCAAGTTTCAAACAGTTGCTAGCGATAACAAACAACGAGATATTGGTTACATTAATTAATTTAGACAAATCCAGTATTTTCATATCTGGGAGTTCGGATAATAGGGCCACAACCCCGGTGTCAGTGACATTAACCCCACACTTTGACAAATTCAGATATCGAAGAGTAACTATTTGTTTCAAGTAGATGATACCATTATCGCTAATCCTATCACATTCACCCAAATTAAGGTCATATAAACAATTCTCTATATTTCCATTTGCAAGATACTTTAAACCCAAATCCGTAATCAGATAGCAACCTTTCAAATTCAGTTCATGTAAATAAATATCTCTAATAGCTTTGAGTGATTCGTCTGTGACACGAACACATCCACTCAAATCTAGCAAAGTTAATTTCTTACAATATCTTGTAAGGGAATGAATTCCAACATCTCCAACATGTATCCTCCTACTTATATCAACATGAACCAAATCATTGCAAGCATTCGCAACCGCACACAAACCATCATCATCAAAATCAAGCTCAAACTCACTTGTCGTTACAGAAACCATGTACAGGTACCGGAGCTTGGGGCATGATTTTGCTAGGAGTTTCATATGCATGTTCGAAAGTAGTTTATAACAACGAAAACTTACCAAATTTGGGGATGCGGGTAGGATATCATAGAGCATAGCAGGATACAAATTGTGTAACACGATTAATCGAATGCATGCAACTCTCATGAATTTCTTGGACACTTGAAAGAATGATTTTCTATCGCTTGACTTACCAATTTTTTTGAAAATCGAGAAAAGCTCGTCATCTCCAAGTCGCTCCATAGCTACTCTTCTTCTAAGGTTAGGTTTTAACAGTGAAGGAATGAATTGAGGGTTTAATTTGACTCATCTCCTACTCGCACGTAAACCTTTTACATATTTATCCAGCTCTACCAAACTGATTTTTGCCATTCAAATACTATGACAATTATACCCTTTCCCCTAAAAATCAAAAATTGAGCCTAATTATCTATACCTTGTTGGTCACGTTTACCATTAAAAAAAGTGTAGGCCTAAATTCTAATTTCATCCGAAAAGTAATATTGTTGCTCACAGTTAAATGTTCTTTGGCTCAGTAGTAGAATTATGATGTCGATGCAAGATGATTGCGTTTATTATATCAACAACTGTAGCATTATTTGGGAATGATCGAAAGGACAATCAATATCTCGATGATATGTTTTTTTTGGGGTACGCTTTATATCTGCTAACTTTTAATTTATAACTTAATGTTACTTTTTTAAATATAAATTACGAAATAGGCGTAATTGGTCATATTGTGCTGTTGAAGATGTGACACCTTGGTGAGGCGAATGATTATTGTTTGGCTAGGTGGAGCATCAACCCGTTGCAGGCTTGTGCTCATTATCTGCTTTCCAGAGTTATTTGAATAGACTCACATTAGTTATTTTAAGAGATTGCAACTGGTCGGGTATGCCTTTTGCTTTTGAGGTAGCTGGGGTTGATTTGTTTTAGCTTTAGATGTGTTTTGACACTTTGGTGTTGTGTATCGTTTCATTTCTCATTTTGTATTTGTCGTTTTTGCCAGCTTCTAGGTAGTGATGTTTTATATTTAATAAAATCTCTTATTTTCTCCCTGAGGGTTGCTGTGTGTCCTCACTGTCTCTTCCTCTCTAAAGGTATGTGGTAAAATGGGTGGGTCGCCGTGTTGGGTCAAAACACACGTAACCTTGGGTATACGTCGGGTATTACATAAAATTGATATTTTTTAAGGATACTCGGTATTTTTCGTTTAAGAGATTTTAAGTGATTTTATAGATGAAAATGACACTTTGCTGATTACATAAAAAAATGACTTAAACTTCAATACTTTTTAAACTGAAATGAGTAACGAACAAATGATCGATGCAGTATTTTGAATTTGAGATAAGATTAGTGATGATGGTATGTCTGTATTCTGTATTTGAGCATGTGCTTTGTGTTCAAAGACTTAATAATTTCTGCGAAAACTGAGCATCGATCTAACAAGGGGTATGTGACTATGTGAGTTATTATTGTTGTTTCATTTCATTTTTTGCTCAATCTACTCGATAGTTCTGTTTTACGTATATATACATTAATGTACCGAACCAGATTTAAGTTCAAATATGCATGCTCATAGTAATGAACAAACGACCGATGCTGTTTTTGGAGGAAGTTTTGAATCTTATCAACAAATAAGATTAAAACAGAGGCATACAGAGCCAATGTTTCTCTATGCCATCCATTTTTGCCATATTTCTTCTATCATATTTTTATGCCTATAAATCAGTCCTATCGAACATTTCTCGTTCAATAAACACCCCTTGTTATAAAAGTGAAATTTTAAAAAAAAAAACTTAAAACCAATGTTTCACGACGTAATTTGCCACATATCTTCATCACAAATTTCTTCCTTCCTTGTTAAACCCTAACCCAAGAAGAGTAGCTATGGGGCGACTTGGAGATGACGAGTTTATCTCCATTTTTAACAAAATTGATAACGAATTTGACCGAAAATCATTCTCTCAAGTTTCCAAGCATTTAATGAGAGTTGCATGCATCAGCCTACGTAAATTACACAATATGTATCCTGATATGCTCTATGACATTGTACCCGAATCTTCTAAGTTGGTCAGTTTTCGTTGTAATAAACCACTTTTAAACAATCACATTAAACTCTTAGCATACTCATGCCCTAACCTCTCTGAGTTGTGGCTCGGTTTACATAAGGATTCTGATCAGTTTGATTTTAATGACGATGGTTTGCGTGCTTTGGCAAATTCTTGTAGCAATTTGTCTAGAGTGGAATTAAGTGGGAGGTCACATGTCGGGGACGTTGGAATTTATTCTCTTATAACATCATCTAAGAATCTAACTAGGTTATATTTGGGTGGATGTGTTCGTGTCACAGACGAATCACTTAAAGCTATCGGAGAATCAAGTAGTTTAGTCGTTTTGAAATTGAGGGGTTGTTATATGATTACGGATTTAGGTTTAAAGTATCTTGCTAAAGAGAATGTGAAGAATTGTTTAACTCACCTTGATTTAGGTGGATGTGACAGGATTAGTGATAATGGTATTATCAACTTGAAACAAATGGTTTCTTTAAAATGTTTGGTTTTGTCAAAATGCGGGGTTGATATCAGTGACACCGGGGTTACGGCCTTATTATCCCAACTTCCAAATATTGAAATATTGGATTTGTCTTGGTTGATTAATGTAACAGATATCTCATTGTTTGTTATTGCTGGCCGATGTTTGAAACTGACCATAATTTGTTTGAAGGGTTGTGAGGCTATAACTTGCGAAGGTTTATGTGCTTTTGCTCATCATCCGAGACTTGACATTATGAAATATGCTTTATTAAGGTTCATCCCGTAATTTTAACATGTGAAACCTTGATGGGGCTACTTATAATGTTTTTATAAGTTTAATATCATTGTATGTTAACACGAAGAACAAGCTTAGAATTGGTAGTGATGAATGTACCAGAACAGATTCAAGGTAAATCTGAATGCTCGTTGATCATAAACAAAGGATATTGGCACTTTTCCTTTGAGATCAGATTCTAAAGTCATTGATTAGATGTTTTAGAGGAATTTGTAATTGTTTTAGTGTTATTAACTCTACTATTTTCTTACCGATCAAATGAACTGTTGTCGTGTTAGATTATTTCAGATTTTGGTTATTTCCTCATTTAGCTTAATGTGATGAATTATGAACAACGAAACACATACTCAAAGATCCAATGTAGTCAAGTTTTGGTTATTTCCTTCAATCAAGTTGCGGGCTCTCTTGTTGCAGAGCTAATAAAAAAAGGCTTATCGGTAACTCAGATGCGAAATGTGAAGCAACAACTACTAAAAAGAAGGGAAAGATTACTTAAACCACCCTTCAATTTGGCGGTGTTAGTATTTATAGAGAAATCTGAGAAAAAAGTGTCAACTAAAACTGATAGGAAAGCAGAAGATTCCTTCCTACGAGCAATCATTTGTGAAAACGATGTTCTCCCTGCTCTTTGTGGTGCTTGTGCAAATGTGAAATTTGGCTCACACCTTCTAGCAAAAGAAAAAAATGATTTTGTTCAAGGTCACAAGGTATATTATGGAGGTGGTAAATTGGGTGGGTTGGCACGGTTGGGTAATGGGTCGACCGGGAAACGTTTGTAGGGGTTGAAATAGGTTAGGGTGGGTTGGGTTGACACAAAACACTCTTTTTCAACCCCTTTTATGAACATTATGTGTGCCCAATATAGTCGCACCTACTCTATGTGGTGCTCGTGCATTTTGGGTTACCTTCTCATAGAAGAAAATTGTAGAGATTTGGCGTTGTTAATTAAGAAATGTGTTTAGAGTACTTAATTAAAGATTCCTCCGGTTCTAGTAATGAAGAAAAAGATGAAACTCGAAAAAACATACACATAGGAAAATGTTGAGGCATGTGTTTGAACACATTTTCCTTAGGGAGCCTTTTTAAACCCGAATAAGAAATTAACCTTCAGTCACCAAACCTTCATTATACTTGGCTTTACTAATTCTATATTATTTCCAGATACCACAGTCTGGATAGGCGTTAATCCACGGTGGCCTTTGAATCCCATGTTTGGTGAGGCCCTTCATCACCGTTCGATATTATTATCTGATATCTTGTTTCATTCAGTGTTGGTTGAGAAAACCTTATATAAATATAGATTTATAGATTTATGTATAATATACGAGCTGAACAAATGCTACTAGCCTCAAATTTATGAATTGAGTCATAAGCCGAGAAAAGCTCGACCTATTATGTGCCATGTTAAGAAAGAAGTTGCTCATGCAATAAGAAACAAACAACATTCAGAAAGTAATTGGCTCACACTTTTTCGGTTATTATCAGATTGAGAAAACGAACCAATAGAATGAAAGTATAAAATAACCAAAATGTTAATTCAAACGACGGAAAGAAAAGTTCATGTTATCAGCAAGAAGGCGAGGGTTCCAAAAATCACTTACCGAAGAAAAAACAAAACACAACAGTAGAGTTAATAAACCGTTAGTACACTCCTAATATGACACGACATGTTTTCCATACGAAAGAAACAAAACAAATGAAAGGTAAGGTTCAAGCCATACGATTAATATATGAATATTGTCTTTTTGATCATAGCCAAATAATGTGACACGTCTCTTTGATCTCATAATCGTAATCATTTAGCATCGACGTCGACATCTTTATGCTATCACTAAGGACAAGACATATTGATCGTGAGGGGGTCAACGTCAAAGCAGCCGACTTCACATCTTCCCATGAAAGATTGTGACACGAATTCAAGTAAAGAGTGTTGAGTGTCGGATGATGAGCAAAAGCATGTAAACCGTTATGAGTTATAGCCTCACAGCCCGACAAATAGAGCGAGGTCAGTTTCAAACAAGCACTAGCAATAGAAAACAATGAGATATCTGTTATATTTATCAAATTAGACAAATCCAATGTAGCCATTTTCGGGAGATGCGATATTAGAGAAACCACCCCAATATCAGTTACATTAACACCACATCTTGAAAGTTTCAGATCTTCTAGAGTAACCATTTCTTTCAAGGAGATAATACCATCATCGCTAATCCTATAACATCCGGACAAATCAAGACAACGATACTTCACATTTCCATTAGCGAGATACTTCAAACCTAAATCAGTAATCAAAAAACAACCTTCCAAACTTAAACTTCTTAAACAACTTGCTTCGCCTATTACTTTAAGTGATTGATCTGTGATATTAGCACATCCGCATAACTCCAAAAACGCTAAACTTTTAGATGATGTTACAAGGGAATGAATTCCAACATCCCCAAAATGTAACCTCCCTACTAAACGCACCTTAGACAAATTTCTACACGCATTCGCCACTGCACACAATCCATCGTCGTCAAAATCAAACGGAAAAGGCTTGTTACATAAACGACGGATACATAGTTCAGAGAGCTTAGGGCATGAACGTGCTAGTAGTTGCATGTGAGCATTTGAAAGTGGTACGAAACAAGAGAAGCTTAACAAATTCGGGGATGCGGGTAGGATATCATACAGAAGACGGGGGCACCAATTCTTTAATGAATGCAGACGAATACATGCACCTTTCATGAATTGTTTGGAAACTTGAATGAGTGATTTTTGGCCAGGAACTCTGTCTAAGATTGAGATAAGCTCGTCTTCTCCAAGTGTCTCCATAGCTCGTTTCTAGGGTTTCGGCAATAAGCTATATATACGTATTAAAAGCTGAGTTTTTGATAATGACTGGCAACTCTACATAGTTATCAGCAATAAGCTATATAGATTTACATAAATAGTCCCTAAAGTATGTCTATTTTTGTATGTTTAGTCCTTAGTAAAAATCTATTGCATACACCATCCTCAAAGTTACTTTTTTTTATAACAAAATGGTTCCTAGTCGGTTAAACTTAACAATCAATTTAATGTTTTATTTATTTTTTATGTTTTATTTATTTTTTAAATTGGTAGATAAATTAATATTTATTTATTAAGGGTATTTTAGTCATTTTAAGTGTCAAATGGACTATTCTTGTAGCCAAATTGATGACCCAGTGACTGAACCCGAAAGATTTTCGACCCAGGGACTGAACCCATTAAATTGAAACAAACTCGGGGACCAATTATGTAATTAACTCTATATTCTATATGCTATATTCATATTGTATTAAAGTCAAGGTTACAGATAACGTAAGGCGTGGCGTGGCGGCATGAGTAAGCCTCAAGCTTTGCAAGAAAAGGCGAGACATGACGTTTTTCAAAGCGTGACAAAGCGGCAAAATTTTTTAATATATTTTATAATTTTATATATATTTATATATACTTTTACTATTATTAAGTTATATAAATATCAATAAATTATCAAAAAGTCTGTTTTAACATTTAAGTATATATATATTTTAAGATTTAATCACAAATTTACAATGAAATTATTTTTATAGTCATTTTTAACTATTTTTAAACTTTTTTTTTTTTTTTTTTTTTAATTTTCATAACGCGTTACAAAAAACTCGCGTTAAAGGCGCACCTTGGGACGCCATGACCACGTTTTTTTGCCGCCACGCCTAACAAAGACGCCTTGCATGTTTTCATAAATTCTCGTCGCGCCTTGCCGCCATGTCGCGTTATTTAGAACCTTGATTAAAGTAACTATCATTCATTTCAGTAATATTTTATTAAACGTTAAATTTAAAATATATATTATATATCCATCATTAAATGCGTATATTGTACCTATATAATTTTTAAACATGGATATTATATATATCCGGTTTTTACATAGCGACTATATATACACTACATATACATCGGTTTCAAAGTTTTTACTTGATCGGATACATAGAAACATAATGATTAAGTTGTATAGAAATAGAAATATCTCTTGGAGGGAATAAAACTCAATAATTTAAAAATATTCCCGCTAAAAAAATATCCTTAATTTGATTGAATCTGAGTCTGTAATTTGAAGCAGCAAGAAAGAATGCAATCGAAGATTAACTCATTTTTCAAACCCAATTCTTCATCTTCTTTAAGAACCCTAACCCTAGACCCAATTTACCCCCTTTTGGAGAATAATCAATCTGATAATGAAGAATTTGATTTTACTAAAGAATCCCAAGTTCCGATTATTTACACTCGAAGAACTCCGAAAACAGATGGGTATTTTCGTAATTTACTATTATTATTTCTAGTCATTTTTACATTTTAATTGTTTGTTTTAGCTTATTTTTGGGTTTATTAGCTTATTTTGTCCGGTTTATTTTTTTTATAAGGGGTGTTTGTTTCGGCTTATGTAACCGGCTTATGAAGCTCATAAGCCCATTTTTCGGGCTTATGAGCTTATCAAGTTGGACTTATGACTTTAAATAAGCCATAAGCTAAACTTCATAAGCTTATAAGCCGGAAAAAATGGGCTTATTAGTTTATGAAAAATTACATAAGCTCATAAGTCCGTTCAATAAGCCGAAACAAACACCCCCTAAGTCCATTTTTCATGACTTATTTTGTGGCCTATAGACCTATTAGGCTATTATGACTTAAAATAGTAAGATAAGTACATAAGCTGGTAAAAAAGCCGAACCAAATAAGCTCATAGGAAAAAAATAAGCTAAAACGAACACCTCTAGAAGTTAACGATGCAAGTTGCCTTCTTTTTGTGTTTCTTCAAATTTGTTAAATTGATAGACTTTATTAACGAATATTTGAAATAAGTATATCTAGATAATAATATGGTTTTGTGTATTTAGGAATATTGATGATGATGGTGGAAATGATTTTGGAGAACAATTAGTGGTACCGAATTCGAAAAGGGTTTTGAACAAGAAAAGAAAGTATGCACAGTTTCATCTAGATTTAGGTCAATCTGATTTTATGTTTCGTAATTGTAAAACTTGTGGATTCAAGTTTGTTCCTGGAGACGATGATGATATCAAGGTTCATAAAGAGTTTCACAAGAGTTATACTCATGGTATTGGAGTAAAGGTACAGCATTTCTATGTTTTTAATTTGTTGCAGCATTTCAAGATTTTGGTGGGTTAACGTTTTGTTTTGTGGGTCCCGCTTTAAGGGTTGGCGTAATGAAAGAGTTATTGATATGGACTCGTTAGAATCAGGACGTGTTATTTTGGTAATGAATGATGATCCTCCTGCTCATATTAAAAAGGTACAGTTTTTTACTTTTGTTAACGAAATGACCAACATTATCTCAGGCTGTTTTGAAATAAGTTTGTTAATTACAGGTTCACGAGGTTATTAAGATGATGGAAATGGAGCTTGGTGATGGATGGATTTATCATAAAGATTGTAAGGTGACTATTTCGACCAAGGTTACTGTGAAGGACCCATTTTAGTCGAATTCAAAAAAGTTTGATTTTTTCTTTAATTTGCGTATTTGTAGGTTTATCTATTTATTTCCTCCAGTAGGGTTGCTGGCTGTCTTGTTGCGGAGCCAATAAAAAAGGCATATCATGTAGTTTCAAACTCAGAAGAGAAATCAGAAGTAACAACCACTAAAAAGGAGGAAAAGTTGACTTCAACTACCCTTCAGTTTGGGGGCGTTAGTTTCCATAGAGATATAGTGAGAAAAAACCCGTCAAGTAAAATAGAAAGGACATCAGATGATTCCGTCATTGGAGCCATTATCTGTGAGAAAGATGCAGTCCCTGCTGTTTGTGGTATTCGTGCAATTTGGGTCACACCTTCTAACAGAAGAAAACATGTTGCCACTCATTTACTCGAGGCTTCAAGGTATATTGTATATGTGGTAAAATGGGCGGGTTGGGTAACATGTAGCCAAAATGCTTTATGTGCAAAATTTTAAACCTTTTTTTATAAACAGGTTATTATAGTTTTTAAATAAATCGACCCAATAGGTTTTATGCTTTAAAATTATAGTTTGGGCTACTCGAGACCGATTCAACATGTTTCCTTTTTAGCTATTTTCTGATTTGACCCATTTGACAAGTTATGGATCATAACATGAATCAACCCATTCGTTATGTAAATGGGTCGAAATTGCTATCTCTCATCTTGTTTTTGCTTAAAGTTGTTACCTTTTTCACATAAATGTAGGAAAACTTTCTGCTCGGGTTTGATTCTTGACCACAGTCAGATAGCATTTTCTCAGCCAACGACTGTGGGGAAGTTATTTGCAACGAGTTACACCAACACCGAATCTCTCTTGGTCTACACAACAAATTCAGTGTAAGCCATTGGGCTTCGAAATCTTGTATTCATTACTTCCACATTCTATACTCATTTTATTCTATTGAAACTTTGTTAAAGATATGACGGATACTTTGTTAAAGCCTTGGAGGCAATTCAGTTAACCATTTAGGATCCACCAGCACAACTTCACGCATATACTCTCTTGTTGTCATCACGAGCTCATGATAGATCACCCAATCAGGTTGTCGTTGGAAGAGTGCACTGCTCGGGTGAATATACACTGGCTGGTTCTCGACTATTGACCGATATCCCTCTTGAGGGTCTTTCCGTGCAGCATGAAAGATGTAATCCAAAGACTACATCGGTATGCATAGTCCTCTCAATTTTGAACCAAAATCATCAACAGACTCGCATTCTTTCATTTTACAACATTGTTGTTTTATTTTTCTAACATTAACTTATATTTAATCCTTTTTTATTTGGTTTAAATTTCATTAAATTAGGGATTTTTAATTCTTTTAGAAACTCGAAGGAATTTTAAATTTTACAATGGAAGAAATTTTATGAAATTTTACCAGATTCTAATTTTTTCAGTTGTTTAACCAAACAAAATATAACAAGAATACATAATTTCAGTTCCTTTTAATTTTATCAGATTATGCGAACCAGACGGAACCTAAGTTTTCTAACATTCTTTTATTTTACAAGATTTTTTAACATTAACTTATTATTATTATTATTATTATTATTAATAATAATAATAATAATAACATCACACATTATGTTAGAATATTCTAAATAATTTTTTACATAATATTTAAAAACGAAAAATGTAATTAGTTTTTCCTAAGTAGACGATGCTACGATTTTTTAGATAAAACAATTTATACATAATAAATGTAAATCAACCTAGATCATAGAAACAACATGATGTACCCTAACATAGTAACACTAGTACATGTATAAATAATAGGAAACATTGTATGGATTGAAATAAGCTAAATTTGGACAATTAAATACCCTTTCGATTCGGTTAAAGAACATTACACTATTCTTCATTCAGTCCCTAAAACTAAGCAATGAAAAGTTACTATGTAGATTATAGACCAGAAAACACTTTCTAAATTTGTAAGTTTGATCGTAACATTCTCGACACGCCTTAATCGATCTCCATGGTTTATTTGACGCTTCTTACGGTCATAAGTCATTAATCATATATATAAGATCTTACGAGCTATATAAAGTATAACCATTTGCCAAGTTCACAACTTTCATACCAAGTTTCGAGAAATGGAAATCAACAAGTTTCTTTTACTTTCATTTTCTTTGGTTTTGATTTTAGGCATTGTGGAGAGCTTCGATTACAATGAGAAGGAACTTGAATCGGAAGAGGGTTTACAAGGGATGTACGATAGGTGGAGGAGCCACCATGAAGTGGAGGAAAAAAGCCCCGAGCGGTTCAATGTGTTTAAATCAAACGTGCAACATGTTCATGAAACAAATAAGTTGAACCGGCCATACAAGTTGAAGTTGAATGTGTTTGCTGACATGACGGAAAAAGAGTTTGTTAGCACGTATGCTGACTCGCAAACTGACCATATTGACGCACTCATGGGATCTCCTAACCACAACTTGACTACTTTCATTTACGAAGATGCAAAAAATATCCCACCAAAAATTGATTGGAGAACTCGTAACGCTGTCACGCCTGTTAAGAGTCAAGGAAGATGCGGTAAACAACTTTCTTCTCTTACAAATATTGTAATTCAGGGTCTTAAACATTCAAACTTGAACCTAAAGGTTTTCGTTCTGTGTTACAGGAAGTTGTTGGGCATTTGCGGCAGTGGCTGCAGTGGAAGGAATAAATGCAATTAGAACGGGGAAACTAGTAACACTGTCAGAACAACAGCTCGTAGATTGTGATTCTAAAGGGATGAACAAGGGATGTGACGGAGGGTCGCACTCTGAATCCTTTAAATTCATCCATGAGCATGGAGGTTTAGCTACAAACGAGAGCTACCCTTACGTTGCTAAAAGAGAAGATTGTTGTGCTGCAAAGGTACATACAGCTAAAACTTGTATAATTAAGATTCGTCTGCGTATTTAATCTATGTAATAAACAATTTTTACTTCTGTTTTTGAAAGAAAGTTTGGACATCACTCTGTAACTCTTGATGGACGATCACCTATTCCTAGTCGCAATGAAGAAGCAATGTTGAAAGCAGTTGCACACCAACCTGTTACTATTTCCATGGATCCCAACACTCGTGATTATGTGTTTTATTCATCGGTAAGACAAAAAAAACTCCCCTAAATTGATCCGTCATTTTTTTTATTAATCCTTGGTACATGTCTCTTAAAGGGAGTTTTTACTGGACAATGTGGAACGCGAACTATGCACGCTATGACAGTTGTGGGATATGATGAGACTCCCGAGGGACTTAAGTATTGGATCGTGAAAAATTCATGGGGGAAAAAATGGGGCGAGAAAGGATACATACGTATGCAACGTGGAGTTCATCTTCCGGAAGGACAATGTGGAATGTATACCCAACCTAGCATGCCTCGTAAGGACCCTGATGTACCCAACAACGAGCTCTGAAATTACTTGTAATTCAAGCATCATGAAATCTGGAATATGGTATGCAAAACATCTAAAAATAGATGCTCACTATGCAAAACACGGTGATTAGAGAAAATGTATCATCCGTGCTTCATGATTTCAACCGCTATATAAGAGAATACAGGCATATGTGATTACAGTCTCACTTTAATATATAAAGAGTGAAGGCTTAATCCCGAATAAATTATGTTTCACATAGAACCATTTTACAATTTCATGAAGAATAACGAAATAATCATATAAGTGCAACATTGTTAAATTCTATTGAAAGACTTAATTAAGTTGATTGTAATTATGTTTAGTTAAGAGCGGAAAATCAGCACATCCTACACGAATGTGTCTTCGAAGTATTCATAGGATATATAAATGAACGATGACGAGGTGTGTGTACCTCATATCTTAGACGGGTAATCAAACGACACTAACCAAACACACATATGAGTCTTACAAGTCGGAGTGGAATCATGAGTCAAAAACCAAGAAAACAAGTTACGAGTTGGTAACTATATACTATAACCATAACCACTAGTTAGAAAAATCTGTAAACACATAAAACTGGTTGTATTACTTAAGATTAAAACCGTTGCTCACTCTTAGTTTCCATTCTTCCGAGGAGTTATACGCTATACAATTTTTATTATTATGATCGTCGGTACATTTTTTTCTTTTTACGATAACACCCCGCCTTTTTTTTTACCGCGATATTGTCCGCTCTGACAACAAGACTCACGGATTTACTTTTGGTTGAGCTTCCCAGGAGGTCACCCATCCTTGAATTACTCTGGCTCAAGCACGCTTAACTACAGAGCCTGAAATTAATTTGGCCCAAGCACGCTTAACTACAGAGTTTCAAAGCTCTCAAGTGTCTGTAGATACCACTTGTAACACACCGCCTTTTTATGACCGCGATATTGTCCGCTCTGGCTCTGACAGCAAGGCTCACGGATTTACTTTTGGTTGAGCTTCCCAGGGAGTCACCCATCCTGAAATTACTCTGGCCCAAGCAAGTTTAACTACAAAGTTTCAAAGCTCTGCAGTGCCTGTAGCCACCAAAACGCGTCGTGTCATGAAAGGCTAAAAGTTTACTCATATACCCAGCATCACTCTTGTGCGCGGGATGTAGGATTTGCCTAAGATGTCACAGTTATTATACAATATATTTAAATAAATATATGTAAAGTAACGTTTTTAGGACAAACAATTAGAAAACACCTGTATAATGTGAATATGTGGTTCACTAGTGGCAAACAATTGTGGGGATCAGGATATATGAAGTGTATGGTTTCTATGTGGACATAAACTTCTAACCATGAGACTTCAATGAGAAAAGTTTAAAAATGAGATGGGGTAAGAGTTCACATCAGTTGACAATCTTTTGGTGCGAATGTAGACAACATGGAAAACGACGAGTCACAATCAGTTATGTATAACGAGTCAAGTACGTCATGCAAAATGAACAAATACAAGTCGATGATACACAAATAGTACCAAATAGAACTCTCACGATGGTCGACATGTGGTTCTTTAAACTTGTGGTTATTGTATCGTGCTTGTTTACATATAAACGTGTTAGGTTTATATAACATTTTATAAAGTTATTGAACGCTTGTAGACCATGCTAAGTATTATCTGAAATATTAGTTAATTTATTTTAATAATCATATCATCATCATCGTCATTGTCATCATAATTTAATATTGTAAATGATATTCTAAATAAATAAACCACACTTAAAATAAGCATTTTGCAATGGATAAACTTTGATTAAAGCACTTAAACAAAACTTTGTATTACTTTTCCCGAAACTATATTTAACTTTTTCCTTTTCACACGTTAAACAAACCATATAATCGTTTGTCTTTTTTACTCTTTTTTTCTTTAACATATAAACAACATGAAAAACGTTACGGGCCAATCAATAATGCATAAGGAATTAAGTACGTCATGCTAAATTAACCTGAAAATATGAACAACTTGAAAATATGAGATATATGACATATGCCCCTTTGAAGTTGTGGTTAACGGGTTATTTTTCATGTTTGTGAACATATGAGTAATCAAGTCATATACTTGACTTACCTTTCGTACTTTAATTAATTTTTAGCTTTGATAACAATAGTTATATGATGTGTCTAAAAAAGTTTAAAAACAATTGTCATCTGTTGTTTTGTTGTCAGTCTCCTATTTTCACGAGATAAAAGTTTCTATCTTTAATTTTTAACGGGTTGTAATTTTCAAGACTCGTTTAATTATAATTTAAAAACTTTATTTTATTTTTTTGTTTTTTCACACGTCAAACAAACTAAACAAACCACATAGAGTATATCTCAAGAATCTTCCGGCATAATCAAGAAAATAAGCAAAATAATATTTAAAAAACCTATCTATTTCCACGTAAGCAAACCATCATCCTATGGACCCCACACCTTCACCAATAACACACCACCACGTCAACAAGAAAATCCCATGTCCACATGGGACGCCATCTGGCATCTAAAAAATTTCTGGGAGCTAATTACACAAATCCACCCTATGTTTACTTTACGTTACGAAATGTTTCCATAAATTAAAAAAGTTACATAAATTGTTTCTTTTTGAAAAATTAGTTAACTTTAAAATTAGCGTTCATAATTACATACTTTGCACTTAAAAAGGACATTCATTAGAAATTAGAAAAAAAAAGAGTAATCAACTTATACAAGTACGGGTGTAAACGAGCCAAGTCAAGCCCAAACTCAACCATGCTCGAGCTCGCCTCGTTTAAGCTTTTCATAACTCAAGCTCGCCTTATACATAAAGCTTGAACTCGGATTGTTAGACATAACTTAGGCTCGAGCTCTCCTCATACTCAACTAGTTTTAAATAAAATATTTATCATTTTATTATTTTAAGTGTATATAATTGACATCTTTATATATTATTTTATATACGCATTATTATATTTATATATAAACGAAACCTCGTTTAATTTTGTTAAGCTCGCTAGCTCGATGTATAAAGTTCGAATTCCATCTCGTTTAATATACGACCTTTATGTTATGTTTAAGTTTATTTAGGCTTGGCTCGAATCGAGTTCTAGTAGCTTACGAGTAGTTCGGCTCTTTACAACTCTACTTAAAATGTAAACTACTTATATAAACTACTTATATAACGTTTTAAACTTATAAACGAAATATTATATTTGGTTTAAATTATAGGGACTATTTATATAAATAACTCACTTTTCTGGTATACCCAACTAGAAGATTACCAGTTATATTTCCAGATTTTATCAGCCAAGCAAAAATAAAAAAAAAACACACACAACACCATAAACACACACTAAATCAGTTATCCCCAAACCCTAACACTCACCGGAAAAAATGATAAATTTCCGGCCATCGGAGCCACGGTCAACGGCGTCGACGGTAACGGCAACAACGGAGAGCTCCGTCGTAACGGCGGAGACGGCGTTTTCGTTCATATCAAAAGGATGGAGAGAAGTAAAGGATTCAACAGAAGCAGATCTTCAATTAATGAAAGACAGAGCAAATTCATTCAAAAACCTAGCGTCATCATTCGATAGAGAATTCGAAAACTTTTTAACTTCGGCTTCGCGGTCGAGTTTTCCAGTAACAGCTATCTCGAATTCGAACACATCGAGTTATCAGTATCCAGCTGAAATAGATTTTGTTAAGAAGCTACAGCCGAAACTGACTGAGTTTCGACGAGCTTACTCGTCTCCGGATTTTAGTAAACGAGTGTTGGAGAAGTGGAGTCCTAAAGCAAAGATTAGAATTGATTTGTCCGCGATTAAGAATGCGATTGTGTCCGAAGTGGAGGAAGGTGAGGGTAGGTATAGGATGGGAGGGAGGACTAGAGTTAGTGATTTTAGGTGGGAGTGGAAAGAGGAGGAAGGTGGAGAGGTGACCAAGAGTTGGGAGCCTATTAGAGCGTTGAAGACGCGGTTGAGGGAATTGGAAATGAAGAGTTCGTCTTCGGAGATTATTGAGGGGTTGAAGAATAGTGAGCTGGTAGAGAAGCTTAAATCGAGTCTGGTAAGTGAACTGTTTGTATTTCTTTATTCTCTCAAAAGGGTGAATATGATTAAGTTTCAAGTTACAGCCGCAAAGGCAGAACGAAATATGAATTTAAGTTAGTTGAAACTTGAAAGTAACTAGAAAATTTAGGAAGCTATCACTCTCGTTTTGGTATATTGATCTGAAGTATATGACATCTGAAAACAATATGAGCATATATGATTTCAAAATTGAAGTATAAATCCAAAGTGGAATATATTATAGTTTATTGGTTGATGATATGACATATGAGATGTCTTTGAACTCTTCGTATACACTCGTTTTATTAATTTGATTGACAATAGTAAACTATATTCTATTAGTTCTACTAGTTGTTTATTGTGTCTTAAATTGGGTTTATATTTTAGTTGAAAGTAACTACACGAATATGTTTCTTATATGCTATTTTGTTCATCTTGCAGAAAGCAATGTGCAAGGAACCAGAG
Organism: Senecio squalidus; assembly: GCA_910822075.1. Taxonomy (NCBI): domain Eukaryota; kingdom Viridiplantae; phylum Streptophyta; class Magnoliopsida; order Asterales; family Asteraceae; genus Senecio; species Senecio squalidus. The sequence continues at coordinate 53,924,592 of CAJVGC010000508.1, forward strand.
TACTCAAAGGTATGGTTCTAGATCTAGCAATAGATACCCGTGTGTTAATACGGACACCATTTGCTCTTTTATCTTCTATTCCGCGTTATATATTTTTTTTTTACTTTTCATCGTTGGAATAAATTATAGTCAAAACTCAAAACTATCATTATGTTGCATCAGAACATTAGATGTTATTCCATGTACAGTTTTCATACAGTGATAGCGGTGTACGTTTTGCATATACTGGATAACCTTATGTTAAGTCTCATCTCTTTATTTTTGCTTCAATGTCTCAGGAAGTTCAACCTTTGGATTTCCAAGAACTTCTTGCGAGTCTGGTTAGGCAGTCTGGGCCATTTTTAGATCACCTTGGTGTTAAAAAAGGTAATTAATTTTCTCGTTTTTTGTTGGCTTCATTCTCTCTGGATTCATGATGTTTGTAACCTACAATTTAGGTTGAACGGACACTAATGATCTTTTTTTAACATGTATGTGGCAGATATATCAGACAAGATAGTGGAAAGCTTATGCAGCAAGAAGAAAAATCAGCTTTTGTTGAGGTCCATTCCTGAAGGAGAGTCCTCCATTCTTGAAGGTGATAATATGAACGATGAACTTGATTTAAGAATAGCAAGTGTGCTTCAAAGTACAGGGCATCATTATGAAGGTGGATTATGGGACGATCTCACTAAGCGAGACAAATCTGATGAAAAAAGACACGTTGCCATTGTGACAACTGCAAGTTTACCTTGGATGACAGGGACAGCTGTAAATCCATTGTTTCGAGCAGCATACTTGGCAAAATCTGAAAAACAGAGTGTCACACTGCTGGTTCCATGGCTTACTAGAACAGACCAAGAACTTGTGTATCCAAATAATATTACATTCAGCTCACCAGAAGAACAAGAAGTTTACATACGTGACTGGCTCAAGGAAAGAGTTGGTTTCAATGCTGATTTCAAGATCTCATTCTATCCGGGAAAGGTAATACTTCACTTTTTATCAGTAATTTCACCAGCTTGTCTCGACTATGTAATTTAAAAAAGGGTAATTGCATAAAATGGTAACCTAGATTTTCCAATTTCTAATTTGGATAGCACACTTTGTCTTCACTCACAACAAGGCTCAATATTTAAAAAGTTTTTGATTTAGGATAATACAACGTGGTCAAAGTTACCGACTTGTCAGCTGCCATGTCATCATTTTGAGTGCCTATACTCAATCCAATTACATTGGCTAAATTTATTTTTAGACTTTTTATTAATTTTCTGAGATTTCGAGTCTCTTTGTGAGTGGAAGAAAGGTTTGTTTAACCATAATAGAAATTGGACCGAAGTTACCCTTAATGCAGTTAGCCGTATAAAAATATATAAAGAGAGTAGATATGTTTTATTGTGTAATGGATTTATGTTGAGAAGGCAAGTAGGTAGTGTCTTTAGTATATTTTCACTCCGTATTTTATTAAACCAAAATGGAGCAACTGATTTAAGCTGCTTTAACAATTTTCTAGATATAAGGAGTTCTTAATTGCAATTACATGAGATTATGGTTTTTAGCTGAGTAGATCTTACAAGCAATATTAGGTAAATAGCATTGCGGTTAGGAGATGGTGACATGGCATTACAGATCATTAATTGTTTAAATAATAAACTTGTTTATGATGTAATCTGGACTAAAAATTCGCATATTCATTGTGTTCAGTTTCAAAAGGAAAGGCGTAGTATAATACCTGCTGGAGATACTTCTCAGTTTATTCCATCAAGGGAGGCTGATATTGCTATCCTTGAAGAACCAGAACATTTGAACTGGTACCATCATGGTAAACGGTGGACTGATAAATTTAATCATGTTGTTGGTGTTGTTCACACGAATTACTTGGAGTATATCAAGAGGGAGAAGAATGGACCTTTGCAAGCTTTCTTTGTGAAACACATTAACAATTTGGTGGCAAGAGCGTATTGTGACAAGGTACTCGACTTTTTGGTTCCTTTTTCTGTTTATCACATATTTATGGTTTGAGTAACGAGCCAAAACGGGATTGGATTGAAATGAATAATGTTTTAGTGTCTAAACATGCCAAATAGGGTTGGGTTGACCCATAATCACTTTTTTGTTCATTTTTATTGCCTAAACTATATGATTACAAAAAAAATTTACGAGGTAAAACATAATTCAAATCAACCCATTCATAAGTAAATTAATCGGATTTTTTTACGCGATTTCTTTATAGCTATTTTTATGTGACCTGTTTGAGATAAACCTGATCCAAATCAACGTGTTCTCAATAAATGAATCGAAATTGCCATCCCTAAACTCTACGTAATACAGGTTAATTGATCTAGAAAATTTGTTTGCCATTCTTGAAATTCTATATGTGATTACTTACATTTTGTTCGAATGTTTTCTGCGTAGGTTCTTCGCCTTTCTGCTGCAACCCAAGACTTACCCAAGTCTGTAATATGCAATGTTCATGGTGTGAACCCAAAGTTTTTGGAAATTGGGGAACGAATGGCTGGCGAAAAGGAGGGTGGGGAGCAAAAGTTCTCAAAAGGGGCGTATTTCTTGGGCAAGATGGTTTGGGCCAAGGGATATCGGGAGCTGATAGATTTGTTGGCCAAGCAAAAGAAAGATCTGAATGGGTTTAACGTTGATGTTTATGGTAATGGAGAGGATGCTCATGAAGTACAGAGTACAGCAAAAAGTTTGGACTTAAATGTTAACTTTATGAAGGGCAGAGATCATGCTGATGATGCACTTCACGGGTAAGAATTCTCAACATCGTTTTACCGGTAGCAATTTCAACCCGTTTACTTATAAATGGGTTGATTTGAATGTGTTTTATCAAAATGGTCGAATTAAATTATTTAAGCTAGACTAGGAACAGGACGAAAGTCGCATAAAATCTACTTTTAACTGTAACAAAATGGACATGAAAGCGTTGCGGGCAACTTAAACCCGCACAACCTGTTTTGACCCGTCAAAATCAAACTCATTGACCCGTTACCCAACCCGCCCATCTTGCCACTAATTTTTTTTTTTTCATTTAACCTCGGTACATGAATATTGCAAGTCTGCAACACACTTTTTTAGAAACTATTGGTAAAATTGTGGAAATTTATACATTGTGATCCAAATTGTTATCATATTCTTTAAGTATTTAAAGACGTGCATAAAACTATGTTTTTGTTAAAGGTTGCAATTTTACTCAATGGTTTGAGTATTTCTGAAATTTATTTTTACATGATCATCCTTGACACTGTCTATTTTTTTAATCTTGCAGTTACAAAGTCTTCATAAACCCAAGCGTGAGTGACGTGCTCTGCACAGCCACAGCCGAAGCCCTTGCAATGGGAAAATTCGTAGTCTGTGCTGATCACCCTTCTAACGACTTCTTCAGAACATTTCCCAATTGCTTGATATACAAGTCACCCGAAGAATTTGTAAACAAAATAAAAGAAGCCATGTCAAATGAACCTCACCCTCTCACACCCGAACAAAGATACAATCTTTCATGGGAAGCAGCCACCGAAAGATTCATGGAGTATTCTGAACTTGACAAAATCCTAAACTCCAACATTGGAAGTAATTCAGAATCGAATAAACTCAATTCCTTTGTTAGGAAGTCAAAATCAGTCCCAAATTTAACTTCAGTGGTTGATGGAGGGTTAGCTTTCGCACACTATTGTTTGACTGGTAACGAGTTTTTAAGGCAGTGCACAGGTGCAGTCCCCGGGACTCGAGATTACAACAAACAACATTGTAAAGATCTGCATCTGTTACCTCCACATGTAGAAAACCCTATTTATGGCTGGTAAGATATATGAAAAAACGAAGCTTAGGTTTATGATGTTTGATGATGCCTAACTAGAGTGTCTTGGGAGTTAGTGTAGTTAATATAGGTATTGAAGTTTGACCTGTTAGACTTGTCGAAATGGTTAAAACTTGTGTCGTATAGGTATTCTTGGTGGTAAAGTATTACTTCGTGTTTTGTAATTATCGCTCTATATAATGGATGAATGTTTTCTGAAAGTTATTACAGCAAGGGATCTTGTTATGTCATGTCGGTATATAATTATTGTTACGACTTATGATGAACTATTGCTTAAATCTTGAATGATACGATTGTGTAAATGTACAGTTTTTGGCTGTGTTTTCATTTGATTGAATTGATTAAATAATGGGGCATTGTTTTATTTAAAGAACTTAACACATTCTTATAAGACCACTCCTAGTGGTATCGTCAGTTCATCGTCACTTGTTCCGTCGGTCCCATCACCAATGGCACCAATTTCGTCAGTTGGCCGTAAGTGAGTTTAGTCGGTTTGGGGATGGAAAAGTGACAATAGTGGGCCCCACCAATTAATAAAACATTCTTTCTAAAATATACCATTAAATTTTTTTAAAAAAAAGGTTTTAAATATATAAAAAATTAATATGTGGGGTCCAGAAAAACTGACTGACGGGTTACTGTTTGTAGTGATTTAGTCAGTTTATTGTCAGTTGACGTGGCGCTGAGTTGACAAAAATTGACCGTGTTTGAAACAACGGTTGGGAGTGGTCTAAATGATACTCTTTTTTTTGTGAAATATAACATCACATATAAGTTAACAAAATCATATATCTGAAACTACGGGCTAGAAGAAAAACTGAAAATCAAAACCGAAATAACCAAACAGAAAAAACCAAATTGAAGCAAAAACTGATAATTTAGTTTTTGATTTACGAGAAACCGAAATATTCAGTACTCTAAAAACCGAACCAAACTATTTATAATATACTATTAAATAAAATAAATTGATTATATAACTATTATGATTATATATATTTTTTAGACCAAAATCATTTTGGGTATCAGGTAGTATTGAAGCAAAAACTGATAATGTAGTTTTTGATTTACGATAAACCGAAATATTCAGTATTCCAAAAACCAAACCAAACTATTTATAATATAATGTTAAATAAAATAAATTGATTATATAACTATTATGATTATATTTATCTTTTTAGACCAAAATCATTTTAGGTATTAGGTAGTATGACAAAAGAGGAATAAAATGTTTTTTATTAAGTCAAAAATGTCGAAGCCGAAAAGAAAAAAACCGATTAAAAAGCAAACCGAACTAAAATTTACCCCAAAAATCAAAAATCCTAACCGATATTTGCCACTTTACCAGTCATGTTTATATGTTTTTCATAGTATAAAGTTAATAAATTTACTATAAGAATAACATTGGTCACTTACTAGATACTTGGCAAGTCATGTTTTGTAGACTTGATCAACCAAAATAAGTTGTTCTAGAAGGAAAAAAAATATGGTTTTAAAAGGTTTCCTTTTTTGGTCAAATTATTGTTTTAAAAACTCATTTATATTATGGAATGGACCATCTCTTATGGTATATGACGTATAACCTAGCTGGTTTCGGAATAGAAGATAGTCATATGTACTGTTTGATAAATAGCAGATTATTTTGAGTCATCATATGTATTATTTGATAATTTAATCTATATTTTAAGTTAACTGGGGTTGTCACTTAAACAACAATGACATCTTTAATACATAATCATCACACGAGAAAAGTTGCACATAAAACCAAAAAGTTTTGTAACAATGAGTCGAGTTTTTATAGACGACAAACACAAATGGGGCAAAAGGATTGTTAAAATGACTTTACCAAATTTGAAGGGTGAAATTGTAACAATTTAAAATGTTAAGGGGGAGAAAGAGACAAAGAGTAATACATGAAGCTGCCCACGAGTTACGACTATGACCGGTTTAAGGGACCATTAGCTCCAAATTTGACTTATAGTCAACGTTTAATGGTCGACTTTATTTTATTTATTCTACTTTTTCTTTTTTTGGAATTAATCTCGTTTATATATATATATATTTTCTCTAATGAGATATTATACACTCATAACATATTTTTAACACATATTGGCATTTTTTAAACTTTTTATTGCAATCAATTTAAAAAATGGAGTTATTCTACATATAAATCTTTTAATTATAACTCAAGATCAATAGATATGTACGAAGATTCTAAACCCGGTCAATATACTTATGAACTAATATAGTGCAATTATGGTAGATTGGTAGGTCATTTAGGATGGTCAAATTTGGCTTGATATATCAATTAATCTTCATTTAGCATAATATATGTATTAACTACATATATTTTACACTAGGTAAGATGTTCTTGTAATGGAAATCGAGAAACGGAAAGCCATCTCTATGTTCATTGCTTGATCTCTAAGCGCTATGGAGTTTTGTAGATCTTTAAATGGTGGGATTTGCAAACCGTGGATACTGAAAATCTTAAAGATCTCTTAAACTTAGTTATGGTGACCCAAAATTAAATTAAAATTATCAAACAAACATGTCTCTATAGGTATATATCTAATTAGATTGTCAAACAACATATAGCGGAAGCAATTAGAATAAAACACATAATCAATATTAACTAAGTTAAGAATTGTACATTTGTTGTTGATTTATCTCGTTTATGATTTATAGTGAAATTCTACTACAGGCTTGTACACGATATCTTCTTTAGCAACAAACTTGTATGCGAGTACACGTTTACTGATTCACCACAACGATTGTCGAACAACTCTTGTTTTTCCTTGTTTGCCTTGATCGAATTCGAACACACCCTTTTAGGGTTCTTTGGTCGACCGATTAACCCCAAGGGAAGGGGAGGAAACCGATTTCAAGGGATACAAATAATGAACCCTTAGCATTCATTATATAGGTAGTTAGCTTGGTATACAACTTGTATTATAATTAGAAAACATTCATAATTACATAATACATCATCTCCTTTATTAAATATCACACTTAACATATTAAGTAATATATAATAAATATATAAACGCATAGTCGTGTCTAAATGTCAATGTGTGCAACCCCGTAGACTCACATATCTATCGACACACATTTTATTTGACGTGTTCAAATACCAACAGTCTCCAAGAAAAAGAAGATTTTGGATGCGGTTGTTAAAACTTGTGTCTGGTTTCTTGGAGATTTCGCAATGATATGGCTTTTAATCCTATAAGACCTCCAAAAGACATCATTGCGGATACTTATTTTTTTGGTTAATGACTCTTTAATCCGATAAATGTCACTAACATGATTCAAACTTGGTACATTTCATCTTTAATGAGAGTTTTATCTATTTTCAAATTGTTGCCGATGGATAATGTTAGACTTTCATTCATTATGTGGATACTAGTAGAGTTAATAAATCTTAATTGGTTCGAATAGATTTGACATACAAAGTGTCGTAGCTGTATTAAGTATATGAACTATATATGGTGATACCATTATATTACAATCAACAAGTTTCACTAATATAAAACACAAATATGACAAAATGATGTTAATAAGAATTGGTGTCTCTAGGCAAAATATCGAAACCTAAATGAACAACAAAAATACATTATACATAGCATTATTCACATTTCACATAAGTTTTAATTGTTTTTATGCACCGAAAAGTATTGTAACATGGACAAAGGCCGATACATTATATAAAATAACAAAGATCCCAATATTTCCGGACGAATGTACTATCCGCAAACAAGTCCTGCAAATTGTATAGCTAGGCTCAATTTGTGACGGAATTTTTACTTGTGTGTTAGGGGTGTTCGTAGTTTAGATCTCATAATTATGTATTGTATATATTCTCTAGTTTCTTAGTAATCTTGATATATTGAAGGTTTATTTGACATTAAAAAGTTATAAAACACCACATATGTATAATTTTTATATCTAAGTAAATGTTTTTGTATTATCAACACATAAATTCTATACAAAATTTCTAACAAAGAAAACCTAAATGGGGATCTACTTTTTGCCCCATGTCTCCTAAATTTCCAAATTCTAGATTTTTTTTCCTTCTAAATCATATCATATGTTATACAAGGAGATTTCTTCCAAACCCTAGAATTCAACTTCAAAATCTCCCTTGCTTTCTCCTTCATCTTGGTTCCACAATCAACTTGCAACACCAACAATAGTTTCTCAACAACCCCTAACTCCAACATATCTTGAACAACTCGAGAATTGCCCGAAAACATAGCAACCGAATGTAATATCCTCACAGCCCTTTCACTCCCAAGAGACGATACACGAAAGATCTTCTTCGATATAATGGCTAAACCACCTCCATGTTTCAATAACTCGGCTCTTCCTTCCGCGCATTGACAAACTTGGTCCAAAACCATAATAATCATTTCAGACACCCTCTTTTCTGTCGAATCCAAAAGAGTGTCGATTAAAACCGGAACCAAGCCAGATTCCGCAGCTCTTATCCGATTCCGACCCCATGGACAAACACTAATGAGTAGCTTTAGTGTTGTTTTTGTGGTTTTTTCTGATATTTGATCAACCAAGATTTGTACAAGTTGCATGTAAAAACTAGGGTTTAATGACGTCACTTGTATGTTCTCCGCCACCTCAAACATTGACTTTAGTAACATAACAGCATAAGTACGTGACTCATACTCGGCGGCGCGTTCCATCACGCGCGTCAAAGTTTCCACGAAATCATTATTCTTTCCAAATAAAGATTTAAGACCCGTTTGTGAAAGTTTAAGGCTGTAAAGAATACTTAAAGCTTCATCAGCTCCGGTGACTTCTCCGGCCGGTGATGATGACGTCATGATGGATGTTAAGTACTCAGCTGCTCCAACTGATTCCATTAATCGTTTGTTCTTTTCGCTCTCCATAACGATTGTTTTTAATCTCTTTAAACTCTTCATTTGCAACTGAGGAGACTTTGAATCTTTTAGAAGTTTTACAATCTCGGTTTTTGAGATTGGAGGTCGTGGTGTCGGGAACCTCTCGACACCAGACGAAGCATGTATCATGCACCAAGATTGGATTAATCGACGAAGAGTGTGATTCGGGGTAAGCTCAATATCAAGAACTATTTGTTTGGTTATTGGACAAGCTTCATTCTTTTGGGAAAACAACCATTTTTCGATACTATCGCGATCATAAGTGATCCCCGTGGAGAGTGTTACCGGGTCTTTCATGATCTCGAGTGAAATCGGGCATAAGAAAAACCGAGGAACTTCAACTTCATTTTCAAGATCAGCCATTATGCTTTGAAGAAAACCCTAGAAAATAATATGAAACTTGAGAGGTTTTAGGTGAATATTGGTTTTTATGAATGATGTTGTTGTGTTAGAGTTGAAAGAATTTGGTCTTTATATATACAACATATTTTTGAAAATGAGAAAGTCAAAACACGTAAAAAGTTTGACTTTTCAAAGTTGCATGAGTTAATACAGAAAGACAACTTCAATTTGGTCAATAAATGAGCATGTGGGATAAACACAGGTGAGTGGGCAAATTGTGTTAATGGAGTGTGACAACTATATAAATTAAGTTATAAACTATAAACAATTTATTTGCTAAATATTAAAATATATATATATATATATATATGTGCATGCTTGGCCCTTATGGTTTAAGCAAATTTGAGTTTTCCTAAAGTGGGTTGTTTATACCTACTTCTATAAATGATAGTCATGTGTACAAATTGTTTTTTCTATTTGTGGATTTGGAAATAGTTAAAAAGATTAATCAGTTCAAAAGATAGACCTGAAAATTACATTAATAGGATATGGTGACATATTGCATAATCAAATGTCGATATTTGAAGAGTGGTTGATCAATATGTCAAAACATTCTATAGATTAAGTAGAGGCGAAACAATTACATGAAACTTGACACCATTCGATTCAAAATATCTTTTTATACCTAGCAGAAATCCAGTTGAAAGTTAAGATCTTAATACCATTTACTAAAAAATTAGGTTTCGGTTTGCGAAGTGTAAAAGTAACTTCATTTCTCGTCTCCAAAGAACCTATAGGGTAGTCCGAAAGACCATATCTAAGCATCACACATCCACCTAGTGCTTATTATTATGTTTAGAGTTAATTATATAAATAGTTCTTATGGTTTATTTCAAATTACGGATTTCGTCTCTAAGTTTACAATGTTGCATAAATCGTCCAGCTTTAGAAACTAATTACGCTTCTCGTCCCTAATTTCTAACGGACATCCATTTTAGGGACGAAATGTGTAAATAGTTAGGGATGATTTTAACGGAAAATTTTAAGGGACATCCATTTTATGGACGAAATCTGTAACTAATTTCCAAAAGTGGACGATTTATTTAACGTTTTAAACTTATGGACGAAATCCATAATTTTAGAAAACCATAAGGACGATTTATGTAATTAACTCTTATGTTTATTTACCATTACTCATATATAGTGTTATCATCTCATATTTATTAATTTATTATATGTTTATTTCTTATTTCTTAATCCTAAACGTTTTACATGACATTTATGTGCCACATGAGTGGTAGTTCAATTTTTTTTTTTTTTTTTTTTAATGTTTATGATGTTTGGCCTTTTCATGTGGCTATCTACTTATGTGTGCCTTATATTACTAATTTTTTAAAGTTAGCCTTATCTAATTTACTCTTTAAATAAACAACTTTAAGCAAACTATAACATTTTTTTAACAGCAAACCAACTATCTTTCTTAGCTACCTAACTCCTTTAAGTTATATCCTATTGGTAATTGGGTATTAAAATATTGCTAATTGCTAGTTATAAAACCGGTCAAATTTGTCTTGTACGTTCAAAGTTGTAAAAAGTAAATTCAAATATTGATAAACCACTTGCATAAACATATTTGAGAGCTACAAACTTTTATATTAAGAGTAAAGATTTTGTTATATATATTTTTAAGTAATACATAAAATGTGGGTTTGATGGAAACCTTTGGAATGATTTTAGTGTCATTATACATATTAACGTTAGTGTAACTTACTTGATATTAAAACGAATAAAAACGAGTTAAGCTCGATCAAAAGTAACGAGCATGTCCACTATTCAAAAGAGGAAAACTTGAATCATTGTATTTTTAGTAGCAATTTGGGGGTGCCTCTATGGCAAAAAAACAACTCTTTCCTTATCCAACATTTTGTCACGCCATTTACCCATAGAAGGTCTTACACAGTGTTTGCTATATATTTTAATCTGGTTGATTTGGGAATCCGAAGACTGTGCGGTTCATGCTACTTAGGAAGAGCTAATCGTTGTTAAGAAAGAAGAATTCTTGTATTCGAAATTGGTCCTTTTGGCTGGTTGGCCCGAATCGTTTGGTACGTTAGATCATAGTCAGTTGCTTCTTTCTTTGAGGTTTTTTTTTTGGATTCCATAATTTTATACAGTGTAGCATGGTACCAGTCCCTACCGACCGGTTGGTACCAATTTTATTTTAGTCATTTTTTGGTACCAAATACCGTATCAGAATATACTGGTTCGGTAACGATCAGTACGGTACAATATAAAATATCAAAAAAACCGGTAAAATATCGATACCATTTGTAACGAATATGGAACTTTAAAAAACGATGTACCGAATACCGTACCGCTTGTATTCGGTTGGTACCGATACCAGTTCAGTACCAATACGATACCAATATTTCGATACTTTTGCTTCTGTTTTGAGGTTTTGGTACGACTTGGTTGTATTGTCAGTTTATATGATGGAGAAAGGGGTTAGACTCAATAATCTAATTTGTTACGGTAAAAATCACTAGCTTATATTTTATGCGATGGTGCAAACGTCTCTTTGCGTGCTATGGCGATTTCGAAACTAAACCATATTTAACATCTACAAGCCAAAAGACAATTATCTAATTGAAGATCATAAACTACTCTAATTTCTTTGGATCTTCAATAGATGTAATAATTTTATAATCAAGTAGTTTGAGTGGATCTCCAGAACCCTAGGCTATAGGGGTATTCAATGGTTTAGTTTTTGGGTATTTCGGTTTTTTATATATAAAATCTAAACTAAAAATCAAACCAAACCAAATTAAGTATAGAAAAACCAAATCGAAAACTAAATTCTATTGCGATTTGGTTTTCGGTTAAACCAAGAAAACCAAAGTTTTTAAAAATTCAAAACTTTTACCTGATAAGTTGACTTTGTTTTATCCAAAATTTGCGTAATTTAATATTTACCATTAAAAACTTTTGATATATAATACATGATATATAGTTTATAAGGTAGTTGGTAATTTGATATATTGATGTTGCTTGTTTTTTATTAATTGTAGTAAAGTTTTTCAATATTAAAAAATATATATCCTAATGTAATTCTATTTCGGGTTTTTCGGTTTCGGTTTGAAGAAATGTCAAACCGTAACCAAACCAAAAACCAAAAATCTAATTCGGTTTGGTTAAAAACCAAACCAAAAACCAACATATAATTCGGTTCAGTTTTTTTCGATTTTAGTTTGATTTAGTTTACGAATTTTTCGGTTTGAGACCAGTTATGAACACCCCTGCTAGGCTATGTATATGTATCTGTAACTACTTGTCCTTTTAGCCTCTAGCAACTTTGTAATATGCTTTAATGAATTTACGCCTTTCAAAAAATAAAAATGTTATACTGTGATTTTTAGTTATTTTATAAATTTTCAGCTTTAAAAAAAAAAAACTCTTTTTGTATCTTAGAAGTTTCTCAATTTTTAGTTTTTTGGTTTATATTACCACTCGTTTTTTTTTTTTTTTGTTAGTTGTCTAGAATTCATATATACTTTTTGTTTTGTCATTTTCAGACCATCGAACTATTTTATTCTCTACCTGGTCATTATCAGTTGTTAAGTTGTCATTTTTTTATTTTTCTTTTTAGACTAATTTACTAAACAACCCATGTTGTTTGTATAATTACGAAATTTGTCCCTAATTTAATTTTCTTTTACGTATATCGTCCTTTATTCACAATATTTTACGATTTTAGTCATTTGTTTGTTAAACTTAACAATTAGTATGTCAAAAATAACAAAATTACTATTTTTCATCGATATAAAACACTATCTACGAACGCGTCACCCTCTTCCCCGTTTTGTCTTTGAATCCTGTTAGATTATGTAGAATCTAAGTTTTGTTTCATCATCTTCGTTGTATTTTCACCAAACGCAACTGTCATTGTCTTCCATTTCTAAGGATTTTGGGGATTTTTACACATATTTTTAATAGATCTTATGGATCTCGTAAATGGAAGACAATGACGACTACGGTTAGCTAGAATACGACGAAGATGATGAAAGAAAACTTTTGATACTACTAAATCTAACATGATTCAAAGATGTGATTGGAAAGAAATTGATGCGTTCGTTGATAATGTTTTATATTAATGAAAAAATAGTAATTATTGTAAGATAAAAATCGTTAAGTTTAACAAACAAGGGACTAAAATCGTAAGAAAATAGTGAAATAAATTACGATATTCGTAAAATTAAATTAAATTAAATTAGGGACAAATTTTATAATTATAGAAACTATAAGGGTTGTTTTGTAAGTTAGTCTAAACAAAAAAGTTAAAAAATGATAACTTAACAACTTATAATTAGCAAATAAAGAACGAAATAGTTCGTTGGTCCGGAATGAACAAAACAAAAAATACTTAAGATTTTAGATAATTAACCATTTTATTTTTCATATACTATCTCGTACATGTCATTTAGAACCCTAATGTTACTTTTAATAATATTTGACCGTTCCAATTTTACTTTCAACAAACCCTCTACAACATTATAAAAAAAAAGAGTTTATTACATAAATCATCCTTATGATTTATCTTAAATTACGGATTTCGTTCCTAAATTTAAAACGTTGCATAAATCGTCCAGCTTTAGAAACTAATTACGTTTTTCGTCCCTAATATCTAACGGACATCTATTTTATGGACCAAATGTGTAAATAGTTAGTGATGATTTTAACGGAAAATTTTAACGGACATTTATTTTAGGGACGAAATCCGTAATTAGTTTCCAAAAGTGAACGATTTATACAACGTTTTAAATTTAGAAACAAAATCTATAATTTTAGAAAAATCATAAGACGATTTATGTAATTAACTCAAAAAAAAAATGTGGAGTAATAAATAAAGGTAATTGCTAACCATTGCCGCGGAGATAATAATAAATTATGATAAAATGTATTAAATGAACCTATGTTTTTCATGTTTATAATGAATATATTTTATACCTTCCATGTTTATATAGAATTTTAATAAATTGTCATTATGATATCATTAATTATAGAATATATTCAGTATAAACATGGAAACTATAAGTTGATTTAATGCATTTTATCAAAATTAATCAATGCCTCCGGGGCAATAGTTAGCAAATCCCATAAATAAAACACACAACTAGGATATAAATGAGCATGGCAAGTCTTAAAACTATTGAATGGTTCATGCATCTCCTATGACGGTGTCAAGTTGTCGGCCAATAGATCCTTTTGACTACAACAAAAGTCAAACACTTCCTCATATAGTAATTCGTCAAATTGGGTTACCCACAACTAGCTACTGATGTTGATTAAAGGATCCATATAAATTCCTTTTCTTTTTTGGCTACATGTTAGTTCTAAATTTCTAATTCACGTGTTCAAATTTCATCAACTCATTAGAATAATTTTGGTGGTTGTTAAAATATAGATGCATATATAATCCATATACATTGAACCATTTGGACAAATTTATTTTTGACTAGTGATGACGTACCATCGGTGATCGATAGAAGTCTATTGGTCAAGCCAATGGTACGCCGAAAGAACTATTAGTTGGGCGCAATCTTAGAGAAAAGGAATCTAAACAACACCTATTATCCGAAGAGCATCCTAAGGACCAAGAGGCCGAAGGATGACTTCCCGACAGAAAGTACAATACTTCGGAATATCTCCAGGATAAACAAGGTATTGTACTTAGAGCATGTTATTATCCGAAACTCAAGATCTATAAATACCAAGCTCACTCTTCACTTCAAGGGTAACGTTCATAAACACTCTATACTCTTACTTTACTTATTTACTCTTACTCTTCGTAATCTTACTCTTACGCCCGAGGTAAACCAGGGGATCATCCCCGCTCCGTTTACTCGTGTGTTTGCCTGCTTGTGCAGATAGTTCAAGATCGGAGATAAGAACTAGGCTGAAGGTCTTCTTCGGATCAGCTCTATCGGATCCGAACCTTCTACCCGATTGTACTTGTGATATTCCGGTGTCGCAACATTTGGCGCCATCCGTGGGACGTACATGGCTTCCACATGACCATATACGCCTTTTATCGGTAGTACCTCAGGAAATAATATGGAACCGATAATTGAAGACGAAACTCCGGGGAATGATCAAACTAACGTAGAGAAAAGTATGGGGATCTCTGAGAAGTTCCTTGAACAGAACTATGACGCACTTAAGGCCATGTTGGAAGAACATGAGCGAAAGAAGAAGAAAGATCATTCCCGAAAGACTCCTCCGGTTGCCCGAAAGATTCACTACATGAGTGAATCGGAGCGAGAAGATAGTGATGACGAGGAGGATCTGAGCCTCCCTTATCAGTCAGACTTCGCTTCTAAGTTCACTCGGAGGATCTCCACATTCAAGATGCCTCGAAAAGTGAAGATGCCTAGCATCGTGCGCACCTATGACGGAAGTGGTGACCCTGATGATCATTTGGTCATTTTCTCCGGCGCAGCCGATACTGAGGGCTGGCCTATGCCGATTTGGTGCCGGATGTTCTCCCAAACTTTTGTTGGGCCGGCAAGAATATGGTTCGGCGAGTTGCCGGAAGAAGGTATCGATAGTTTTAAAGATCTGAAGAAGAAGTTTGAACTCTATTTCATGCAACAACGTAGGTACACTCGAGGCCAACAGATATTGCTAAAATCAAACAAAGGGAGAACGAGAGTCTCCAAGACTTTGTAGAAAGGTGGAAGCGGGAGCTCCTGCAGATTAAAGGAGGAGACGATATGTTGAAAGTTTCGGGATTCATGGAAGGGATCCGGATACCGGCTCTCATAGCGAAACTCAATGCCAGGGTACCCGAGACGGTGGATGAAATGATGGAACGCGTGAAAAGGTTTCTCAACGGGAAAGAAGCCTCGAGACAATACTTGGAAGCTAGTACAGCTGCATCCCGAAAAGGGTCAAAAACAGTCTTCCCGCCAACAAGTCCTCCATGGAGACCTTCCCCAAACCGAAAAAGTTTTTCTCCCGGCAGTCATGAAAGAAGGTTCGGACGAGGACCTGTCCGAACATCTCCTTTCGTTTCTTCCGGAGAATCTCGGAGACATGTCAGCTTCACAGAACTAAGCAAGACCCCTAGCGAAGTTTTCGCCACGGAAAAAGGGAGAGTACACTTCACTGCTCCGGCCCCCTTAATAGGAACTCCAGATAAGAGGTTCCTTGACCGATGGTGTGAATTCCATCAGGACAAGGGACACTACACGAACGACTACTTTCAGTTAAAGAAGCAGATTGAGGAGGCCGTAAGAACTGGTCAGCTGAACCATCTGATGGAAGGAATCAAGCTAGGAGGCCAAAAGAAGCAAGGACCGCAATACCCCGGAAAAGGGAAAGGGAAGGAGATACATATGGTCTTCTGTGAAGGAGAAGGTAGTGGGCTCCAGGATGAAAGAACGGAGCCCTGGATGATACATGAGATGTCTTTTCCTCCGGTAAGCACCTCTAAAAGAACCACAGACCCGATGGTTGTGGTAGGAGACATTGGAAACCAGACGGTACACAGGATATACATTGACAACGGGAGTGCCTCAGAAATACTTTTTGAGCAATGCTTTTTGAAGCTGGATCCCGAAGTACAACAAAGGATGGAGAGATGCTCTCAGTACCTGATTGGATTTTCTGGAGAAGCAGTGAAACCGATAGGGCAAATCCGCTTACCCCTCACCATCGGGAATGATGAAAAGTTCCGGACAGTTGAAATTGATTTCCTAATAGTTCGGGCCAGCTCTCCATACAATGTCATTATTGGAAGATCCGGAATCGCAAAACTCGGAGCTATTGTATCAACAGCTCACTCACTCATGAAATTTCCTACCCCCGGAGGAATCGTCGAAATTCGTCCGGAGGCGCACAAAGTATTGGAATGCCAAAAAATCGAGAAAATATTGCGGAAGAAGGAAGAAAAGTACCTTCTGTCTTCTTTGTCAAAACTTTTGTGGAAGTTTCGCCCATCAAGTTTTGATCTTGTTCCGGCTGAGACACAACCAAGGACGAGGACTTATGAGTTAAATCCTCCGGTGACCGACGTTGGTAACCCTCATCTTCCTGATTCAGCAAAACCCCCGAATAAGTTTGCTGTAAAGGCTCATCAACCAGTTTAGGAGCCACAAGCTCCTCATTCCCCTCATCCATCGGATCAGTCGAAGGAATGTCCTCTAAGGTTTTCCCAAGCACATCACTAGCACTCATTTCCTCAATAATCCGCTCCGGATTAGAAATAACTCTTCCCGGATCAGCATGGGAACCTGTCGATAAGTCATCATAAACTATCAGTCCCAGTGCAAAAGCTGTTTCGGAAGACGTCTCACCTAAAGGAGGATCACAGTATAACTCCGTACCATCTAAGGAAGCTTCATCCTCCTCCCCGGAACTTTCAACGACGACAAGCTTGCTTTGAGGACGAGGAATAGAAAGAACAACTTCTTTGATCTTTTCTTTGGGTTTCGAAGAACCAGCCACTTCAGAAGTCTCGGATTGTTGAGTACTTTCTTTCTCTCTAATAGTCAAAGCCTTGGCAGACATAGAGATCTTTTTCATCTTTTTTGATGTTTTAACCTTCGGCTCAGTTTCTGCTTCGGTAGCCTCAACATCATCAGCAACCACACCTTCGGAAAGAGAGAACCAATCGTTGGCTTTCCTCTTCTTTATAGCTACATTCCCCATAGAAGTTGAAGATTTGGCAAACAAAGCATTGAAAAGCAAGGGAATAGTATTATTACCGATCCTCGCCGGTTGACCACCGGAACCAATGATAGTTCCGGGGGCTGGTTGAACAAAATCCTCATCAGAAGGATTCCTTAAGGCATAACCCGCCGGAAAAACAGCATCAGCATCGGTATAAGGCAATGGAGGAGGATCAGTAGACATGTGTACCACTCGAGAATTCATCCGAACTAACCAAGTTGGTTCGCCGGCCGCGATGGGGCGGGAGATATATTGAACACCGTCCCAATGAGTCAACTCCAGAAAATCGATCAAAGGCAGATCTAAAAAATGCATATATTAAAATAAGGATCGATAATAATTACCGAAGAATAGATTCAAGAATACGTGACTCACCTCGGTCATTCATCTGCAAACAGGGCCTCTGAAGATTGGACGTCCACACTCGGCTCAAGCCAGCCATAACCAAAACATGTTCCGGTAGTGTCCGGCATTCTATTTGATGATTCGTGAAATCCGAAATAGTGGAGTCCGAAACAACCCCTCTTAAGACCGGCTCGTCCGAAACGGACTCATCCTTATGCTTCCATCGCAGCCGAATGGGAGCCACGCCAGCGTTGACAAAGAAAAATTTTGATTTCCAATTCTTTCGGCCGGAAGGAGAGCTGGAAGAACATGCCGGGCTAGGTTTCCTTCTTTTATCAACAGTAAACCAATCACCGGCTTTTCCCAATTTGTAAAACGTCCGGAAGAGATTCAGCGAAGGCTGATGGCCAAGGGCCCAGCTCTGAACTTCAAAACAAGCCAGTCTTAAAGCTCCAAGAGGATTTAACTGTGAAGGCATGATCTTATAATATTCACAAAACTCAAGAAAGAGTTTGGAAAAGGGAAGACGGATGTTAGAGAACTCGAACCATTCGGCGTACACACCGATCTTCCCACGAGGAGCATCAAGAATGGTATCGTCCGGACCTGGTAGAACAACACCATACCCAGGCCCGATAGCATATTTCTCCGAAAGAGCATCAAGGTACTCTTGAGTTAAAGAAGTAAAACATCTCCGAAGGTTTTCTTTATTCTGCTTCGACATGACGAAAATCAGAAACAAAGGAAAGAAACGAAAGAAGTTTGAAGGAAGAAAAAGCACACAGTTAAAGGTGTAAAATAAAAAAAAATAAAACGGTGAGAAAAAAGTTACAAATGGGGTAAAACGGGCCATTTATAGGCAAGTGTATGTCAGACGATGGGACGCGCGTCTAATCCCACCGCCTCTCTCGGCCAATGGCATAGCGACAGGTGGCGCAAGCATTAATTGCCTCAGTTTGAAAAACTTCCCGCCGAAGCTAAAACCCAATTATCCCGCCTAAATAAGCAGACAGTTATTAACGCCGAAGCACCTCAAAAGACATACGAAAGAACAACCGAAAGAACCACCGAAAGAACCAAAACACTTCATTTTTCTTCTAAGTCAAGCATTACATAGTCTTAACTATGAAGATTAATGTATATGATAAAAAGATATAATTAGAGGCGAATTCAGGATTTTAGATTAACGGGAGGTCAAATACTTACTTTAAAAAAATTTGGTCTGATATTCAGTATTTTGAGCTTATTTGGACGACTGATATCTAATATTTAGAATTTATTTAGGGGAACAAATAATATTAAATTTAAGTCTTTATACAAGACATGTATATTACAATATTGTTTAAGGTCTTTTAGAAATGTAGGGTGATTATAGACCGGATATTTGTTTTAATCGTGTATTAATTTAAACTCTTTCGAAAGTAATGTTTTGATTATATATTGTCTACATATTATGAAACTGTTGGAAAATTAGTTGATAAAAGTGAGTTTTTTTCAACTTTATTCACCAAAACATATTTTTTTTTTGTATGAATAAAGGAAATCCTCCTCTATTTTAAACATTCGAAAATCGAATTTCTCTGCTCCAAATTCTGTACGAATTTCGTTCAAGTCAGAAGACAATTTTGTTCCAGTGTAATTTCTGACAAGTTTGTTGAATCCGACGGTACACACCACTTTAGTTGTGGTACCCTGAGCTTTTACGTTTATTGCATTATATAGTGTATTCTTCTGTCTCAGCCTCTATTATGTCTATTTTAATTTTTCGTTTGATATTAATCAATTATAATCAGTTATTGTTATTTTATTTAATAAAATTTGCATTCCGTTTCCTATAAGAACTCACTTTAGAATAAGAAAACAAGCAATTACATTTACGAAAACACAAGATATATTCAGATAAATTTAACGTTTGTGGGTTACGTTTGTTTATCTCAATATCCAGATTTTCCAATATTTAAAAAGTTATGGACGATTGCAACCGTCCAAAACGGATTACTGAAAGTTATAAACGGTCACGAGTTTAAAATTATCCTCGGTGATTAAAAGGATGATCGATACTCTCTCAATGCCAATAATGCTCTCATAAATTACCAAATTAAACCAAACATAATTAATGTTGACACAAATCTAGTAACAACCCTAGGATGATTTTAAAGCATCACTAAATTCAAATTCAATAAAAGTACGAGTTTATAATTAAACATGTCAATATCATAAATTCAAATTCAATAAAAGTATGAGTTTATAATTAAACATGTCCATATCATAAATCAAATATATAGTTTGACTATATAATCTTACAAAAAATGTTTTATTTACTTTTAATAGTATAAATAAGATTGACTCATTGCCCAAACCAAACCATAGTCGACCACATATTTCTCTTTTATTAGATACATAATACTTGGCTAGTATTTTTTTCGGGTCAAAGAAGTCACATTTGAAATTCAT
Source organism: Senecio squalidus (assembly GCA_910822075.1). NCBI lineage: Eukaryota > Viridiplantae > Streptophyta > Magnoliopsida > Asterales > Asteraceae > Senecio > Senecio squalidus. The sequence continues at coordinate 53,945,190 of CAJVGC010000508.1, forward strand.
TAAAAATTCTAATTATTTTTCACGAATTATCAAAGTTAATTATCCTTGATTAGGAAATGCCGGTGTTTAAATGCTATAGCTTTATCATCTTTACACAATGGATGTTTTTCTACTTGAATTAAATTGACGAAAGAAATTTCACACTGAATTATATTAGAAAAGTTGATAATTAGAATGTTTTTTACACTAAATCTTAAGCTAATTAAAGAGAACAATTATAACCTAGTATATATTTTCTCCGTTATATATTTATTATCCTGTTTTGACTTTTCAAATCTTTATTTTTAAATTTTGACCTTAAATATATTTTCGTATGTTATATATTAGTTTATGAAAATTATATAAATGAAAAACATATTTAAAACTTAATATGTTCATATAATTTGAAACAACTATTATACAACACACACTACAACAAAAAAGTTATATGTTCATATTTTTATTTCACTTTTACAAAGTGTGAAAAAATTATTAATTTGTTCACACTTAATAGTCTGTCTAAAATCTCAACATTTAAAAATGTGAAAAAAATTAAGTAATCCACACTTATATATGTATGGAAAAAAGTTCACACTTAAAAGTGTGTTAGAATATCAAACTTGTTTACATTTAAAAGTGTGAAAACCAATTTGCCACATCCAATTTCCTCACGCTAGAGGAAGCGTGAAAAGATTGGGTGTCTTTGTAATTGTAGATAAATTTTATATTTGTTCACGCTTGTAACTATGAACATTTTATTTCCTCAATTATAAGTGTGAAAATGTTAAATTTCTTTACATATATAAATATTAAAATTTTTGATACATTTTCAAACGTAAATAAATTGATTAACTTTTTATATTTTTCAAAAAACGTGAACAAATAAGTGTGAAAAATAAGTATTTTGTTGTAGTGACAAAAAAGGTTATTAAAATCAAAGTTAAAAACAAAATACTTAAAAAAATAAATAAAAACAATAAAAATGGAACAAAGAGAATAATATATATCGACACACAAAAAAAAAAAAGGAATACTATTAGCATATGGTCTTGTATGTAACACCAAACACTAAACCCTTTAGTAAGTTTGACTTTAAAAAAAATAATGAAAAAAGTCAAATAAACGATTGGCACTAAAAAGACAACCAGATTCTAACACCACCACCACTAACAAGAGGAAAAATATCAAAAAATTCCTCACATTTATAAAAACTTTCTTATCACACACCAAACTTTAAATTATTACTTATTTGAAAAGACGACGTACTATGATACTTTTTTCGTATCCACCATGTCATATTATTTTACAAAACATTTTTTACTCGGCCCGACCTACTTGAATAAAAACGTCATTTTGTTTCAAACCTAACCTTGTTTTGTTGTTCAAGCCAAATTTACAAATTGTGGAATTGATGAGTTATCTCGTATATTATATAGAAACACTTGTGTAAAATCCATTAGGGTCACATCATCTTTTTAAGGGTCACTAACTCACTATATCGATTGGAAAACCTAACTTAAACTTGTACCTAAATTACACCCTTTTTCATAATATCTAATAAGCATGTATAGCACGCCAAAAAGTCAAGTAGGTTTCATCTTCGTTCAAGCACACTCGAAAGTTGGTCCCTTTTACAAGTTTCACAATCTTAATGAATTTTACCGTTCATATAATTAAACCTTTTGTGTTCAAAGGGATGATTTTGTGATTATGGCACATGACACACCAAAATTGACGAGACGACTATGTAAAGTATTAGATTTTCATTCTATTATAACTTTAAAGTTCGAGGGTCAAAAATGCATATCCTATGATATATGAAGTCTAATCTTTCCACACCACAAAAACACACTTTTGCCACTCTTTAAGCCTCTCAAATAATTATATACTTACATCACTTTGAAAAGTCAACCATTTTACGTGTTTTGACTTTTATTAATATAGTTTAGTTTGAAACTCATATAAAACCAAGTCCTTTCTACTTTTGACATCATTCATAACCAATATTCACAACTACTTCACCAAAAAAGCTCTATTTTTTCTTCATTTTCTAGGTTTTTCGTCAAGTTCTTCTTGTTTCAATCAATAATGGGTGATCTTGGAAATGATATCGAAGTCCCTCGGTATTTCGTTTGCCCCATTTCACTCGAGATCATGAAAGACCCGGTAACGCTCTCCACGGGAATCACATATGATCGTGATAGTATTGAAAAATGGTTGTTTTCTCAAAAGAATCAAGTTTGCCCCATAACCAAACAAGTGGTCCTTGATATCGAGCTCACCCCGAATCACACCCTTCGTCGATTAATCCAATCTTGGTGCATGATAAACTCGTCATCTGGTTTCGAAAGGTTCCCAACACCACGACCTCCAATCTCCAAAACCGATATAGTTAAACTGCTTAAAGACTCAAACTCACCTCATTCACAAAGAGAGAGTTTAAAGAGATTAAAAACGATCGTTATGGAGAGCGAAAAGAACAAACGGTTAATGGAATCAGTTGGAGCAGCTGATTACTTAACATCCATCATGACATCATCTTCATCGGGCGCTGATGAAGCTTTAAGTATTCTTTACAATCTTAAACTTTCACAAACGAGTCTTAAATCTCTATTTGGAAAGAATAATGATTTTGTGGAGACTTTGACGCGCGTGATGGAACGCGCCGCCGGGTACGAGTCGCGTACTTACTCGGTTATGTTATTGAAATCGATGTTTGAGGTGGCGGAGCCCATGCAAGTAACCTCATTAAACCCTAGTTTTTTCATGCAACTTGTGGAAGTTTTAATTGATCAAATATCACAAAAAACCACAAAAACAACACTAAAGCTACTCATTAGTGTTTGTCCATGGGGTCGAAATAGGATCAAAGCGGCGGAATCTGGCTTAGTCCCGGTGTTAATCGACACTCTTTTGGATTCGACAGAAAAGAGGGTCTCTGAAATGATTATTATTGTTTTGGACCAACTTTGTCTATGTGCGGAAGGGAGGGCTGAGGTTTCGAAACATAAAGGTGGTTTAGCCGTGATATCGAAGAAGATCTTCAGTGTATCATCTATTGGGAGCGAAAGGGCGGTGAGAATATTGTATTCGGTGGCAAAGTTTTGTGCGAACCGAAGTGTTTTGCAAGAGATGTTGGAGCTGGGAGTAGTAGGAAAACTTTGTTTGGTGATGCAAGTTGATTGTGGAAAGAAGATGAAGGAGAATGCAAGGGAGATTTTGAAGATGCATTCTAGGGTTTTGAAAAATTCTTCTTGTATACCATATAATTTCATTTCTTTCTATCCATCTTAAAGTATAGATTTAAATGAAATATTTTTTATGTTTGTAACCCTAAAAATTGATCAATAGGGTTTAGTCCAAGTGGTAATAAAGGCGCTTGATCGTTCTATCAACTAAAATGTTGCGAGTATATACAACTATACAAGCAGTCTCGATCAGATGATCAAATGAGACATGTATATGTAAGTATTTCTCGTACATAGCGAGTTTAAAACATTCTCGTGTCAAAGGGGAAAATTGAATTCTCATTTAAATGTTCCTGATCAAGACTTTGTGATTGTAAATCAAATTTCAGAGAAGATTTAATTTCTCTAAATTGTACTTTGAATCAAATAAAAGTGTTTAATCTTTTACATACACAATATATATTTTCAGTTTGTTACATTTGGTGGAAATTGTTTATATTAGCTAGTTTTCGATGTATTTTTTGTATGAACTATATAAAAATATGACCATCTTAATTAGTAATTTTCGAATGACAAAAAAAAACGTACATTTCATAATGGAAGTGCATATGATATATAGGGATGATATAATGTTTAAATTGCTATTACTTCTAGAAAAACTGGACCAACACAACAATCCCGCGGTATCAATACTTGGCATATATATCAAGCAATAATATCCTTATATAAGTGGTTATAATGTAATAATATAAATATTTAGAATATAAATTGTTCATATACAATAATACTGTTTCGGAATCTTAATCTTAATCTTAATATATAATAAAAGAGACACCTAAAATATCACTTGGCAAAATAACAACTATTAGATCAAAATCCAACTTTGATTTGAACCATTAGATCATTTTGATGATATCATTACTAATAATTTCATTTTAACCCTTTTAATTTAAATAATTTAACCATTATTTTAAATAGTAATAATTAAATAATACTAATTAACCTTTGTATTTTAAATAATCTAACACTTGTATTTTAAATTAATTCTAAAAAAATACAAAAACAAATTTTTCTTTCAAACAAATACATATCTTTAATATATAATAAAAGAGGGGCCTAAAATGCCACATGACGAAGTAAGGTCTCTTGGATAAGTTATCTTCTTTGATTTCAGCCGTTGGATCTGATTGATGATGTCATAAAAGACTATTTCTATTTTACACCCTCTTATAATACATAATTACATTTTCTCTTTCATTTACATATCCACTGAAATATAAAAACATAAGTTTATTTTACTTATAAATCACTCAATTTAGACTATGATTTAGCATATTGTTATTCTAAAATTTCCTCATAATAATATCAAAACATATATATAAACGTAAAAGTATATATATTATTTTAACCATAAGCAACATAGGTATAAACGTAAACGTATATATGTTATTATACATACGACATTATCTTCTCATAATAACTTAAAAAAAAAAAAAAACTTAAAATCTATATAAACAAAAATTTAAGAGTCAAACTTATCTTTGGCCGCGCTATCGCGGGATAATAATCTAGTTTTTAGTATAAAAAGAAACTAAAATTATTTTATTGTTTTACGAGTGTTTTGCATATAAACGGAAAACATATCATATAAAAAAATCTTATGTTTTTTTTTCCGTCATATTTACCCAATATTTTTAGTTTTTTTTATATATTATAAAAAGAAAATAAAATTATTTTATTGTTTTACGAATGTTTTGCATTATAAACGGAAAACATATCATATAAAAAAATCTTTTGTTTTTTCTTTTTCGTCCTATTTACGCAATATTTTTAGTTTTTTTTATATATTATAATTATTTTATTTAATAAGGTTTTTTCCGAATTATACAATAAATGTTTATTTAACTTCACATTTGCTAAATAATAATTTTGTCTACATGACTAATAGCTTTTGATTAATTTTTTTATATAAGTTATATGTTATTTGTTAACATTATATATCTTTTGATATGATTCTTCGCGTATTAGGCGGGTCAATGAGCTAGTTACTATAAACAAACGACATAACTTGTGTCGCATGTTTAGAAGCGTGTATGGTTTAAAATATACAACAAGGTGTTTAAATAATAAATCAATTTTTTATATAAAAAATAACTAAAATTACAAATTTATACAAGTATTTTATCTTCTTTGTAATCATATATGTGTGATTATATTTATCTTATTTTATTGATGGTTTATTGTTATAAAAAAAGATATGTCAAAGAAAAAAAACACCCAAGGTTGAAAATAAAAAATACTATAAAGTGATGAATGGTTCATTCAATTGTTTTGTCGGTACCAAACCATCGTTTCTTACAAACCAAAGTAGTATTTAGTCAAATTAGGTTACCCACAAATGGTGATTTTGATCCATGCAATATATTCCTTTTCTTTTTTGGCTTGTATCTCGTGTTCAACTTTCATCAACTCTTTTGAATATTTTTGGTGACTGTTTGCATAATTCTATAAATATTGGACCATTTGGAGCAATTTATTTAAGACTAAGTATAAAGATTGTTGACGGTAAAAAGATTTAGATATTTCGTTAAAAAAGTTAGACACGTATTATTTTATTATAATTTTATTTTAACTAATTTAAAATATACTAGAAATATGGGGTGATTAGTTATCGAGGAAGATAAAACATTGTTTAATGTCATTTAGAAATTTGGAGTGATTATATAAACATGGTACAAAGATTTAGACATTATATTCTTTTTCGGTAGCTATTTGCTAGTTGCTTAATACGAGTATTGTTTATGTTCAAGAAAAATAAATTAGGAGTGAATTACACATTCCAAAAGTAATACGTCAATCACAAATTATGTAGGTATCACAAAATGTATGATCTATGTTTGATTATCTTAATATATAGTTTTCCCAAAACTCTTTCTATATGAAGTTGGAGACGGTTGAAATTGTCCAAAATGATTTTTAAAATTTTGCGGACTGTTATCGGTTATTGATTTGAGCAAGGTACTGATATTAGTTATCTATGTTGGGAAAACTAGCAATTTAACCCAAGTTATCAATCTGTTTAGATAACGAGTCTGATTTAATTGAGTCTGAGTGACAAAAGTAGACTAAGACATTTTGGGTATGAGTGACCTGAGACTCAGAATGTGTTAACCGAATTTTAAGGTAGTTTTTTAAGCGTGTCTTCTATCCTTTTAGAAGAATTATTTATATTCGATCTTATCAAGCTCTCTATCATTGTGTATAAATAGAGAGCTTGTGTCTTTGTATTCGGTGTTGATTTCCGTAATCATATTGAATTAACTAAGTGATATTCATTTCTTGTGCTATTTATATTTCCGCTATTAAATCAATACAAGAACTGTGTATCTTTATCATACTTGATATTAATAGTTGAATATTGATTTGCTTATTAATTCAATCTATATAAGATTAAATTAACAAACTAAATATCTAGTAATTGGAATCTTATTAACACCTAACAATTTAGTTACAAAGTCACTTACCTCAATGACCAATTGAGTAAACAAGATCATTAAGTGAGCCTATCATCTCACTGACCATAGTCGACGAGTCGTTAAGCTTATCTACTCACGGGAACAATATCAATGACACCAGTTTAGTCACTAAATTCACTTGCAAATGATATTCCCTCGATGATAAGATTAGAACATTACCAACTCTCATTACATGTAGCCAAAATTTATTATTCTTTTCGGGGCACACCACCTTCACCGTTTTCTTTTTCTAGATATCAGAGTTTTAAATTAAAAGTATGAGTTTATAATCAAACATGTTATATGTACTTTTAATAGTATAAACAAGATTGACTTATCGTCCATAACATTACAAACCATAGCCGACCTCAAATTTCCATTTCATTAAATATATAGATATATTGCTTTTCCAATCAAAGGACTTGCATTTTAAATTACTACATTTCCAATTATTTTGTACCAATTAATAAAGTTAAATTCAACGTTTTCAATTGTTCTTTTTAGCTTATGATTAATTTAATGAATAAAAAGGTATATAAGCATTAACATTTCTCATAAAAATCATGATGAAACTTCATTGGACAATTTAATTCGAGCAGAAAAACGTTCCTCGAAAGAATTGTGTAAATATGATAAAGCTACGAACATACAAACCCCCGTCGCATAAGAGTACAACACCAACATTTAAATGGTCGAGGATAAGCTCAATAGTTCTCTCGACTCAATAAGTAAGTTTATTCTTTCACTTTGATTAACGTCTACTTATTATATGGTCTTGTATGTAACACCAAACCATTTAATAAGTTGACTTTTAAAAAAATAGAAGAAGTCAAATAAACTATTGGCCGTAAACAGACAACCATTTTTTTAATCTAACAGCACCACCACCACACCATTAACAAGAGGAAAGAAATAGACAAAATTATATGTCATATTTGAATTAGATTTTTTCTTCATTAAAGTCTAAACCATGTCATATAATTTTATAATATACTTATATTAGTTGTATTTCTCATTACTTACCCAACCTATCCTATACATACTATTGTTTCAAATCTTTCCTTTTGTTTTAACTAGACCTTTGTGTAATATCCATTAGGGTCACGTCACCTTTTTAAGGGTCAAAATATCGATTAAAAAACCTAACCTCAGTGTGTACCTAAATTACACTTTTTAGTAAAATCCATTAAGTCTAACGAGAACTGCAACAATATCAAATAACGTCAAAGTCAGGATATAAAAAGGTTGAAATGCAGACGATTATAACTATATCCGATGGGCATGAGACCGATACCAGAAATACACCATCCTAATGTGAATTAATCAATTGGTAGAAATGAGGATAGTAATTATAGAGCGGATGTTTAAGCTTCCTCCCTCATTCTCTGGTTTTCTTCAGCATACTCTTTCTGCATTTGCAGGGCAAATTCTTTATCTTTCTCCACTTGGGACTTGACCTTTTCAATTTTTTCTTTCAAGAGCAGCATGAAGGACAACTTCCTTCCCCTTCCAAGATACACTAGCCTTTTCAGCTAAAGGTTGGTCTTGTGGTTCTTTAATTTTGAGTGATTTTGACCCAACCTTTCTTTGTTCTTTCTTTTCTTCCTTCCTTTCTTGCTTCTTTTCACCCTCTCTTATCTTTTGAAGCTTTGTCTTGGCTTTTTCAAGATTTTGCTTTGTGAGCATTTCAGGACAAATCATTATGTTTAGGTCTTGAGTGAGAGTGTCCACCAATAGAGGTTTTGGTGCAAACACCTTTGCAAGAGAGGCTTCATCAGTAGCTGGTGGAGGGGCATCCGTAGATGCAGAAGCAACATCAGCATTTACAGTTTGATCAGTAGGCTTCTCCCCCTCAGCTTTCTCAAATATAACCATCTTCTAATTTTCTTCCTTGTCAGCTGCTGAAGGCACAGTAGATACATCTTCAGTAGCTTGGGCATCAGTTGTTGGAATATCAGCTGCTGGAGCATCAGCTTTTATACTTTCATCGGCACCCTCCTTTTCATCAGTAGAAACCACAGTAGATTGAGTTTCTACTATAGCTTCATCAACTTTCAAAGTTTCCTCCTCCACTACCTTCTCAGCAAAAATTTCCTCTTCCTCAGCAATCACATTCTCCATCTCATTCTCTTCCACTATCTTTTCAACAACCTTTTCCATCTACCTTTCAACCATATTCTCTATCTTCCCCTTAGCGGTAGCCTCCTCATGCTCACCACTAATCACCACAATTTACCGATCCTCCTCCCTATCTTCAGTCTGAACAGCCTGGTTCACTGATTTTACTTTTTTGTGAACCTCTCCAACCTTGGCTCTTCTAAGCATGGAAGTGTGAGATAGTTTGACTGTTCTAGCAAGCTTGGCCATCTGCCTCTTCAACATTTTGATATCGATTCAACTTAAAGATTAATTGAATTGAAGATATAGATCTAAACAAATAATTATGTTGCAGCGGATAAACACAGAATAAATGGAACAAGGTTATGATTAAAATGTTATATGAAACAATATACTTGATGAACAGATAACAATTTAATCAACAAAGCCTCAATCGAAATGTATTGATTTTTGAGAATATTACAGAGTGTTATCAATTACATCCAACGTTATCATCTCTAATGATAAAGGAACTACTTTATACAATCCTTGAGGCTACTAAGCTATTAATCAAGTACAAATTACAATCGATTAAAACTATACTATAATCTATAGCCCATACTCTATAAAGATGTTTAATCTAATCAAACTGTCCTACAAACTAATCACCAACTTTCTGTAAAGCGTTCTGATTAAGCAGTGAAAAGTACTTTAGTTGTTGGCGATCTTCATTAGTTGAGGATCTTCATGAGCTGTCGTCGCTGGTGATTATCCACCTCTACTGATATGTTGGGGACGATGGGTTTCTACTGATCAGTATGTAGCTACTGATCAGTTCTTCAAAAGACTAGATACTGATCAGTTCTTTCTTTGTAGAAGCTGATCAGTACCTTGGGACTAAGGTATATGTTTTACTGCTGATCAGTAGACACATTCTTATCTACTGGTCAGTAGCAAAACATACTTAGTGAATTTTGTCCCAACATGGATCCATTAGGATTTTCTATTAGAGTTTTTAAGTATATCTCTTATATATATGTTCAATAATAATAATAAACATAATAATAATAAACATAAAGGATTTTCTATTACTTTTCACCATGTACATGATGATTAGCTATCAAATAATGAAAAAAAAAATTCACTAAAGTTAGGACTAAAAATGCATATTTATAATAATTAAATAAAGTCTTATGTTTACACACTACACAAACACACATTTGCCACTCTTTAAGCCTTTTAAATAGTCATATGACCATATCCCTTTGAAAAGTCAAACATTAATTTTACGTGTTTTGACTTTTATTAATTTATAGTTTAGTTTGAAACTCGTATAAAACCAAGTCCTTTCTACTTTTGACATCATTCATAACCAATATTCACAACTACTTCACCAAAAAAGCTCTATACTTTCTTCATTTTCTATAGTTTTCTTCAAGTTCTTCTTGTTTCAATCAATAATGGGTGATCGTGGAAATGATATCGAAGTCCCTCGGTATTTTGTTTGCCCGATCTCACTCGAGATCATGAAAGACCCGGTAACGCTCTCCACGGGAATCACATATGATCGTGATAGTATTGAAAAATGGTTGTTTTCTCAAAAGAATCAAGTTTGCCCCATAACCAAACAAGTGGTCCTTGATATCGAGCTCACCCCGAATCACACCCTTCGTCGATTAATCCAATCTTGGTGCATGATAAACTCGTCATCTGGTTTCGAAAGGTTCCCAACACCACGACCTCCAATCTCCAAAACCGATATAGTTAAACTGCTTAAAGACTCAAACTCACCTCATTCACAAAGAGAGAGTTTAAAGAGATTAAAAACGATCGTTATGGAGAGCGAAAAGAACAAACGGTTAATGGAATCAGTTGGAGCAGCTGATTACTTAACATCCATCATGACATCATCTTCATCGGGCGCTGATGAAGCTTTAAGTATTCTTTACAATCTTAAACTTTCACAAACGGGTCTTAAATCTCTATTGGGAAAGAATAATGATTTTGTGGAGACTTTGACGCGCGTGATGGAACGCGCCGCCGGGTACGAGTCGCGTACTTACTCGGTTATGTTATTGAAATCAATGTTTGAGGTGGCGGAGCCCATGCAAGTAACCTCATTAAACCCTAGTTTTTTCATGCAACTCGTGGAAGTTTTAATTGATCAAATATCACAAAAAACCACAAAAACAACACTAAAGCTACTCATTAGTGTTTGTCCATGGGGTCGAAATAGGATCAAAGCGGCGGAATCTGGCTTAGTCCCGGTGTTAATCGACACTCTTTTGGATTCGACAGAAAAGAGGGTCTCTGAAATGATTATTATTGTTTTGGACCAACTTTGTCTATGTGCCGAAGGGAGGGCTGAGGTTTTGAATCATAAAGGTGGTTTAGCCGTGATATCGAAGAAGATCTTTCGTGTATCATCTATTGGGAGCGAAAGGGCGGTGAGAATATTGTATTCGGTGGCAAAGTTTTGTGCGAATCGAAGTGTTTTGCAAGAGATGTTGGAGTTGGGAGTAGTAGGAAAACTTTGTTTGGTGATGCAAGTTGATTGTGGAAAGAAGATGAAGGAGAATGTAAGGGAGATTTTGAAGATGCATTCTAGGGTTTGGAAGAATTCTTCTTGTATACCATATAATTTCATTCCTTTCTATCCATCCTAGTTTTGATCGAAATATTTTTGATGTTTGTAACCCTAAAATAAGGGTTTGCCTAAGTCGAATCAAAAGGTGGCTCGACGTTCTATCAACTAAGAAGTTATGGATTCAAATCTTGTTTAAATGAGACAAGTGTATGTGAGTCTTTTTCGTACATAATTGTTACGAGTTTAGAACTTTAATTCTTGTAATAAAGAGGAAATGTTTTTGATCGAGAGTTAGTGCGATTGTATTTGAATTTCTTAGAACTTGATAATTTTCGATGTATTTTTCTCAAAATTATAGATTTAATCATTCAAATAAAAGAATTCAATTTACATAATATAATTTTAATTAGTTATTCTTTTGTCTAATCCGCGGTGTTTTTTGTTTGTGTTACTCAAGAAGTAGAATTTTTTGACTCAACTATAAGCGCCAACCGGACCATTTCTGAACACTTATCATTGCGCAAATTATAATACTTACTTAGAGAGGTATGAACATAAAACCTATGTAACGAGATAAGCAAAAAAATGATTAGATTATCGGGACGTTGTATCATTAGATTACTTTGATTATGATTACTTATTTCTTATAAAAGATTGAATATGACAACTACGATTTTTCTAATGAGATAAGCAAAACATATGACTATGAATCTAATGTTAGTAATACTTTTTGAGACGACAAAGAAAAACATTTCGTAATGGAAGTGCATATATAGTAATGATGTTTAAAATGATATTACTTCTAGAATGATGACAAACTTTTAGTGCCGTCTAGTTTTCGCCACTTCTTTTTTTAGTAAATCTAGAAGAAAAAAATTAGGGCTTATCTTTTTATAGAAAAATCACACCAAAACAACAATCACGTATCAATACATGAAAATTTTAACAAGTGGTTATAAATATGAATAATTAGAAATCGATTGTTGAAACTGGTTTATGGGCTCTATGGAAATCCCGTAATGTTTGTATTTTCGATTAAAAAAAAAAAAACAAAAAAAAAAAACAAAACGTTATTTAAAAGATTTGATGATAGAAGACGTAACTAAATTTTCATACATATGGATAACAAATAGAAACATAAAGGTTTGTTTAGTTGGATAGAGTTGCTGGAAAATCTATATAATGTTATTTCTAATCTTATATAACTAGATTATTGTCTTACGATAGCACGAGAAAAAAATAAAAATTGAATCATAAATTTTATGTTTATGTAGATTTTAATATATTATGAAAAAATAATGTTGTACGTATAATACATATATATACTTTTACGTTTATACACATAATGTTTATAGCTGTAATAACATATACACTTTTACCTTTACACACATGTTTTGATATTTTGTATTATGAGATTTTAGAATAATAATAAGATAAAGGGAAAATGCACCGGATGACCATTGTACTACACAAAAATATCCGTCTAGGTCATTGTACAAAATTTACGTCTATTTACATCACTATACCACATTTGACCGTTTAAATTATAACCTTAACTTTAAGAAACCGTTTAAATAAATCATTTTGGTGACCTGAAACCTGTTGGTAACCGCCACGTCATCAGTTATTCAATTAATTAATCAATCAATAATAAAAAAAAAAAAAAACAATAAAAGAAAATCAAACAAAATCTTAACCTCTCATTCTCTTTCTCTCACACACACATACACAGTTCATCATCATTCAACAATGGTTGTCGCCGCCTCATCTCCACGCATAGACAATGTCTACATGGCAAAACTCTCGGAACAAGCCGAAGTTTACGAAGAAATGGTCGAATTCATGGAAAAAGTGGTCGTCGCCGCCGACGGCAACGAGGAGCTAACCATCGAAGAACGCAACCTAAATTGGGTTTTTGATTTTATGCCAGATTCAATCCCAGATTGGGTTTTTGATTTTATGCCAACACGTGGTGGTTACTTAATTGGAAATGTGAGTCCAGAAACTGATGACTTCCCTCCACCCGAAAACGTAGCAACCCACCGACGTGTACTCTGTGTGGGCCCTACCACCGGAAAATGTAGCAACCCGGGTCAAGAAACTGATGACTTCCCTTCGGTCTGAATTCGGTGGGCCGGAGTTTGAGCTTGCCGGAGAAGGGTTTGGCCGGAAATGGTGGTGGTAAAAAAGAAAATTAGGTCTAAAATAACAGAGGAAAAGTCAAGAAGAGAGCTACATGAGATGCTTGTACCATCTGTTCTTCGAGAACCATGGAATAAAATAAAACGTTCTACACTCTGTCTCAACTCATATTTTATCAAATTTAGCCCTTCGCCTGCCGATAGACTTTACAAAGATTTTGGTCTGTTTTTAAAAGCACGTATCCCTCAAGAAGCAGAAAGAATGAAACTTGATCTCCAGTTGGCTCGTGGTCGATCTGTGTTGACTGAGATTGTCCCTTGTGGCGCTTTAAACTTTACTGACAATGAGGTAACAAATCATTATGATTTATAAGTAAAGATTAGAACTTGATAGATTGAGATTCTGATAGAGTAAATCAGGAGAGAGAGAGAGAGAATAAGTGGATTGTCACCGGGAGAATGGGTAATAATGTTTTAATTAGAAGGTTACTTGCGGTATAGTGATGTAGATAGACAAAAAATTTGTACAATGACCTATACGGATATTTTTAGGTAGTACAATGGTCATCCAGTGCATTTTCCCTAAGATAAATTATAGTACAAATTGAACGATTCTATAAATAAATTATAATTATGTTTTTTATTTTAGTAGAGATTATATGTAAGAGAGGATGTAATTATGTATTGTAAGAGGGTGTAAAATGAAAAAAATATTTGATGACATCATTAATTTGATCTAACGGCTGACATCAAAGAAGTTAACTCATCAAACGGATCTTACTTCACAATGTGTTATTTAAATCACTTCTTTTATTATATATTAAAGATTATCTTCTATTTTCCTTTGTTCAAAAAAGAGAGAAGAGAGAAATCGATTGTTCATAGAATGATCCCGTTTGGGAGTAACTAAGCAAACGACATAATTAACATAACGATGCGAGTGACTTAGGTATTGTTTTGGCATTGCATATTTTTAAAATACATTTAAAAGCATGTGATTTTAATGCAATATATAATATGTATTTAAAGTAGACCATAAGATAATTGCAATTGATAAAATATTTTTTGATTAAATTATATATTATGTCTTTGCAATAAAGACGTCAATTACTTTTATAGTTTAAAAAGTTACAAATATTTAAAGATAAAATGAGAAGTTAGTACATTTTAACGATTCATCAATTTGGGATAATTATAGATAAAAAGATGGACAATTTTTTGTGAAAACCGAGTAGAAAATTTCACTTAATACTTATTTATTGTATTTATCTGAAAAAAATAAAAGCAACTTATGCCACTTCGACTATTATATTATTATTATTATTATTATATTATATTATATTATTGTTATTGTTATTATTATTTTACAAATAATAGTAACTTGGTTAGTTGTTAGTTGTTGGTTATTGATCAGGACTGGAGTAGTAATGGGTCTAGACCGGTGCTGAGAATGGGTCCGATCAAGACCGAGCAACTTGGCCAAAAGATTTGGTTTTCGGACTCGGTTTTAACATTAATTAAATATATACATTTATAGACCAAACTTTAAGTTTTTGAAAACATATTTTTATCGTAAACTTTTTACCTAAATTAAGAATTAGTCTAATGAACTTTATTCGTCATAAAACGGCATATTGTGTCTAGAACAACTGAAACATAAACTCGGAAATGTTTCTAAATCACTCGACTTTGTATGTTAACATTGATAATGTATTTTGATAAAGATTTATAAATAGTAATAATTTATAAATCATAAACATTCAACTATAGTTGGTTCATTTATCCGTGTGTAGATTAAACGCATTCTAAGCTGAAAAACAGAAAACAAATACTTAATACCGAACATTCTGGTTGTGCAGCAACTCAACAAGAGCAGCAACAACTCCTTTTCCTTCAACGTTAACATCCATCTTAGGATCTTCGATTTTTCCTTTCAGTAACCTGTCCACTTCTCCTCGTAATTTCTGCAGAATCCACCAAAACCGAGATTTTGTGAACATTATTAATTCAAAAGAATAAAACAATGTTGATATATTAGAGTTTGCAACTTTGGCAAATTTACATATGAAGTGGCCAGGTTGCGTTTTATATTTAGTTTGTCAAACTAGGTTAAAAACACTATAAAAATCAGCTAAAGAGTATACATGTTAAATTATATTATTATTGAAAAAGTATAAGTTTTAGTACGGTTTGTTCACATAATACCAACGTACTTTCATCACATTTTAGGGTATTTTTAATCACTTAACACGACAACAAAAATCTAAGTCGAGTCCAAAAAATGACCCAAGTGGGACATAAAAAGTGAAATTCCGATGGTATTTTGGGCAAAAACTTGTGCTAACTTCTTTACTAATACTATTAATAGTCTCCCAAAGTGTAATTCATAAGACCCATTAAATCATCGTATTCAAAAAATCAGACAATTAGTGAGTTAAATAGTTCTAGAATTGTATTTGACAAACTACCCTTCATTAAAAATATCTGGACAAAGTTTTTTTGGGTCAACCCAATATGGCTAGGCCCGAACCATTTTGACCCATTAACCCGCCCCACTTTACCACCTCTTAGTCTCTTAGGAAATAAAATACCTTAATCAATCCCAACACACTCTTGGATGCAGAAAACTGAAGGTATCCATCGAGCATCTCAATACCATCACCATCTTTGCTTTGAACGAGATTACCGCCAAACATTAACAAAGCATAATCTGATATATTCGTCGAGTCCCGAATGTATACGCTGCTAGTTTTCACTTTCTCGCTATAAACCATGTAAGGAAGAGGGAAAACATGGACACCAGCATTCACGGATGCAGGATGAATATCGACCTTTCCAACTTCTTTAGTATAAAGAGCGGTTCGTTTTCCTCGTCTTTTGCATTGAACGACATTTGGGTAGAGCCCGGCACAAAGTACTGCACATACCATCTCCATGTCATCACTGTATTGGTTATAAGCCTGAAAACACGCATAAATCCATCAATAAAACGAATAAACTTAAAACAAATAGGGAAAACAGTCGTTCACAAGTATGTTTGTATTTAGGTGTAATAGGTATAAGAAGGCCAAATAATACGAGTTGCAATTGCTTAGGTAGACCCTCGGACAGTTTTCCCATTTCGTTTCTTGACTTTCAATAAAATTAATGTGTTAAATTAACCAAAAAGTAGCATTTAACATATATACGCAGAAGTAACATTTTAGTAATTTTCTCGTAAATTATTTATTCTTTTCTTATGTGGGAATGATTTTGTCGGGATCATAAATACTTACATTTGCACCTTTTGATTTATCTACAAAGCCGATATCAGACAGTAAATCTAGAAACTGAAGCCTCATGTCGCCTATCATTTTCATGGTTTGCATTGACAAGAAATTTTCCCAACAGAAAGATTTTTCATTTCCAGATCGTTTTGCTTCTTTCCATCCTTCAAATGCTTTAAGAAGAGCTATGTGGTCACTGCATAAACCGAAAAAAACAGAATATGATTTCTAGCTTACTACAAACTTTATAAACTAAGAGGAATTCGAAAATTATGCCGACCTGCATGAATCACCAGCAAAGTATCTTTTTGCTTCATCGGCTTCCTCTTTACGATTAATTGGAAGGACAAACGGGCTGCGAGATGCAAGAGCAGCAGCAATTGTTAATGCAGGATTGATGCATTGAAAGATTGATCCCATTAGAAGCATTTTCCCGATATTTGGCTCCACTGGCAGCTTGCATAAATGACGACCTGTTTCCAATAATATGAATTAATACTTTAGTAACCACTAACCAATACTCTATTATGATGAGTAGTGTACAAGATGTGGTCATTTCGAAAACTTATCCAAAGTTTCTATTTAATGGGGAACTGAAGGGATTGAAAAATTGATCCCAAAGTGTCTATTTAATGCATAAAAATTTGAACTTTCTTAATCGTTCTAGTAAAGATTCAAATATTATGGAAATTACAAAAAAATGTCGCCTATTTCGCCCAGAAACAAAAAGTTGGATTTCGCTAAATAACTGTTAGTTTCAAAATTCAACTTTTTGACCGTTTTAAAGTGATTCGCCAAATAATTTATTTGGCGAAACCCAAAACTGGGGAAATAGTTGACATTTAAAAGAACCTAAGACATTTTGCAAATATGTATGTTAAAAAGCGACATTTAAGTATTGTATAAAATTAATTGTTAAAATCAGTTTGACACCAATTACCTATAAAAATCAAGCATGGACAGAAACTCAAGTCAACCCAACCTGCCCCGTCTTAATTCATTCCAAGTAACCCTTTTTGACCCGTTACCCGACCCAGTCATTTTAAAACCTCTATCGGAGACGACTTAAACCGACATATATTGCACAATATACCAAGTGCAGTGAGCTCTTCTGTGTCATCAAGAGCTCCAATGGTCTTAAGAAGTTCAACAGCATTTTGAACCGAAAGGGCATCAGGAGGTTGAAGTGCCCTAGCCAAAAACGGTACAACGGCCCCAAGTTGCAAGCTTTTTATTTGTAAGCAAAGTTCTTGCAAAGGAGTTCGGAGAATTTCGGGCAGTTGATACTGGAGCATAGCTTCATGGACCATTTTTGGATACAATCTATAACATACTCCAGGCTGTACACGACCTGCCCGACCACGTCTCTGTCATTAACATGACATCAGATAAATATGAGAAAAACAAAATGAAAATCATACACAATTTCTAGAAGTGGCCATTTATAGCCGTTTACCTATAATGAAAGACTCGGGTTATGTTTAATCCCTAGAGGATCAAAAGGTTAAAATAAACTTTTTTGAAAATTGCTTAAAAGAAAACCGTTCAAATGGGTCGAAAAGATCAAGGTCAAAATTCATCCTCGGTGTATTTCTAATTCATAACCCACCCTAAATCATTTTAATAAAAGAAAAAGATTATTAATGAAATAATATCATATTTGTACTCATATTCGACGGACTATTTATACATAAGAAAAGGGTAAATTGGCGAAAAAGGTAATATAATATAAAAAATGACCTAATGTGGGGTAATCATATTTTATTTCCGAAAAAGGGTTAATAAAACCATTTTGTAACTTTAAAGGCATCCTTGACCGGATTTTTCCAACTTTGCTTTCGTGTTAGTTCCCCTAAATGTTATACATAAAAATTCTCAATTCTTTTTGGACAAAAACATTTGCGATTACCGTAAGATTTATAAAATGGATTTCTCAATCCTTTTAATATGATAAAAATTAGATACTCCAATTAGAAGAAAATAGTTCACACAACCCAAACCGGCCAGTTTTTACCCGTTACTCAACCCGTCCGACCAGCCCATTTAACCACCTCTACGATATCCTAAAGTAGGTAGACACCTGATGTGCTGAAGCTTTTGATATCCACGATGGTAGCAGACATGCCAGCTTATTTAAAGCATCATAACTGGTCTCCTTTGCTTTCCCGCAGTCAATAACATAAACCACATCATCTATGGTTATACTACTCTCGGCAATATTAGTCGCTAAAACAACTTTCCTGTAAATGCATACAAAACATTAATTAAAGAGCTATCTCGTACCTTAAAACAAGTAATAATAGAAAAAAGACGAACCTCATGCCTGAAGGAGGGCGGTCAAAAATTTCACGTTGGTTGATCGTAGGCATTGAACCATGAAGAGGAAGAACAAGACATTTTGAACGATCACCAAGAAAATTGTTAGTCTTGATATTGTCAAGCAGCTTTGAGATTTCATCCCAGCCTGTGAGAAAGACGAGAATTGCCCCTGGACCTTCATGCCGACAGATATACTCGATGCTTGATTCCACCTGTATAAAGATAGTAATTACTCGTTAATCTAATCTTAAACTGAACTTATTCAGCAGAAATTTTACACACACAAAAATCGCAAAAGAAGATTTGATTTCTTGCGAAAATAATCATATTTTCTGATTTATGTAAAAATAAAGTAAGGTAAAATCATTCTGGAGTGTGATTTTTAGGGGTTAATTTCAATGTGTATATTGCCAACTTGTGTTATGTGAAATCTTTCTTAGTGATTTCCCCTTAATACACACATTAAGAATGATATCCCATCAGAAAATCGCAAAATGTGAGTATTTTTGAAGGAAAAAAAACTTTTTTGCGATAGTTAATTTTTTATTTATTTTTTTGTCAATAGTCAAAATCGCATGATAGTCTAGTTGCAATTCTGAGGGTCAAAAGCTTAAAAACATGTGTGACCAAGTCGAATTGTCTTTTTAAGTGTGGAACTACCTTAGATTTGTGCATCAAAACAATCAGGTTAAATGTAACCAATTTTCATAACTGTTCCATTTGGATCGCTCGAGTATAACAATTCCAGAACAATATAACAATACTAAAACTTGAGAGGTTTCTACAGTTGAAATAAAGTTTGAGTGATAGGTGACATTTATTCTAATTTTAAATATACGTACAAGGCCCAAGTCTATTTCTGAACCAGACCAAGCTTCAAGGGACTGTCGGGTACTTGCACTGTAGCTTTTGTATACAGAACTGATATCCGCTTCCTATAACACCAAAATTAGGTTCAATAAGCTTCTAATAATCAACTATGCAATAAAATAAAATAAAATAAAATAAACGTGCCTCAAATTTGTCAGTTATGGGATCACTTTTAGACTCTTGTTGTCTCCTCCTCCTCCTTGAATTACCCTGGAAATTATCAGTTTCGGATTTCACTTGATAACGAGTTTTCTCCAATACGTCTTCGAGAAATAGTTCTTCCACAGGAAAGGTCAATCCCGGGATATGAATGGTTGGGGAATTTCCAAAGTATTTGGAGAATAAGTCAGCATTAATAGTAGCACTCATTAATATAAGCCGCAAGTCTGGACGCTTAGGGAGAAGATCGCGCAAAATAATTAAAAGAAAATCTTCGTTCATTCCTCTTTCGTGAATTTCATCAACTAACAAATGGCTGATTCCTGTTAAACTCGGGTCTTGAACCTGCAAAAAATCAATGTCAAAGATTCAATGAGAAGACCTTATATGCGTGAACTGATTATTTGATTGTTACAACAAATTCGAGAAACTAATATCACATGGGATAAATTTACCAGTTTCCGAAGCAGGACTCCTGTCGTGCAGAACAGTAATCGTGTCTGTTCAGAGCGTTTTGATTCCAAACGGATCTGATAACCAACAGTTTCACCAAGCTTCTCTCCCATTTCATTGGATATACGAGCAGCTACAGATATGGCGGATATACGACGAGGTTGGGTGCAAATAATATTGCAGTCAGAACCACGTAATGATGATATTTCCTCCTCTAAAATAAACTGAGGAAGCTGTGTAGTTTTCCCACAACCAGTTTCCCCAGAAACCACTATTACCTATTTGCCATTTCAAAATAGCAATAATCATTAATACGAAGAAAAAGTTTCATACTTACACAGAAAAAATCATTACTCGTATTTAAGCAGAACCTGGTTTGCAGCAACAGCTTTTAGAAACTCGGATTTCATTTTGTATGCAGGAAGCTTCTCTCTGAAGACACACATTGCCTTAACACGATCAGATTCCTACACGGTTATAAAGTATTCAACAAAAACAAAATTCGTTACGTTTCTATTTATGATACTGAAAATATATCGAGAATACAATATACTTTACCTTCATCTTTTCTTGTCTTTCTTTAAGTTCAACACTAAGTGCCTTTTTGTTACTATCTTTATCCAAAATCTTAGTCCCGGTGGTTTTATCTGATTCATGCGGTATATTTTTAGCACTCTGAACTGATGTACCAGAAGAGTTGTTGACTTTTTCCGTCCCTGTTGAACTATCCAACAGATTCTCAACTCTTCTCTCAGTTTCTGTAGACATGTGTATCTAGCAAATAGATACGGAATAAATAAGTAATCTTGTAATAATCGAAACGCAAACATGTCGAAATACTAAATGATTAACTTGCCGTACCTCTTTTTGTGCAGAACCATGGCGCTCATCAAGATCTGCTCGGTAATTAGGTAATGGAACTTTGCTCACCACAAGTGCCTTGCCTTTATTATATGCATGACTTTCTTTCCACAAAGAAAATAACAATACAGCAATAAGGTAATATGTGCATAAAAATAAAAGAATATGTAGTTCTTTATCGTGTATATGAAATAGTAACCAAGTTTCACAGTTGCTCCACTTAGGCCACTCAAACTTCTTCAAAGAGGTTTAACCGCTCAAGTTTCAATTTTGTTCCAACGTTAAAAACTTTTTTTTATCAAAAATTGACTTGCATCTTGTATTATGGATTTACAGTTAAATACGCTGGCGTAACATGCCAATTATTTAAAACAGATGACGTGACAAGTCAGCAACCAAATTGACACTTATTTCATGTCATCAGATTTACACAACTAATTAACCACGACAAAGTTTTAAGAAAATTCACAACATTAAAACTTAAGTGGTATGTAGTGTTGGAACTTGGTAATTAAATATGTCTATGTCGTTGAAAGCAAAAGATAACTGAAATACTTACAAATAAAGCTCTAACTGATACGCCATATCAGAAACAGTTTGTTGATCATTTCGACTAAAAAAATGTTTTATTACCAATTCTACTTCTCTTCCCCTCTTCATTTCCTCCATCTTTCCCCACCAATGATTCTTATCAAATACCTCAACCTAAAAACAATCACAATATTACTATTTTCCTCGACAAATTAAAAATCCATATCAACTATTAATCAACTTAAATTTAAAGCTAGCATCCAAAATCAAACCGCTGAACATGTTAATTGGGGAAAACTATTTCAAAATGTATTCAACCATACTCAAATTACTATCGTATGTATCGTACTTTAAACATTTCTATTATAGGTATCGAACTTTCAGGTCCATTGCTATTGTATGTATTACGTAACCTCTTATATCATTAAAAGATGGTTTTATGCCATGTTAGCATAAAACACTTGTTTATTTAAAAAGGAGGTTACGTGATATATACAATAACAACGGACTGAAAGTTCGATACCTATAATAGAAATGTTCTATGCTGACGTGGCAACACGTCATCATAAAACCATCTGTTATATACTTTCAGTCCGTTGTTATTGTATATATCACGTAACCTACTTTTTAAATAAGGAAGTGTTTTATGCTGACATGGCATAAAACCAACCCTCTTTTAATGTCAGCATAAAACCAACCCTCTTTTAATGATATAAGAGGTTATCTGATACATAAAATAACAACGGACTGAAAGTTCGATATCTATAATAGAAATGTTTAAAGTAGGATAGTAATTTGGGTATAGTTTGTATACATTTTGAAAATAGTGAAACCCTAAGAATGAAATTAACCTCAGGTTGCATCTGTTTAAGGCGTTCAGCTCGCCAAACTGGGTCCCACCATCTCTGCTCACCTCTTCCGCCACCGCCGCCGCCACGTCGGCCACCACCGCCGCGACGGCCGCCGCCTTGTTGAGAATTAGGGCGGTAAGACATAGTGGGGGAAGTAGTTGAGAAGTGAGAGAAATTAGTGAGGAAACGCGGAGAATAAAAAGTGAGTAAATGAGTTCGCATTTGTGACACTTTTAATTTATAACAATGGTGGTTGTCAGGTTTACTTGAGAGTGATGTCCAACAGAAAATTTAATTATTATCTTTTTTTAAGTTTTATATATAAGAGACTTAATATTTTTCCTTTAACGATGTAGGTCTTGTTTAGTTGCCTTAGTCGGATCTTGGATAGAATATATAAGACAACGAATTAGACGTGAAGACAATGTCAATCGGGGTTAGGAAAGTAACCCTTTGAGTCGTGTGTGTGTGTTATACCTAACCCATATACTTCAATGTGTTATACAATATTATTGTACATTTCGAACCCATATATGTTATGCAAAAATAGAAAAACTCCATAAAGAGTTAATCACGACAAAATTCTACAATAATGTCGAGGAATATAATGAAGTGTCCTACTAGCTCTAGGATTTGAAGTGCGTAGAATTTTTAAGAATAAATACTTTTGAAATGCAGTTGCAGTCGTTAGACCGTAACCCTTATGTCCATCCATTATATAAATGGAGGTTTATATAAATGTGAGCTAATTTTGGCGAATGTCGGTTCATTTTTTTATTTGATCGACTCTTACTCCTTATAAGTTCCTCTTTTTTTAGTTTTTTCCGTGCTTAAGATAAGGGTAATAACGTTGATTTAGTTATAGAGTAACTCGGTGTTGACGGTGTGCAAGATGGACACTCAAACATGGCCTCCATTTTTCTGGGGCTCCAGATATAGAAAAAATAATTAATAGTTAAATGGATATGTATATATTAAAGTCAATGTCTACTTCATATTTGGAGGGCATCCATTTGCCATTACTGATGCTAACTTTGGCGTGTGTTATATTTGAAATTGTTTGTCTCCGATTAAAGTGAATGTCTGCGTTTGGAGGGTTGCTTCGAATCGACTTCCAACTTCGGTAAGACTATGGGGTGTGGTGGGTGATTGGGAGTGATGATGTGGAGTGATAGAGGTGATTTGTAGGAAAGAGAGTGTGATTTGCAGGAAAGAGAGTGTGATGATGTGGAGTGATAAAAATGGGTGGTGTGGTTGTGTGTAAGTGATGATGATGTGGAGTGATTGAGTTTATTTTGTTATTTTATTATATAATTTTATTTAAAAAGTTGTATTTTTATTAAAAATAAAAAAAAAACACACTACAATTTATTTAAAAAAAAAATACTACAATTTATTAAAAAAAAAAAAACATTCTACAATAAAAAAAATACTACATATATTGAGGAAAAAATTTCTCGATAAGCCTTTTCTTTTCATCTTCCGCTATTGTTTTGTAAGGCTCCCCGAGATGACTGGTGTCCTGCATGATCGTCTTTAACGCTCTTGATCGCACTTTTTCTTCAGCAGTATCAGCAAATGCCCCGAACTTTTCCCCAATATACTTGAGTGATTCTTCGGCCCCCGAAGAAGAAGCAGCGGCTTTGCCCTTTCCTTTGCGCGCTTTTGCCTTTGCTTGATCTCTACCAATCGGTCTTGGAAGGTCTTCCTCCAAGTGAAGATCATCATCATCATCGTTGAGATCGATTCCAGCAAAAGGCGATACCGGAGTGGCGGGAGTGGAGGGGTTACTAGACTCCGATGTTCTACGCGCTTTTGAGGACCCTCCAGATGTTGGGACATGTTGACAAACCGGGCTTCTTCTCAATATTTCCCAAGACGCTAAATGTAGGAAACCCGTTTGCATTATGGTGCGGTATAACTCAAGAGCATGTGCGAGCACTTGTTGATCACTATGACCGCTTGGTCTAGTTTGTTGGGCTTGTCGAAAAATCCCGTTGAATTTTTTGACCTTTCTTCGTAAGTCGGTCCACTTGCTCGAAAGAGAGTCGTTGGTACGAAAGTAAGAGGGATCATCTTTAAGCATCTTGGCGAAATATTTTTCACGAACACTATCCCAGTAAAGTGGTGAATGTTGATCATTTCCCAAAATGGGGTCCTCGGATGTCGACGACCACGCTGAAGCAAGTGCGACCTCCTCCTGTTCGGTCCACCTCTTCTTTTCGGTTTTGCCTCTTTGGGATTCGGTTTCTTTCTTCTTATGTTTCCTCTTCCTACGGGCCGGCATTCTTTGAGGTTGAGTTTCCGGAACAACCTCATCGTCTTCAGAATCGTCAACGTCAAATGGAGGCACTTGCGGAAAATTGGGGAAATTGTCTTGGTTTTGATTTATTACTCGACCGTTGTTCTCTTTTTCGACCGTTGCCTCACAAACTTTCCCTCACCACGGCGTTATTCTGCACACGCTGTGGCGAGTTTTTGGCCGATAACGCCCCCACCGGTGTGGTGGAGGGCGTGGTGGGGCGTGATTGTGATGAGGTGGCGGCGTTATCGGGGCTTTTAACGCCTCATACCGGAGAGTCTAAAATTGGCTAAAAGAGAGCTCAAGTTTATATAAACCTCCATAACTCCATTTATATAATGGATGGACATAAAATCAGTTATCGGTTTCAATGTTTTTCTGTGGAGAAACTTGGTATCTTGGAAAAGTAAGAAACAAAGCACCATTTCAAGGTCCACATTTGAATCTAAGTTGGTGTATGTCACCATACAAATAATTTGGATCCTTAAACTTCTCGATGAATTAACGGTTCCAGTATGCTACCTGTGAAAAAACTTTGCGATAATAAAGAAGCCATTCAAATTGCTGCAAATCCTATGTTCCATGACATAACCAAACAATTTAAATTGACCTCCATTTCATAAGAGAAAAAATCATTAATGGGGTTATTCAAACAATTAAGGTTGAGTCTACAAATAATATTGCAAACATCTTTACAAAAAGTTAGGATAATCTTGTCCATGAACAATAGTGAAGATGGCCAACAATGTCGAAAGAGCAACCTTAAATGTTGAAGCGCCCGAGAAAGAATTTTCGTTAAGAAACAAACTCCCTCATAATATCATTTTCATTATTGGTTTGCCTACTAGGCCTCATAATATTGACATACTTATTTTGAATGTTAGCCTTTTGCTACGTTTAATTTAAAACTAGGTTGATTATATGAAGTAACTAATAACAACACATTATTACTCGAAGCAAATATAAATCTTTGGGTTAATTTTGAAAAGAAAAGTAATATTGACCCGTATAGGACTTAGGGACGTTTAACTTGTCGATAAGTGTTATATTAAACCATCACCCCAACGTTTCCTTCTCAACTAGCTTGTTTCCAATATCAAAACATAAGCCATTATTGGTACTAAAGTTTGCCGCTTATGAAAACCCACTAACCGGAAGACAAAAGGACATAAGTTAAGAGTTTGGTTAAAACTGATCGGCGATTTCAAATGGCACGTCAAGTTGAGAATATTACAACTTACTAATGACAAGGAGAGGCATACACATTTCAATTGTCATATGCCTTATAAAGATACTTTGCACTTGGGAACATGTAAAGGGGGAACATAACAAACGTTTGTCTAGTTATAAAGTATTTAGTTAATGACTATTGTGTTTTTACTTTTCGGTTATTATAAACCTTGTTCTTAGATAATATATGTGATTATTGTTCTTTATAGTTTGAAGGTGTCATAAAAGTTGGTATTCTTGAAACTTAAAGCAAGATTACAAAAATTGGAGGACGTAACATTCATTCCCAATATCAAATAAAACTAAACAATACATTGAAATAGAACTAAGGGTGTTTAATAATATATGTATTCGATAGGCCAATCCGAAATTCCGATATCCGAAAGTACAATTCCGGAATAAATAGTCGTTAACAAGGAACAATAGTTATAGATTTATTACATTTTTACCATGACGAGTTCTCATTCTTGAAAACGTTTAAAAAGTGAATCATTACTACTATCATCTAAAATATATTTTTCGATATACGATAAAAAAAATCATGCATAAAGTCGTCACCCATCTTGTTAAATCGGTCTTTCTTAATTTCATTGTCGACAATGCACGTTCCATGGATGATATTACAACGGGTAAAACCAATGCTAATTTTAAAAGAAGATATAACTTCGGTAACACTTCATGTTTTTTCTCTTTGACCATTAACTTTGAAAGTTCTACAAACCACTTTAAACCAATCAATCTTTTATCTCCGTGCATATCATCAGTATAGTTTTTAAAAAGACAATTTCAAGTGTACGAAGATCACAATCATTAATTCTTCCGGATAAAATGTAGCCATTTTCTATAGTTGCACTACATCAAATGCTTTAAAAGAGTCATTTGGACCCAAACAAGCCATACATAAAAGTAAACTTGTTTTTACTTCATTAAAACGATGATTAAGGTCTTGAGTAAATTACATAAATCGTTACTACAGATTATTACAAATTATATATTTCTTTTTTTAAATATAAAAAATTATAGTGTCGTTTATTTAGAAAAAACTAATTAGGTATTTTCTTCCTAAATTAAATATGAGTTACAACTTACATATGTAAAACAAAATATCTATATCTATACATTATAAAACATTTGGACATAAAGTTGAAATTTAAGCATTGTAAAATTACTAAACTATCATTTTAACTAATTAATTATTGAATAATTATAAAATTTTGAAATAATTCCAATTTAAACAATTTCTTATGTCAAATATTGGTAAAATGATTATAAAATGTTGTTTGTAACAACGAGGGTAAGCAATGATTTCCCTCGGTTTCGGCTACGAAGTATGTGTATGGTGTGTAACTGCACATGCACAGGACCTCCTAAGTCGGAGGTGGCTAATTTTTTCTTTTCCGAATACGTATTTATTTGTCTAACAACTTAATAAAAAAACACAAAAAATATATTTAAACGATAATTCTATTAAAAAAAAAGTTTTTTCGTATATGAAAAGTCATTTATAAAAGGATTCATTTTAATATTTCTATATTTTTAAGACCGGTTCCGATTCCGAATTCAAGTCGCCTTATTCTTAACAACTTAAGAGATAGAATGACTTTTATCATAAGTATCATTTAAATTGATTATTTAAACCTCAATTAATATTATTATTAAGAAATTTCTAAGTTATATCCCCCCATTATCTAACGACTTGACTTGGTCAACAAGTAACAACTAATTAGCCATCAATAAAAGTCAATTTCTGCCCGCGTTTTATTAACCCTATTTCTATTCATTTTTCCTTAATCATTTTTACCAAAAAATTTCTAAATCATCAAACATGAATGATCTACTCTCTCGTTCGTTTTCGGCCGGTCGTACTGACGACATAGAGATGGGTACCGTCCCCAGCGTTGCTGGTTCTGGGGACGGTACCAATCTGGATAAGTTCTTTCAGGACGTGGAACTTATCAAACAAGAACTTAATCATCTTGAACTACTTCATACTCAGCTTCAGTTAGCTAATGAAGAAAGTAAGACTTTGCATAACGCGAAGTCGATTAAAGCTTTGAGAACGAAAATGGATAACGATGTTGCCTTGTCGTTGAAGAAAGCGAAGATGATTAAGAATGGTTTAGAAGGTTTGGATAAGTCTAATGTTTTGAACCGGAAGTTAGCTGATTGTGGACCGGGTAGTTCGACGGATAGGACTCGTACGTCGGTTGTGAATGGTTTACGGAAGCAGTTGCAAACGTCGATGAAGGCATTTAACGAGCTTCGTCAGAAGATGACGTCGGAGCATCGTGAGACTGTTCAACGACGGTACTATACCGTGACTGGTGAAAACGCGGATGAAGAGACGGTTGATAAGTTGATTTCGACGGGACAAAGCGAAACGTTTTTGCAGAAGGCGATTCAGGAGCAAGGGAGAGGTCAAGTAATGGATACTGTGCTCGAGATTCAGGAACGACATGATGCTGTTACGGTGATTGAAAGGAGTTTGAAGGAATTGCATCAGGTTTTTATGGATATGGCGGTTTTGGTTGAGCATCAAGGTGGGCAGTTAGATGATATCGAAAGCCATGTGAATCGAGCTAATTCGTATGTGACTCGAGGGACTGTTCAGTTGAATGAAGCTAGAAAGAAACAGAAGAATACTAGAAAATGGACGTGTTTTGCGATCCTTTTGTTGCTGATTATTATCGCGATTATCGTTTTGTCTATTAGACCTTGGAAGTAACAGATTAGTTTTACTCTGTGCTTCGACAGTTATACTTATGGTATGTTACTCGTTTTCGTTGTTCTTTGAGATTGATTTATTCTAGTTTGATATTGTAATCTAAGAGCAGATTGAGCTCATCTATTTTTTGGTTATTTGTGGCTGTATCTATATGTGTATCTATATTTGATATATTTCTTTACAACTATACATATAGATTCTTCGAAAGATTTTGTAACAATAATTCAAATGGGTGGCAATTCATGTCGGGTTTGGGTTTGGCAACACCCAACTAAAAACATGACATGTATAACTAACTGTGTCAAAAATATCAACCTTAACACAGACAAGACTCGTGAAACCGTTTAAATAAACGGGATGGTGTGTTAACAAATTCGCCGGTCAAAAATCTGGGTTAAATGTCATACAGATTGACGGGTCAGGACTCGAGAGGAATAAAAACTTCATAAAAAATTAAACATGTTGGTTGGTCGATACGACACATGAAACCTCAACCCAGACACGACATGAATAATTATTTTGGTTGGCTTAGACCCGTTTGACACATTAACACGTTTAGGCTCAACCCTAACCCATTAATTTTCTATGACTTGCTCCTTTACCCTCTAAACCGAAGACAAACAAAGTTGAGTTTTTTTCTCACTCGGGTGGGTCCCACGAGAGCGAAATCTCTAGAATAAAGTTCAAAGTCAAGATTGGTACCATTTAGACTATATGCATAGTTAGGTAAATAGCAATACGAAACCACGGTCAACTTTTCTAGAACGGATGACTACACTTTCGAAAAATGTCCCTTTTAATAATCTTTCATGGCTTCATAAACTTTGTTGAAATTGTAAATCTTTTATACTAGTAAGTTGTTATTATGGTAATTCACAAAACTTACATGACCAAGTTGATGTTAATGAATGTTAGATCTCTTCGTTAGTTTGCACAAAAGTCCGTTCTTTGTATGAATGGTTGCTCCCGTGACAAGTTCCACAGAATCTGGAGATCCTTTTAGCTTCACGTCAAATTTGTGTAATAACATGGCTAACGCTATTGTCGATTCCATTAGTGCAAATTGGTCTCCTACGCATCTTCTTGGCCCTCCGCCAAATGGTAAGAAAGCAAAGTCTGATATAATCTGGTATCAGCAGGCAAATGGGCGGGTTAGGAAAGGGTCAAAGCGTGTTTTGGTTGAAAGCGGGTCTAACCCGTAAACACTTTTTGTCCACTTTTTAAAAAATATATGAATAAGTAATCTAAAGTATATGTTTGAATTAACTATTTGACCCGTTTGAGATAAAACATAACCAAATAGAGTGACCCATTTATAACTATGAGAAAGTAAGAACGTTATATACCTCGTTTGGGTATAAAGCTCCAGGACTTCGAGAAGGATCAAAACCAGCCCACCCTTCAATACCATTGTTATCTTTTTGAACTAGAAACCTTTCAGGTTCAAAATCATTCGGTTTATCCCAGAAGTATGGCGATCTATGGAGATTATATATCTGTTTACATATTAAAAAACATCGTAAGTCCATAACATCATCAAGTTATAAATATTTCACCCTGAACACGTGACTAATGAAAATTTCGTATGATCACTTACTGAAATAAAGATATCAGTTCCGGCTGGAATTTGATACCCTTCTTTTTCACCCTTATTACCTCCTGTCACATGACGAGGTTTATAGCATTAGCCACATAAAGAATTAGAAAGTTTAGCATTTTAGTAATGTCACGGTATAATTTGAAGCTCATATTACCTGGTAACTGATCTGGTTTTAGAGAACGCCTGATGAGCAATGGAGGCTGAGGATACAAACGAAGACTCTCAGAAATGATGAGTCTAATGTATCTACAAAATAAAACAAAACAAAAAAATCAGTACAACGATCTAACAATATTTTAACAAGTGTTGTGATGAACCCAACCCGACACATTTTGAAGAAGTCCCACTTTTAAACTATCGTTCATAAAAAAATGATTTTTTTTTCACTAAAGATGTTTCACATTTTGATATGTTACCCAAGTCGCACATTTGCCACCTGTAATATCAAACAACTGAGTTTAGCATTTATTTTGTGACATACTCTAGCTTTTTTAGTGAATCCAGAGTTATTCCGCCTTCTGAAACGACTGCATCGATTTCAGCCTGTGCTTTCTTCATTTTGTCGGGATGCTGCATAATGATGGCTCATCACACATCAGCTTTGGTCACAAGCATATTTAGATCAATACTATGATAAACAAATTTATGCATTTTGAATAAGTGAATGCAAATAAATCGGTATGTAAAATAGTGTCTTTCGTACTTGAGCAAGAAGGAAGACAGCCCAAGTAAGAACAGCAGCTGTTGTTTCATGGCCAGCAATAAGCATCGTCATCAGGTCGTCTCTTAACTGTTTTATAAAATAACATAAAAAGATTATTTGAAAAACAATATTCATGATCGGGTCAAAAGTTTCCCAAAGTGTATGTTAATGCATATAAACCCAACCCGACCGACATGCCCTAAAAATACACACTTACTTGACGATCATCAACATCAACTCCCCTCATGTCAACTAAAAAACGCAGCAGACTCGCGTCCTGAATAACTTATAACCGTAACATATCCAAACAAATAATTTAAATAGTTCTATTATTTATATAGTGGGACATATCACATACCTTGAGATTCGAGTAATCCCTTTGCTGCAATTTCTCAACATCCGTTTCCTGCGAATGAACATTTTCAAATTTAAATAACAATCCTATAACATGTCTTTGTTTCTGTTACATTTTTTATGATTATTCACCTGTCTTGTGTCTTTTGCATTTTTTATGAGACCATCAAGACAGTCGTTAATGATCTTGAGGTCCTTTGCGAATTTTCTTTGTCTGGGAACCAGCCATCTAGCTGGTGGAAATTTCCAGTAAGGAATGTAGAACGTAGAACGATGTTCAGCTTCAAAAAGTGTACCGTATACCGCCTGAAATGAGCAGAACATAAACAAGTCATAAAAAGTAGATGTGGCAATTTTGATCATTTTACTTATAAAAGGTCGATATGGGTTCTGTTTGATCTCTAATGGGTCAAACGGGGTGAAACCTTCATAATTGACACACTAACTAATTACTCCCTCAGTCCCAAAATTATATTCCACGTTGCTGTTTTAATTTGTTAAAAAAATAATTTTTCACAAAAAAATAAAGTAAATATATTTGATTAGTTTCTCGTATTACCCCTGATTAAAGTTTACTTTCACAAAACTCGGAGAAAACATTTTATAATTTATCAAGGGATAAATCTGTCATTCTATGTAATAAAACTGTAATAATTATACTTTTTCTTAAACATCGTGTCTCGTCTAGTGGATACTTATTTTAGAATGGAACGAGTATAAAATAATAAAAATATGAGGACAAAAATACTCTGTGCTCAACCTGACCCATTCAACATGTACCTAAAATACCTGTTTTTTACCCATAATCATTTTGACTTGTTATCCTATCTGCCTGACCCACCCATTTTGCCACCTCTAAGTAAAAAAAATCAACACGAGTTTACAACATTTATCACATTTTCGGAAATGTATTATAGAACTGGACCTTAATGACGGGAGATTCTTTTGTGACGGAACCAAAGTCAAAATTGAAAACACCAAGACCAATAATGTCAAGTGCCAAATTTGAGAATTCTGCTTCAAGATCCAACTCAATTTCTTGCTCTCCTTGCAAGATTTTGGCTTCTAGAAGCTTATCAAGTTTTGTTATTGATCTTTCAGAACAATTGGCAAACATTTTCACCATAGCTTCCAAATATAATGTATGGAACCCCGGAGCTATAACTGTAAATAGTGTAAAATAAACAAACATAACCATAGTGAGCATATATTGTTATATATGTGACTTTTTAAAATATTTACCGTACATGTAATGTATTACCTCTTCTCCTTTGCTTCCAAGTTTCTAAGTCAGCGGGAATTAATCCCTTTCCCATAATTGGTTCCAAAATATCAGCAAGAACTCCCTACACCATGTATTTGAAGTGTGAGTGTCTCGTATAGAAATATGAAATTATATGTCTAGTTATTTACATTAGTATTAAATATGATTATAAAACGTACTTTAAATATAATAATCTATTTTTTTAACAAAACACTTTAGGAGGTGGTAAGCAACTAAATACCCTTTGCGAAACTTTCGACCCGTTTAACCCATTTGACATGTTTAAGATAAAGTATAACCCCAATAAACCCATTTGCATGTAAACGGGTTGAAATTATGTGTAATTGTATATACTTCTTATGGATGGAAAAAATGTCGACTGAAGGAACTAAAAGAAACACAGGAACTTAAAATATACCTTATCATACGAAAATGCATTTTCACGAAGAATATATCGTGCAACAATAGGATCTGATACAACGACAAATGCTTTTGGACCAAAAGCAAGTTTATAAACCGAGCCATGCTGTTCAACAAACCATCATTAAGATATCAGTTATAAGTATCAACCAACAAACTACATGTTATATCGTTACATGTAACGAAAAACAATAATAAATCAAATTTCGACATTTATCCATTATTTCTGTTGAAAATAAAAAACTCAATGTTATAGTAAAATTCACTTATGCATAGTACAATTACCTCAATGAACCAATCATATAGAGAGAAGAAAAGAGGTTTTCCAAACAAATCCGAGACAGCACCTTCTGCAATAGGCATAGATCCAATACTTCCACCGCTTAAGAAATTAGTCAACAAATTGCTTGCATTATCCAAAACATTCCTACTCTTATTTTTCTTCTCATCTGTACTTGTCGATTCACATCTGTACAACATAAACAGAATATATTTAAACACACGCGCATAAAACATAGTCAACTCACACATAAAAACAGAGTTAATAAAAGGATTAACATGTTGAAAATGTATGCAACTATACTCAAATTACCAATGTACCTATCACAGTTATTGTATATATCCAGGGGCGCCTCAAGGTCTCGTGAGGCCTAAAGTGAGCTCGTTTTTAGGACTTTAATATTTTTTTAACACTACTGGAATCATTTATTCATGAAATTTTCTAACACTTGCACCAGTTAAAAATTTCATAATATCCAGTAACCTATTCATCAAGTAACATTTTATTTTTTGCTGACGTGGCAAACTTCATCATTAACTAAAGCCACGTCATCAATTTACGAGTTATAAGAGGTCAGATACATACAATAGTAGTCAATTAACAAATTTAATACACACAATACAAACTTTTGTAATACGATACATACAATAGTAATTTCGGTATAATTAGATACATTTTCAATAAGTTTACCTTTTAACACACACACACACACACATATATGTGTATATATATATATATATATATATATATATATATATATATACATACATAATTCAATAGATTCACACACAAAAAATGGGTTCTAGCTGAAAATTCAAATGAACTTACTTAATTCTACAAACTTTTCGATTCGAAGCTAATCGAAAAGGTTTAGAAGAGGAAGAAGAAGTTGAAGATGGGAAATCATTAGTACAAAACTGTGGGAGCAAAAAACAGCTACTAGTGACAGTTGACATTGTAACTGAAATTCAACTGAAAATGAATTTAATTGTTTTTTTGAGATTTAAATTTATGATGATGATAAATTAGTGGGAAAATTAGGTAACCACCCACATGGTTATGTTGTTCTAATAATAGCAAAATTTGAGGAAATTAATGTATGTTGGGGAAGAACTTTAGCTCATATACATTTGTTTATTGTCCTCCCAATATTGGAATTTTGATAAGTCGGGGATAATTGCTTAATACCCCCTTTAAGTTTATATTTTGCAAACATGTGTTTGTTTCGGTTTTTTTTATGGGTAGGTTTATAAGTTTATGTAAATTTTAAAAAAATTATAAATCTGTTTTTCGGGACTTGATAAGCTCTAACACCAAAAAGAAAAATAT
Organism: Senecio squalidus; assembly: GCA_910822075.1. NCBI lineage: Eukaryota > Viridiplantae > Streptophyta > Magnoliopsida > Asterales > Asteraceae > Senecio > Senecio squalidus. The sequence continues at coordinate 53,980,214 of CAJVGC010000508.1, forward strand.
GTTTTTGATTCAACTTGACAAGTTGGCCAAATGACAACTAAACTTGGCAAGTATCATGGCCCTAGTAATTTCCTTTTCATATTCGATTAATAGTTGTGTTTGTCTTTGTCATTTCTCGATTTATACCATATAAAGAATTCAATTTAACACGAATGCAAGATAATTGGGCAAATTATTTTAAGTTTATACACCATTTAAGAAGTTATTCTATTAAAATTTTAACAAATTTCTAACATATTAATGTAGTTAAAAATCACGTATCATGCATAAATTTTGATCCACTGACACCTCGCTAGTGGTATGTATGAGTTGATTAAGTGTGTTCTTTCTTTTTGAGGTTCAAGGTTTGAATCTCATTAGAGATAAAATGTAAATAGTGAATGTGTGATTAATTGTCTATTCTAAAAATAAAAAACAACTCTTTAGTACCATCAGAAAATACATTTATGCTTACCTTCTATACTATAATATAACAAATTTAGCCAATAAGTTTTTATATCAACTATCGAAAGGCATGATTGAAAATCACGGGATAATTACTAATTAGATTGTTTTGGGATAAGGACATCACAAATTGATCAAGACACAAAGTTGTTTAGTTTTATGTATAGATCGTGCTAGAACAACAAGACATGTGACAATCATATCAGTTTAAGACTAGTGGTGACACATGATATTTGTTAAATAAGGTCTCAAGTTCGATTCCTACTAGCTTCAACTAATTGGGTGTCTCTTTCTTTCTAAAACAGTCTTTATTAACGGCTTTATTAAATATTAAAGATTATCTAATCAACTATACCTGGTGATTTTTGTTAGTTACACGTTCTATTTGTTTGAATATTAATCATTTTCAAAATATTTTTTTATGTGTAGAAGATGTCATTATCGACTTATTGGTCATACCACTTTATAAAGTGATTGTATCAACAGAAAAAAGCATAGAATGTCTAAGATAGCTTTTATAAAATTTTAACTTTTTAATCTACTTTTTAAAATTGTTGACACTTATAAAAATAACTTAAACCACTTAGACTTCTAGACTGATAATTAATTCCCCCTTTCGTTCTAAGTATTATATGTTACTAGTATTTTTGCTCATACATACGATGCACGGGTTATAATTTTAACCTTTTATTTTATATATATTTATAAAATGTTGAGTTTAGTTTGATACTAAATTCTTTTGATCTTTTAGACATGTTGTCGTATTGTTTTTATTATATATTTTAAATTTCATACAGATAATTAAATATATGATTTATCAAAATTGGTTAAAGTTTGTTAATATATGAGACAATTGTAACTCCATGTTATTTCTTTTAAGATTGTATACATATCTTTGTATTATTACATAGTAACAACATTCATAACCACTTTCTTTTCTTACATTCTTTACTATATAAATTAATATGGGATTAAAGATAAATTATAATTAAACTATTATTTGATAAATAAAATAATAATATCATTCAACTATATACACTAAAAAATAATAATTGAACAAAAAATCATAGTAAATCTATACAAAATGTACAAAAGCATGTGATAATTTTCCCAATAATTGAAAATAAATAGAAGATTATGAACAAATAGAATTATGATAAAAACTATGATAGAGAAACTACGTCCTGAAGCGCATTTTTGACACGACCTTCTCCGCGCTTCATATTTTTTTTTTTGGTTTTTCAAGATCATTTTGATTGGTTCATAATGCTTTTTTTTTTGGTTCATCAAGAAAACATGATATTCTTGTTTGGTTGTTTTGGTTTATACCTATTTGAGGATTTGAGGATTTATATTGTAATATAATTTTGGCTATTTATAGTATTTAGTTTATAACTTTTAAATAAATCAAAAGACTCCTTATAAATATAGTTTTACTATAATTTAAGGCAAAACTTTTCATCTTATATTGACTTTAAAAATATAAAAATTTATTTTAATTATTTATGATTAAACTCAAACTATAATTTGTGACAAACTTTTAAACTTTTTTTTTAATTATTTATGATTAAACTTAAATATGACTTATGACAAAACTTTTAATCTTTCTTTTGATTAAATTACTTATCATTTATTATATTATTATTTAAGTTAAAGAAATTTTTAAACTCAATATTAAAATAAATTATTGAGAAAATAATCATCAAATTCGAAATTGATCATCTAGAACATAAAAAATTCAAAATATCCCGTTCTCGCGGTAAAGATAAAAAAAAAATTGTAGCGAGAAAATTGTCACGAATTTTGTGATTATTTTCGAAATTTTTATGTTTCAGATAATCAATTTCGTGATTTTCTCAATATTTATTATAATGACTCAACTTTTTAGTACTCAACTTTGTTTTTCTTTTTTGATAAAATAGTATTTAACTTTTTAGTATTAGTGCATACTTAAAAGAAACTAGGGGATTGTCGTGCGTTGCACGAGTTCGGGTTAGTCGTCGATGTGTGTAATGGTCCTGAACGTATAAAAGTGATTTCCCTGTCCTCTACCCGTGTTGCTTCTGTTTTTTCGATGATTAGACAAATAGAAAACTGAAAAGCATCGCCTATAGTCACCATTCTCCATGTAATTATGTATACATACCAAACCTTCACAAGTTGATGAAAAACCAAATGTGCCAAAGTTACTTGCATTAATTTGCTCTCGAGTATTCGTTTGGCTATATGCATACTTAATGACATAAAGGAGCTTAGCTAGTCTCACAGAGCGCATCGTTTTATGATGACACAATCAAAAAACCTATAACATACATACTTACTCATTCGCTAGGCAAATTACAAAAATGTAAACTAATGTAAAATAGTGCATTTGTAGTGAAACGTTTTAGGATTCAGATTTCAGAATATACGGAACGCTACACAAATTGATGAAAAATCAAATGTGAGTAAGTTAGATTCATTAACATATATCTTAATGATGTAAAGGAGTCTCATAAATGAAATCAACATACGAAATCAGTAATCCGTTAAGCAAAACGTAGGCTATATGAAACTAATTGTTATACCTTGAGTGTGTTCGAAGCATTTTTTAGTTCAATTTCAAGCTCCATAAAAGTATGAGCTTCACTGGACCTAATAACCGAAGCCAAGGCTCTAATCGCAGCAACAACTTCAGCCAAATCCGGCTGTTTCCTCCACTTATTAAGTTCATCAATAACACTAAACGGCTTACCAGTTCCAGTGGATTTAATAGAACTAATCGGACCAACGGCGGCTTGAGCTTGAGCTAGCCAGTCGCTAGTCACCACACCGTGATGAGCCAGTTCCAATTTTAATTATGCGAATTCTGAACTTGCATTTCAGCCTGGTTTTGGTCGATTAGAGCGTTCAGTTTCTCCATCTCAGTAGCCTCGTTAACTACTTCAACACACGGAACTGTTTTTCCTGTCTTTACTTCTGAAACGGCTGAAACAGATATATCCTGTTTCATATAATATTACAACACATCATTATTTGTTTAAGCGGTCAAATTAGTGCCCAATGAAATAACATTCAACATACCTTGTTATATAAAAGTTTTCTCAAACTACTTAAATGCCCATATGCTTTTTGGCGGAGTTCACTTGCAGCTCTGAATTTCGCTTGTAGCTCTTTTCCCTTTTGTTTTTTCTCCTCGTATGCTTTCCTTATTGCTTTAGCGGCAACTTCAGGTTTTGTAACGTTGTCTTTTAAGGACTTCATTTCCTTCTTTAAGTCCTGCATACAATAAAAACCAACTTAGCTTTGAATTCAATGTTAGGGAAACGTAAATGCTAATCAAAAAATAAATGTATACGTACCTTTAAAAGCTCGTCTAGGTTATCTTTTTGGATAAACGCCAAATGAATCTCATCTTGGCTTCCCATATTTGAAGCTAAACGATCACGCATACTCTTCAACTGCTTGATGGCACGAATGAATTGATTTTCATCTTTTAACCACAACGTTTCATAATGTTTCTTCTGGTCCATTTCGTTTATCTGCTTAAAAATCAAATATTAATTTTCAACCATTACTTATAAAAACGCGTGATAGAAAATTGGCATCAGAATCGAATCATACCTTGCAATCAATATCTACGACTGAAACGGCGTTTTTTTATTATTAAATTCATTATTTGTTTTTTTATTATTAAATTACCATAAATTTTTTACTTATATAAAGTACATATATTTAAATACAATTAGGGATGAAATACCACACCAAGTCCACGCAACATTTCATTCCGTGCATCCTTTAATGTTTTTCCCTGCTCAGAAGTTATATTTTGAGCAACCTTGTCCTACAAAACAATCAAATTTTCTGTTGATAAGAAACTTGATGATGTGTACACAGTGATATAAATGGACCTCAAACACATACAATATCTCTACGAATAAGTTCCTGAAATTTGAAAACGATACGTTGACGGGTCTGCTGCAAATACTCGGACATTTCATCTTCAGAATCAGAACTGTCCTCTAGAAATGTATCTAAAAGTCATACATTTATCTTGCAATCAAATGAAGAGTTGTGGTATCTGAAATTTACCGTCATCAGCTCCAAATAAATCATCAAAAACCCCTGATGGTCCAATAATACGGGTGCTTTCAAATTCATCAGGGTAGCTGTTCAGTAATTACACATGAATCAATAATTAACCCAACTTTACAAAATACATTTATATAAAACTAAAACAAATGAATGATACGAACCCTGGACCTCGGCCATAACATAACTCATTTTTCCCACCGCAAGTACTATGATTAAAGTCGCAGGGTAGCCCAGTATCCGTGCAGAATGCCCCAAGCACATTTGAACTCACATCCCCGCAGTTGGATTGGCAAAATGCAGGTACAAATATAGGCTTATCTGCAGAGCTAAGAGAACTCCTAACCCGTCTTGCTATGCCTAAGTATTAGGTTACTGGTTTACCTGTCATAGACTGGAAAGAAGCTGCAAGTTCCAGGAATTCATGGTCTGCAAAAAAAAAAACCGAAGACATTAATAAGGGTTGTAATTTCGACCCATTTACTTATGGATGGGTCAATTGAGGTTATTTTTATCTCTAACAGCGGCTCAAACTCGTAGAATCTGTAATACTCACTTTTGAGGGCATCTTTATCATCATATGGGGCCGAACCTGAATGAACTCCAAAATCTTCAACTTTACGTGCAGATTTTCGTTTGATGTCCCTATTGCTATCAAGATCAAGATCTTTATAATCCTGATCATTATTTCTCCTATCCCTGCTCTCTTTTTCTGCACGTTTTCTCTGCTCCTTATGAAGTTTCAACATTGTTTTATCATCCACGTCAGGGCAATCAACACTCAAGTCACGCTCAGCATTCACCCCGTCTCTCCGGACTCGTTGCTAATGCATAATAAAGTTAGTCTCTTCCAAAAACAAAATAAAAAATATAAAAACGTTATAAATTATTAGTCATACTACCTTATCAATTTGTCCAGGTCTGTGTGGGGCCACAACTAAGTTGAGTTCATCAAAACATTGAAACGAATTTTGTAACGAAGCTTGATGTGCAGATGCAACGGCTGAGGCATCTGACAAAAATCTTGTGAATTCATCAAGAAGATCGGGACGATCATCAAAAAGTGCAGCAACCTGGACAGATTTAAAACAATAAAATCACAAATAATTCTATATAGTAAATACCACGAAACATTTAAAAAACAAAAGCTTAGACAAACTCACCTCATGACAGACTTCATTGATACCCTTGTGTTCCTTCCTATACATGTTTAAGATGTCCAGAAACGACCTGTAAACGTGATCGTCATTTTGAAAGCGTTTCTGCAGGGCAAAGCTAAGCATAATTTGTAACTAAATTAAACAAAAAAAACATAGTTACGTCGTTTGTTTCAACAAATAAAAAAAGTTGCACCTTTATTTTGTTCACAAAGCTTATTGCCTCTTCAAACTCTACGTTACGCTTTGGTGGTGCTTCATCGTCTTCAATGACAGTTATTTCATAACCCTTGGGCAAAACAGTATTAAACCCAAAAATAAGATTATTATGACCTTTAAATAATTCTTTCACCCTTGCTATGACACCAGTAGTATCAATTATGCATAAAAAAAGCTCAATTAGGTCAAATTGATGTAAATATTTGATTTCCAACAGAAATAAAACCGTTACCTTTGAACTTTAAAATCTTTCATCACGTCAAAAAAACATGTCATATTTTTCTCGTTGCTCTTGGAACATGTCTTTGACTTCCTTTAAATAAGTCAACGCGTCATTAGTTGTGAGTTTTTATGCACTGCTTGCGCTTCCACCCACAGGCCACAGTCGCAGCCGGAGCTACACATGTACCTACCCCTCCTACTTCACCTCCTCCCGGGGGTTGCGATTGGCCATATCTTCAATTCACAAAATAAAATAAAGAAATTCACTTTGATATCTTACCGTACGATACAACGGTATCTTAATTCTTAAATAAGAAAGATAAGTCTAAAAGGCATACGAAAGCCCTTTCTCATAACGGTATTTTACGATACTAATAGGGATTCAGTAATTACCTTCGCCCTCCACCGCCGGATTTTCCATCACCCAGTTATTATCCACTCCAACCTCCATCGATCAACGACCAACAATTATTTCAATAATTCAAACTATTGAAATTATTCAAATTGAATGAATAAACCCTTTTCTTACAGAATCCACACTTTAACGACTCTGTTTTATGAAGAAAGTTATTAGAGAATGAATGAATATGTTGTGTGTGTGAGATGATGAAGCAGTAGAAAGACAGTAGAAAGACAGGTGTAGACACGTGGTTAGACACGCGTAACAAAATTAGAAACCGTTGGCATGTAGGGCTGTGTTATTGGACTGGGCCAGGCAAAAGCCCAACAAAATCGGGTAAAAGCCCACTAACGGCACGAATTCATAGGCTACGATAAGATTTAAACTGAAGATTAATTAGTTAAAGGTTCGTATATTATTATTATAGATTAATCTTTTACCATTATTTTATGTTATTATCATGACCATTAATTTGTATCATTATGTTTATAGATTGTTACAAATTCTAAAATTAGTTAAAGGTTTATATATTATTATAGATTAATATTTTATAATTATTTATATTATTATCATCATCATTTATTTAAATCATTACTCCTTTCAGATACTCAATTTTTATATATTATAGATAATAAAAGAGTATAATAAATTAAATACGTAATATTATATTAACCATAACTTTAAAAGATGCCGTAATCATAGTCATCATAATAATAAATTCAAAACATAATATGATATTAACCATAACTTTAAAAGATCCCGTAATCGTAGTCCTCCATTTTAAGTATAAACGGAAGTTTAACAAATTAAGACGTAATATCATATTAACCATAACTTTAAAAGATCCGGTAATCGTAGGTCCTCCATTTTAAGTATAAACGGAAGTTTAACAAATTAAGACGTAATATCATATTAACCATAACTCTAGAAAGATGCGGAATAATCATAGCCCCTTGTAGATACTTGCGTCAAGCATCTGATCTCCTTCCACTACTTTGCTTTACATACTCTAATTCCAATTCGATATTCGATATTATTGTTATTGTAACGACTCGAAAACAGCACGATACATTGAACCCGAGTCTACTGCTCATCAAGAAACATACAAAACACTACATTTCTGTGTACAGAATGGATCCCATTTGATCTTTTCGAATACATTATTTACTATTTAGAACGTAAAAATTTACAAAGTGACAGAAGGCAAACGGGCAACAAGTGAGAGAATACATTTGTCTCAATGATTAGTAAGAAACAAAGACCATAAATATTACAAAAATAATGGCACTTTGTAAGATCCATTAGGAAAACTCTCGTCATCTATACATTCGTAATCTACTATTTCTACATTTTAAACATAACTAATCTTTTGTCCGAAGCATAAAATTCCTAGTTCGAGATGAACAAAACATTACAACACCAACAAAATAAAAAGTTACACAAGCACTAAGTGAAAACACCCAAACTGAAATCGGGCCGTGTTCTTTACCTTCTTCATAAGCTCGTTCAGGCTCTACAGGTCGGTTTTTTACCCAACAACCGTCACCAGCACCCGAAGACTCCACACATAAATTAGGATTTCCTGCAAATGCACCAGTAAATCTCCAATACCCTTTTGTCTTGTTCACAATCCCGGAAAAGTAATTAAATGAAAGATTCAAATGTGTCAAATTTCCGAGACTTGATAAGTTTTCCGGGACTTGACCAGATAACGAATTATGCGATAAATCAAGAATCTTTAAGCTCCACATTGATTCCAAATTCATGGGAATTTGTCCTTCGAGAAAGTTGTAAGATAGATTTAGATACTCCAAACCGTGTAAATTAAAAATCCCATCTGGGATTTGCCCGTGTAACATGTTATCGGATAAATCAATTGTCACCGTTGAGGAAAGATTGTAATTTAGATGCAAATCATCACCCATAATTACAGAAAGTTTACTATCTAACAAAGGCACTTTAGAGGTTTTTTCATTAAAGTCGCCTTTGTTAAAATGTAAACTAACATTAAAAATCCCATCAGGAATGTAGCCGGAAAACTTGTTACCGGAAAGATCAATCGTTTGGATTTCTTCAAACATAAACACCCATTTCGCAAGAGCTCCATTGAACTTATTATGAGCTAAAGAAAGATAACGCAAGTTTGACCATTTAGTCAACGCGTCATTTAAAGGTCCCGAAAGATTATTATAGCTTAAATCAACAACTTCCAACGATTTACACCCTGCTAAAGTCAATGGGATTTCACCGGAAATCCCATTGTTGCTGATATCAAAAATCTTTAAACTATCCAATGCATCTAGCTCTGGCTGGATTTCACCCGTGAGATTATTGTTGTTTAGAATCAAAGCAAGAAGTTGAAAACAACCGACAATATTCAAAGGAATTGAACCAGATAACGAGTTGTATGATAAATCAATAACCTGAAGATACGTTAAGTTCCCGATTCTTGATGGGATTTCACCCGTAAGAAGATTGTGTGAAAGAAACAAAGCTTGTAAGCTTTTCAACTCTGTAAAATCCAACGGGATATCACCCGAAAACTGATTATGTGAAAGGTCCAAAACTATCAGACCCGATTTATCAGACGATTCAAGAATCTTTCTTGGAAGATCACCTGACAACTGATTGTAACTCAAATCCATAACAACCAATCTATTAGAAAAAACGAATCTTGGAGAAATCTCATAACTGAAATGATTATACGACAAGTTAAGATGCGTCAATACTCGTAGTGAAGAAACACAAGTGGGAACTCCCCCTTCCAGTAAGTTTTGAGCTAAATTAAGAAACGAAAGTGATTCAACCGACGACGAGAAACAAGGTAAACTACCCGAAAACAAATTCGACTCAAAATTAAGATGCTCTAACGACTGTCCAAAATCCGGAAGGTTACCAGAAAGATTATTATGAGATAAACCTAAGTACTTAAGTGACTTCAAATGTAACAAGCTCTCCGGTATCTCCCCAATAAACGAATTATACCCTAGCTCGATTTTCGCTAACTTCAACGAGAAATTCCCAATCCAATAAGGCACCATTTGATCCAACAAATTATGACTAAAATCTAGATAACTCAACTTACTCAACTTCCTAACCGAATTCGGAATCACACCACTAAACATATTGTAACTAAGATCCAAACTTTTCATATTCGAAAACGAACTAAAACAAGAGGGAATCACTCCAACAAGATTATTATGAGACAAAACTAGGGTTTCAAGAAAAGTAAGCTTACACAAACTTAACTGAATACGACCCGATAAACCATACCCGGAAAGGTTTAACCCGACAACTCTCCCATTCCATCTAGAACAAGTAACACCAGTCCAGTTTCCACAGACCGACCCGACCCATGTAAGCTTCTGGGTCGGGTCATGAAGCTCTGATTTCAACAAAAGTAGTGAGATTTTATCTTGGTTATTCATAGGCATTTCGTCGAACATGTTATCTGCATTAACAAAACATAAAAAAAACATCAAAAACATGAATCTTGATTCCATGATGTGTTTTTTTTTGGGGGTGAATTTGTGGATGAAAATTTGAAATTTATGGATTTTTGAGATGGGTTTTCATCTTTTTGGAATAAAGTTTGGTAATTTGTGACAAATATTCTGTGTTTTTGTTCAAGAGATTGAATCAAAATGTGTGTTTTTGTGTGTGTGTGTGTGTGGGTTTTAGAACTTTATTAATTATATAAAAATTAACTTTTGATAAGCGTGAAAAAATGTCTGTCGAGGCATCTTTCGATTTGGGCTACTTTTTACACGCGTGGTTGCACGCTCTTTCATAATTTCTTACTTTTTATTTTGTTTTTCGTGAATATAAATATGTTAAAGGTTAATTGAGGTGATTATTTAATGGATTTTTGTCTTCTTTTTATGCTTAAGTTTATTGTTTGAGTAAAACTTTATATTTAGGGTTTGAACAAAATCATCATTCAACTAAATAAATATGACTAAGAAGAACTAATAATTATTGTTGATGATCTTTATATCATTAGTCATGTTAATGCTATCATGAATTACTTAAGATTTATAAAAAATGAGTTGAAGTCGATTATGAATAGAAGAATGTGGAGTATATTATTGTTCAAGTTATCTGATTTCAACTTAATTGTGGGAGCCAAACTAAGGATTGGTAACGAGACAAGTTTTGATCCAGACCCGACCCAATAACTTGATCTAATGGGTTTAAATATAGTACCCAACGACCAAAAAAATGATTCAGTAGGTCCGCCCATTTTAGTGGTTGTTGTCGGTGCTTGAATAAGGAATGATTAAATCCATTCCTTATTCATTTTTCTTATGAGTAATCTACATTTATATAATTTGAGAAATTATAATTACAATATTATAACTAATAGTTAGGAGATATATTACACATTATTAGTATTTGTTGTTATTATATCAGATAAGATATGTTTAATCACACGTTATGTTGACAATGATCACAAAATCGTGATATTAAATATTTTACGGTCTTTTTATGTTTGGTAATATTATTTGATTTGGTTTTTAGTGATTTCATATGTTATTTTGATTGAAATTGTGAATAGAAGTTACATGAAAAACTTAGTAATTTTTTTTTCTTTAATATATATAACATAATATGTCATTTTATTTTAACTTTATAAATTGAGATTTAATAATAACTGTTATTCTTGGTATAATTACAAGTATTATTGCATTGATTAACTCGTCCACCTTTACATACTCTTCATATCTATATCTATATCTATATCTATATTTACTTATAATAGAGAGTCGTCGGATAGCTAATGTTTGAGATATTCCAAATAGTGGAATGATATGTATTTGAAACTTCTGACTCTTTAGTTGCCCTGTGTTTTAATTACCATAATGAGAGATATAATGATACGTAAACTGTTCAGGAACCCTAAGTTAATAACACATTTGAAACTTCTGACTCTTTAGTTGCCCTGTGTTTTAATTACCATAATATGAGGTATAATGATATTCCTGACTCTTTGGTTGCCCTGTGTTTTAATTACCATAATGTGAGATATAATGATTTTTTAGACTGTTTAGTTACCCTAAGTTAATAACACGAAACTCCTGACTCTTTGGTTGCCTTGTGTTTTAATTACCATAATGTGAGGTATAATGATATTTAAACTGTTCAGTTACCCTAAGTTAATAACACATTTGAAACGCCTGACTCTTTGGTTGCCCTGTGTTTTAATTATCATAATGTAAGGTATAATGGTGGTTTTGTGTTTTTCTATATAAGTTCTTTTGCATCAACAAACCACATAACCACGTACAATTATGTCTATTTCGAAAAACATGTCTCACTCCAAGATTGGCGCCCTTGATCCAACTAGAGAAGATTGGGTTGTTCATGTAAGTATTTGTAGAATGTGGGAGGCAGTAAATACGAAATTCGGTGATGTCTTACTTGGGTTGGAGATGGTTATAACTGATGATGAGGTAATTTCTAATTTGTTTGAAAATTTGAAAAGCCGGAAAAAGGGTACGCCACGAAAACAGTTAATATACAATAATTTCTACCATGTTTTTTATGTACAACGATGGAAACCTTTTATATATTATTATAAATGTGTAACTGACCATGTTTTCACTATTTTGGCAACAGTTGGTCGTCATGTTTTCACTGTTTTGGCAACAGTTGATCGTCTATATACTCAATCCGGTTGGTGCTACAAGAGTTGTGGAGAGTCCAACAAAGAGTTAGTTGTAAACGATGATTTGTTTTTTTGTGATCTTTTCAATGACTTTTGCAAGTACCCTATGATAAGGTTGGTTTTTTGAGTTGTTTTATGTAGGGACTATGGTATTAACCTACCCAATTATTGCCTTTTGTAATGTCTGTTTTCGTTGTTGCAAGTATAGGGTCCATGTGCATGTTGTTGATTAGACAAGTGATACAACATGTTATATTCTTTCTATACCTTACTTGAAAATATGCAGCAGTTTGCTGAATTATATATGTATCTAATCTAATATCTAATACTGTACGTAAGAATGTCTTTTTATTTTTACATATGTATTTGAAAAGTTTGACTTTTGTAGTCAATCCCTTAGCTATTTGAGTGGTCACATCAATATTGTTCTAATTCAGTTTCAGATTCATATTGTTCGAACTCCCGATTCTGATCATTGTTCGTGACAAATCTCTTTAGAAATTGTCACCGCGCAACGCGCAGGAATACGCCTAGTTTCCATTTAATACTAAATTTATTTGTTATAAATATTTTAATATTTATAACATCAAATTTAGAAAGAGGTTACTTGGTTAATTTAAATTTTTGAAATATATGGATCTCATCAAATAATAGGAAAAGAAATAGTAATTATATTATCTTTATTTTTTAATGGGTTTCTAAATAGGAATTAGTGTTAAAGATAACGTTATATGTTTATAAGAGCACACCGTATGATAATCACGATTCTGGTGATTCTGAGATTACTTTTGCTGACGTGACTAGGAGTGTGCAAAAACCGGTTTGAACCGGGTAAACCGGAACACCGAACCGGAACCGGTTAAAACCGGTGACATACTGTCCGGTTTGCGGTTCTTAGATTAGCGTTAAACCGGTTACCGGTCCGGTCCGATTAACAACCGAATAATATTTCAAAAAACCGGAACCGAACCGGAATTAAGAATACTTTTAGAATTTGTTAATTGTTAGTGAAACAAGTTGCCCATGTCAAAATCATTATTATTGCTTGCAGTTGTACCTGCACCATTCTTATTATTTATTTGATTTAAATGCGTAGCTTATCGGTATTATTGAATTACATTGTCTTTATTTATTTTCTCTTTTTCTTTTAAAACGATCAATTATATTTCAATAAAAATGAAAAATATTTTGAACCAGTTACAAACAAATTGTTCGACACCCAAAATATCTTTTCCTATTTTCTTGGAGATTTTGTTTCCCCACTTCAATACGGTTATGATTTCCCAAATCTCCAATAAAGTTAATTATAATTGAACTTTTAAAATAATAACTTTAAACATTAACAAGAGAAAATATAATACCCTAATAACAATCGCAGACAACAACGGTCATCATTCATCAACAATAGTCATGAGTCATGTAAGTATTTTGATGATAATTTTCTCTAATGAATATATTTTTGTGATCATTGAACCATCTGGTTTATCATGGAGTCTTTTTGAGCAGATGCTTGTTTTATGTCCGTTTTCTTTTCTACATGTATGTTACTTTCGCTTCGTTTGGTTGTAATTGACTATAATTGCTATTGGCTAAATAAAAATTGTTGCCCTCTAGTGTTTTGTTCCATGATTTCAGGAAAACAACATGTGCAGTATAGTTAGTCATAGGAGTGTGCATGGTTAACAAACCGTACCGTTTGCGAGAATTGAATTGGTTCATGTTGTTAGACTTAAAAGTAAACTCATTTTGTCTCTTGTATCATCAAACCATAATGCAAAATAATCAATAAACAGTCGGGAGTTAAATTCTATACCAAATCCAAACTTAGTTTTGTTTTCTTAATTAGTCATTCTGTCATTATAATTCTAGTATAGTTAGTCATTCTGTCATTATAATTCTAGTATAGTTAGTCATTATGGTCATTATAACAATTGCAATATAAAATTTGTTATACAATAGGTCTCCTTATTTTGATATGCAATAGGTTTGACTATTTTCTTTCATAAAATGTTACTGTAGGTATATGAATGCAAACTGATTCTTCACTTTTATGCTATGTGGACATGTTTTGATCTAAGTTTTTTCATTGTCTAATTTTATGTATGTTTATAAATTATAGGCGGAAAAAGAAACGGTTGAGCTACTTAGTGATGAAGTAAACAGCGGAAGTGACGAAGAAAAGCAAAGTCCACGAAAGGATAAGAAGAGAAAGAAAGCTACACGTATGCCTAGTATGCGAAAGACGAAGAAGTCCAAGGTTTGGGAACATTTTGATGAAAAGAAAGATGAGGAGGGCAACATAAAAGGTCATTGCAAATATTGTCCTAAAAAATATTGTGCTGATCCTAATTTAAATGGAACAACTGCAATGAAAAAACATATACCTAAATGTCCTGAAAATCCCGCTAATAAGAAACATCAAACTAATATCTTTGTTAGTAAAAATGATGATGGTGTCGGTGGAAATGTTAAGACATGGAAATACGATTATGATGTATCCAGAAAAGCCTTAGCCGAGATGATAATATTGGACGAACAACCTTTTTCTGTTGTTCAAAAAAGGGGATTTATACGGTATAGTCAAAGTCTTTGTCCAAGCTTTAATCTTCCTTCCCGTTTTACCGCATCAAGGGACTGCATGGAACGTTTTCTTGAGGAAAAGTCTAAGCTCAAGTCGTTTTTTAAGAAGAACACAAGTAGAATTTCTTTCACAACCGATACATGGACATCTATTAAAAAGGTGAATTTTATGTGTGTGACTGCTCATTATATAGATGAGAAGTGGTGTTTACACAAAAAGATAATCAGTTTCAAACAAATTTTAAGTCATAAAGGAGAAGATATAGGAAGGGAGTTGCTAGATTGTTTTGATGATTGGGGAATAAAAAATGTAATGACGATCACGTTAGACAATGCTGCGTCGAACACTAGCGCAATGTCATACATAAAACCTCGGTTAAACAACTTGATCGGAAATGGAGATTATATTCACATGAGATGCATGGCCCACATTTTAAATATAATAGTTAGAGAGGGTTTAGATGAATATACTCCTCATATTGATCGTATTCGTTGTGCAATAAAATATTTGAGGATTTCACCGGCACGACTAGAGAGTTTTAAAGCTTGTGTACTAGAATTAGGAATTAAGTCTAAAGCGATGTTGTCTCTTGATTGTCCAACTCGATGGAATTCAACATTTGATATGTTGCAAAGGGCGGAGAAGCTTGAGGAAGCTTTTGGTTTATATGAGAGGAGACATGTTATTTATAAACATGATTTAGGCAATGATATCCCAACACGTACTGATTGGCTCTATGCAAGAAAGTTTACTTCTATATTAGAGTTTTTTAAAAGAAAAACCTAAAATGTTTCGGGATCGTCTTATGTGTTGGCAAACAACTTCTTTCACGAAGTCATGGATATTGATGCAAAATTGCGCAGTTTGATGAGTGATAAAGAGGTTGAGTTTCGGTTTATGGCAGAAGTTATGAAAGAAAAATTTGATAAGTATTGGAGTGGACCCGAAGTTGATGAAACGGAAACAATAGAAACAGAAACAATGCCTAAAAAAACTAAACCCATAAAGAAGAAATTGAATATGGTGATGTATTTTGCCACCATACTTGATCCTCGTTTCAAACTACAGATTCTAAGATATGGTTTTAAGAAGGTTTATGACAAGGAAAAGAAACCCAATGTTGATGAAGCAATGGCTAAAAAACATGTTGAGGGTATGGTCAAGGAAATTGATGATGCACTAAAACTTGTATTCATTGAGTATGAGGAAAAATTTGGTGTACCGAATTCGGATATTACGTCTCAAGGCCAAACTAGCAATCAAATTTCTTCACATGGTTAGTGTACTTATTCAAACTCTATGATGTTTATATATCTACTGTACTATTTGCAAATTGACATTCAATGGAATGTTGTTGTCATTGTTTTTTATATATCTATTGTACTAACTTTCCACATTGCATAATCTAGTTCAAATAGATTTTTGTTTCTTAACAATTGTTTTATATTAGGAGATCCTGGATTTCTTGATGATTATGCCGTTGCAAGTGATAGTACGAAGTCGTCTGAAATTCAAACCGAATTAGATAAATATATTACCGAGCAACGTGAACCAATGAATGCTCAAAATTTTGATACTTTGCTTTAGTGGAAACTACATAGTCCAAGGTTCCCTATTGTATCTATGATGGCGAGAGGTAATATTATATATTTCTCATGATTATTATTTTTTGAGTTTGTATCCTTATATTTATAGTACTCATAATTCTTATTTTTCGAGTTTGTATCCTTAAAACTAGTTATAGTATATGTTTTTCTTATTTATGAATTCTTTATTTTAGATATTTTGTCGATTCCAATCACTTCAGTTGCTTCGGAATGTGCTTTTAGTGCGGGCGGTCGTGTATTAGATTCGTTTAGAAGTTCATTGTCGAATCCAATGATTGAAGCATTAATTTGCACTCAAGATTGGATTCGGACATCGGATATGGAAATCAACTTTGATGATGATTTAGAGATTCATGACAATCTTGGAAAAGGTAAACTAAATTATTATAACATTAGTTAATTAATAAGTTTTTTTTTTGTATTCGATAATTTCAATTTATTACTTTGTAACATATTTCCTCTTATTTAGAGCTCTTTGAGAAAAACCAAATGATTCAAGGATGAAGAGATGGTCATTTCAAATGCTTACTGGACAAGAACTTCATGCTCTATTTGGAAGATTGGAATTTTTATAGCAATTTTTTTTTATTGTTTTGATACTTTGGAATTTTATGCTCTATTTGGAAGATTGGAATTTTTTTTATTGTTTTGATACTTTGGTTTGCAACCGTGGTTGTTTCTTTTAGACAATTGGTTTTTTAATCATGTTTTTGACTAACAATTTGTTACTGTTTTAGTATACCCAAGAATTATTATTACTTTTTAGATCTTTAATTGTGTAGATATTATGTGTTAAGCTTGAAAAATAACCTATGCTTACCAAAAACGAGTTTTATAAGGTTTATTACCGGTCCGGTTTTAACCGGAACCGACCGGTTTATAAACCGGTTAAGAACCGAACCGTTAGTGTGAATAACGGTCCGGTTTTCGGTTTTCATTTATCTTCTATTCCGGTTACCGGTTCGGTCCGGTTTCCACCGGTTCGGTCCGGTTTGTTAACCATGCACACTCCTAGACGTGACATTGAGAATCATGATTATGAGTTTTTTTGTGGTGTGATAATGAGGGTTGTGGGTGATTGTGTGAGACCCATTTTTTATTTTTTTTAAACATTTAAACAAGATAAATATAAGATTTTATTAAAATAAAAAACAATACAGATTATTAAAACAATACAAATTATTAAAACGAAAAAAAATACCAAAAGCTAAATCATCCCATATTTTTGTTGGATTTTTATTTTTTCGGCCTCGATCCACTCCGTTTGTGCTTGTGGCAACCCCTCCGTGCTTTGTTGAAGAAACAACATATCGTCTCTTCTTGCACTTGTATAAGCCGCTTGTCTTTGTTCGAGAGCCGCTTCTTTTTGGACTAGGAGTGTTTTTTTTTTTTTTGAGATATTTTTTTTTTGTTTTTGTAATTTTCTTTAACTGTGTCGCGATTACTCCACAAAAGGCGGATGACGAAGATGATTGTGCCTTTTCGGATGCGTCAGATGATTTTTTTTTCTTTTATTACCTCTTTGTTTTCCGCGAGGTCGTTCTTGATGATTATCCCCGAAAATATCCACGTCTTCAAGGTTGACGGTGGTAATTGGAGTTTCTATTTTGGTAAAAACACGTCATCTGCTATGTTCTCTCTAAAATTCCCACACCGCCGTTTGCCTAAAAGGCCCACCCTCCGTGTCAAATTACATTTCACGAGCCGCCTCTAGAACCTTAGAATCGTCGGACCCGCTAGCCTGAAGTCGTAAAGCCTCTGAATGGTGTCCTATAAAATTCTTTACCGCGACACTCATTGTCGTGAACTTGCTATTCAGGGACTCCTTGTTTCTCTCCACAACTCCGTGCCCCTTAGCTTGTTCGTTGTAACCCGACACAATTCGTCTCCAAAATGTTGCTTCGGGTTGGTGGTTGCCGATGTCGGAATGTTCAGAAACATGACACCACATTTTTGCGAAAAGGACCTCATCGGGCGTCGACCATGCCACCTTTTTGCATACCTTTTTCCTTTTTGGATTAGATGTGGAGGGTAGTCGCGTTTCTTAGACCACGTCTTCAGTTTCTTGAACAATCTCTTGGGTTTCTTGAACGTGGCTTTGTGATTGTGTAGGTGGAAATTGTGGTTGGTTTGATAGAAATTGTGATTGTTGGGATAAAAATTGGGATTGTTGGGGTAAAAATTGTGATTGTTGTTGGGGTAAAAATTGCGGTTGTTGTTGCATATAAAATTGATCGGGGTTGAACATGGGTTAGGGTTGGGGTTGTGATTGCGAAAAAAAAGTGTTTAAAATTTGTTGTTGTTGTTGGTTAAAGTTTGGTACAAGGGAGATAATAGGGCGTTTGGTGTATTGTGGTAGTTTGCGAAACCGGAAGGTGTTTGTGATTGTGGCGTCGAATGTGTGTTTGTGTTTGTTTGAGAAGCGTTTGAAGACGATGAAGACATTTTGAGATTGAGATTATGGTATGAGATTGAGATTGAGATAGAAATGAGATTGAATAAATATGTGATTTTTTGGTTAAAATGGGGATGCATTTATAGGTGTAATTGTGGGTAAAAAAAAAAATTATTAAATCCAACGGTTGTTTTTTAGACCGTTGGATGATTTTTAAATCTTTTTTTTTCTAATTTGACCATTTGTAAAAAAATAAAAATAAAATATAATAAATCGACTGTTGTCGAGACAACGATCACCCAGAACGAGATCCACAACGAGCCACCTCGGTGTGGTAACGAGGGAGACGTTCGTTGTGGGTGTCACAACGAGCCCACAACAAGCTGAAAACGATATCATACCCTGTGCTCTAATACATTGTTTTTTTCAAACTTTTAACAAAAAAGCTTTTTCGTCTTAGAGCGAAGCGCGGGTCTTATTAACACGTTATTAAACAAAGTTACATACCTTTGTTTTGTATGAAATCAAATTCAAAATAATGCCTAACATACAACGCAAAAGCATAACAGCTGTAATCTAACATACACAGACACAGAGTCCACCCCATTTTCTCAATCTCTCAACAATGGCGATTCCGATAACTTCAATCCTGTTAATCACCATCATCATAGCAACTTTCACCACAACAGCGTATTCAAGCACCGACAACAACCACGTGTTCTCTCCGTGCGCGGACGCAACAGTACGCCGATCTGACGGATTCACTTTCGGAATCGCGTTTGCTTCCAGGACTTCGTTTTTCTTCAACAGTTCGGTGCAGTTGTCTCCGTGTGATCGGAGGCTTTCGTTGAGCTCCAACTCGCAGTTGTCGGTTTTTAGACCCAAAGTTGATGAGATCTCGTTGTTGACTGTTAATAGTAGTAGCTTTCAGCCGGTAATATTTGTCAATTGAGTTAATTTTGTTGATTTTGTTTGTGATTTGATGATTAATTAGGTTTAGATGATGCCTAATTTTCGAAGAAATTTGCAATTAGGTTTAGCTTACAGCTGTTAATTTACTGATTTTGTGATTTAGTGATGAATTTGTGTTGAATTGTGTGGAATTAGGTTTAGAGGATGCCTGATTTAGGAAGAAATTGAAATTAGGTTTAGTTAGCTGGACTGTGGATTGTTGGAGATGAATGTAATGATATGAGATTAGTGGCGATTTGTTGATGGAAATGATGATTTTGTATCTGTACTTGGCTTTATTGATGATAACAATGTGGTATATAGATGATGCCTAATTTAGACGGAATATGCAATTAGGTTTAGTTAGCTGGTTTGTCGATTGTTGGAGATGAATGTAATTTGAGATTAGTGGCGATTTGCTGATGGAAATGTTGATTTTGGATTTGTACTTCGCTTAATTGATGAGAATAATGTGGTTTAGATGATGTTTAATTTAGGCGGAAATTGTAATTAGGTTTGGTTAGCTGGTTTTTCGATTGTTGGAGATGAATGTAATATGAGATTAGAGGCGATTTGCTGATGGAAATGATGATTTTGGATCTGTACTTGGCTTAATTGATGAGACTAATGTGGTTTAGATGATGCCTAATCGAGGCTGAAATTGTAATTAGGTTTAGTAGCTGGCATGTGGATTGTTACAGATGAATGAAAATATGATTTTGGATCTGTGCTTACTACTTAGCTTAATTGACGAGAATACTGTGGTCTAGAGATACCTGATTTAGGAAATTAGGGCATTAGTTTTGCAGTTTCACGCTTGGAACATCTGGCTTGCGGATTGTTATAGATGAACGTGGCGATTTGCTGAGGAAAATGACTTAAATGAGCAGGAAGTAATTCGATAAGTTAGATGGCACTATGGTTTTGTAGATGGTAAACAGTTATACTAGCACTCCAAAGCGGCGTGTATGAGGTTTTTTGATGAGAACAATGTGATATGGAGGACACCTACTTTAGGGAATTTAGGAAATTAGTTTTTTATGTTTTCATGTTTTAGCTTGCAGATTGTTATAGATGAACCCAGTGATGTGCTTAATAACTATTTGTTAATGAAATGACTTAAACGAGTAGGATATATTTTAATAAGTTAGATCAAACATTCACCATAGCATACCAAACCAATGTGTGTATGTGTGCTTTTGAGGAAAATTAGGAATAAGCCTGTCAGATTATTTGATTTTTATGTTTCTCTTCAACTGTTTTTCCACATTTTTGCATTTAAGAACTTTGGTGGTATTTATATGTTTTAAGAATTTAATAATCGTAACTCCAATATCATTGTAGGATGATAGGTATCACTAAAAAGAGAAGTAGACTTGATTGTTATTTCACATTTCTTATTGAGCATTGGTGGCTACAAAAGCTTGTCACTATTTTAGTATTTCACTGACTTTGTTTTTAAAAAATATTGAAAAAACACCAAATGATACCACGTATTATAATAGTCCCACAACATTGTCTTGAATAATATTTGTGCTTGTTTGTTACTCTTGGTACCAATTCTTGAAAATATATAGATGTAATCGTCTAAAGTTTCAATCCGGTTTTTTGTTAATAGATACCACGTATAATAATAGTTAACCCATGATGTGGCTAGAATGCTAAAAAATGGGAGATCTTAACCTCTTAAGTATGTAATTGCGTTGTGAATGCATACGAGGATTTGCATAGAAGATAGAGTTAGATCAATATATAAAAGTTTCTTTGACAAGTAACTTAACAGTGAGCTCTAGAAGAATTAAGAAGGCCTTGGGGATCCATTTAATGTGATTAATCCGTATAATTGTATAAAGTGGGTAATATGTGATGTCTTTTTTGTTACATAAATGATTAAAGTTTAATAGTCGTCAGTCTGCATGACAAAGTTGTCTAAAATCTCTATTTCTAGTTAAGTTGAATGTGTTACAAACTGGTGTCCGCCGACTCTGGGCGCCCCCCATCTCAACTGGTCCCCCGGTATTTTGCCACACAATGTCAGATCCATTTTTGAAGCATGATATGCATTGTTCGATATTTTAAACAAAACAAGAGTACAAGACTCAATAAAATAGAACCACACAATTCCAAGTAACATAGTAGTTATTTAGAAACTGCCACAACATTACAACCTCGTATGATCTTGAATTAATAATTAATAATTCAATGGTTGAAACATTTCATCTTGATAAACAACTTTGCTTATACCTGCAAAATTATATCCAGTGATTTTCCAACGGTTAAATTGTTTTGTCTTGATGAACATCTTGGCAACTTTATATATAATATACTATATGAGGAATGGTGAACCTGTGATAGAAGTCATAAAATTGACGGATCTTAAGAGCTATCTAAGAAGCTTATTGGACTAAACAAACTCAAAACGTTTGATTATGTTTATTTACTTTTTAAGTTAGCGTGATCCTCTGGATAGCAGTGGCTAGTGTAGAAAGGGCATTTTTGGAAGTGACTTATGACTGTGTGAAGAATAAGTTGCGTAGTCGTATAGGTAGTCAACTGTTATATGGTAGTGTAATTACTTATATGGTAGAATATGTGTTTACTAGTGAGATGATATTGTAAATTACTTTCAACGTTAGAAATGAAAACTCGGCAGGAATAATTGTTCTGCGTTATAGTTATCGGAGAGTGTATGCCTTGCTTGAGAATCCTGATCTGTCACTTTGTTTGAAACAATGAATGAAGGCTTGCGATAACGAACCCTTATTTGTAGTAAGCAAACCATCTTGCTTACGAGAATGTAAAGGAGTCTAATGTGTGAAAGTAACAACATGGCAGTGAATCAACAAGTGGAACCAATTTATTAGATCAAAGGGGAAAATGGTAAAGAAGTGAAATACTATGTTATTTAAGGAATAAGGATATAGAGATGTCGTATAGTAGAATAGAGGAGAATCCTCTGATCCTTAAGTATATTTTTAGCGATAAAGTAATTTGCTTATAATTATGATGATAAGACAAGGATTGTAAATTATGATACGATAGGGCTAAGCACACATTAAGTAAAAGCTGAAGTCATTAAATTCATGTGAGATAAAATATCATCCGGCATGTTATTCGTAGTCGGCATTGTGCTAATAATCATGTGAGTTTGGAAGTATAAGCAGGGATATGAATGTAGGTATACAGGTGGGATATTGACTGCTATGATGCTGTCATAAGAATTGCTGATTGAAGTAATGAGAATCTCTTTTGGAATCTGAAATCTTATTCGATCATTCATTGCATGGATCTTGATTTCATGTCATTACCTCCTCAAGTTGGTCATCGAACATGGCGTTTAATTAACCTCTACGATTCAACTATCACTATTATTTTTAGAGTTCAAGAAGATACAATTTAGTAATTCAAATGAAAATCACATTTTTTAATACGGAAATGTTTAAATGGGTATCTGTTATCTAAACTACCCACAATAAATATAAAATCAAGGAATCATATGGACATGAAACAACATCAATTTATTAACAACACTGATAACAACTACTTTCTATATTGCATTTTTATGATTTCATTTAATATCTTACTTTGGACTTGACAGGATTCTGTTGGTGGGTATATGGTGGCATTTGCTGGTAGAAAGTATGCTGCAAGGTCGATCCCTGCTTTTGTTGCAAACAGTACATACATCGTCACCAGTTTCACATTGGTAAGATCTTATCAACTCCATCCCTTTGACCTTAAAGAAATCGTGACACATCAGCATATCGTCTTTAGTATAAATAGTAATATCTGATCCTGATAATGGCTTCATATAGATACTACTAATGACCTTGTCACATTTAAGCAAATATATCCGTTTATGTGAAAACAGGATTTAGGCCTAATTTTATGGCTAACATGCCAAAAGGGTAAAATGTTAATACCTTAAGGGAAACATGTTAAACTGGTCGAACTTGTTGAAAGCTGCTTGTGACGTAATAAGTGTTATAAGTTATAATAGTTTCTAAAATCATGTTTAATAGATTATAGACTTATAGACAAAACAAAGTGAATATGAAAACCTATCCAATACCTAATATAAGTTAGAATAATAATTCAATCATAGAAATTCAACTAATACTTGCTTATAAAATATATACTTGACCGATCTTATACTAAAATAGAATAAGAAGTCAAAAAATGCTTTCGGGTCAATTCTACCTGTTTTCCATGTCTAGAAATTGACCCACTTTAACCTGATACCTAACCTGCCCGTTTTACAGGTGATGGAGTTCCAAAAGGGCAGGCTACAAAACTTATTCTGGAAAAGAGACGGATGTGCTTCATGTTCAGGCAAAAGCAACTTCGTATGCCTCAACAATCAAGATTGTGCAATCAGAACCAATTCATGCAAAAACCGAGGAGGAAACGTCGATTGTAGCATTGGAATCCAACTCGCTTTTTCAGGAACTGATAAACACGAAACCGTTTTTAACTCATGGTATGAGGTCAAAAATCTTCGTCAATACTCATTATTCGGTCTTTACCAAAATCTTAAAGATTCGCTTACTAGCCAATACAATAGCTTCTTTTAACAAGTTTTTATATACGTTGGTGAGTTATGAGTCGGCTTTCTATTATTTGTTGTTTGTGTGAACTTTAAACTTTAGTGTCGCAAATTCTTACACTTTTGTAATTATTGTACCCAAAGAGATGATATGGACATTCGACTTGTTTTGCAATATTGATTTTAATTCTTAACATTTTTCTCGGGTGTTTGGCATTGCGGTTTTGAAAAGATTATCTGATTATTGTGTATTCAAATCGAAAGTTTGCTGAAAATAATATGGCAAAATGATTCAACTACTATGAAACCAAACCCTCTCCAAGAAAACTAGTTTAGTTTATAAATATGACAACCTACAAATCTTTATAAAAATCTTCCTATGTTTATATAATTTTTTAATCAATTTGTTATTAAATAAAGACCAAATAAGCAGCCACATAATCTATTTTTTAAACACATCTTTCCCATATGATAATAGTTATAGATAATAAATTTAGTGGGTTTTTGCATCGGTTTATGTAACGCGTTTGTGAGTTTATGTAAATTTGGATAAGCTTATAAGCTCAAATTTTTCGGCTTATAAGCTTATTAACTTGAGCTTATGGCTTATTTAAGTTCATAAACTCAACTCAATAAGCTCGTCGTAAAAAATAGGCTTATGAATTTATCAAAATTTACATAAACTTTATAAACCCGTTTTATATACAAACAACACAAGTAATGATTGACTAAACTTTATCCAATTAAAATAGCTATTTAATAAATATTATTTAAGTATGATTGTTTACAACTATAACCACCAAACATATATTAAAAAAAAACCTGATCTATTTTTTAGTTATTACGAAAATTCAATTGGGTTTTTGTTAATTGTCACCCTTACAGTGTTAGGGGGTGGTTAAACCTACCCTACATATGCAAAACAACGGTATTTAACGAAAATCGTTCAAAAAAAGCTGTTTACTGTTTTTATTTTGTTTCAAAATTATTGTTATGTTTCTAAACTAGCTTATTGACCCGTCTAGTATGCAGAGAATTATATCAAAAAATATATAATGTTAACAAAGAACATGTAATTTATATAAAAAGATTAATAGAAAGTTATTAGTTATGTAAACACAATGATTATGCTAGAAAATGTGAAGTTAAATAAAACATTTACTATGTAATTCGGAAAAAATCTTATTAAAAATAAAATAATTATAATATATAAAAAAAAACTAAAAAAATTGCGTAAATAGGACGAAAGAAAACAGAAGATTTTTTTATATGATATATTTTTCGTTTATATGCAAAACACTCGTAAAACAATAAAATAATTTTATTTTCTTTTTATAATATATAAAAAAAACTAAAAATATTAGGTAAATAGGACAAAAAAAAAACAGAAGACTTTTTTAAATGATTGTTTTCTGTATATATGCAAAACACTCGTAATACAATAAAATAATGTTAGTTTCTTTTTATACTAAAAATGTGTATGTGTTTGAAGAAAAATTATGTTTTGTATTTTTTTAGAATTATAAAATACAAGTGTTAGATTATTTAAAGTAGAAATGTTAATTAGTTTTATTTAATTATTACTATTTAAAATAAAGGTTAAATTATTTGAAGTAAAGGGGTTTAAATGAAATTATCAGTGATGAAATCATCAAAATAATTTAATGGTTCAAATTAAAGTTGAATTATTATTTTCCAAATGTCATTTTAGGGCTTTTTTTATTATATATTAAGATTAAGATAAGATATGTATAGTTTAATATATTAATCTTCTATTTTATTTTTAAAATATTTTCAACTTTTCAAACTCTAAAAATAAATGACGATTAATTACACTTATTTTATCTTAACCCTTTTCTATTTTCAGACATTTTTTCTCGTAATGAAAAAGTGTGTTATCGTTGTACCATGTCAAAGGCATAACATATGAATACGAATGTAAATGTAAATGTAGATGTAAAATAAAAGAGGATTTAATCGTAGGGATTTGTGCATGAACGTGAACATCACGAACAATTAGTACAAGAAGTTTATTATTTAAGTATATCTACCACTTACAACGCCTCGTTTGATGCTTCCATGTCTATTTACCACATTTTTTCTTATCCTTGTTAGACCATTTCGCGATATATAATGAAATATAACGTAATTTATATGAATTGTCATTGTACGTAACAAAGTTTTAAAAAATAATCGATAAAATTGTTTATATAA
The DNA here is from genome assembly GCA_910822075.1 of Senecio squalidus. Taxonomy (NCBI): domain Eukaryota; kingdom Viridiplantae; phylum Streptophyta; class Magnoliopsida; order Asterales; family Asteraceae; genus Senecio; species Senecio squalidus. Next base: position 54,006,689 of record CAJVGC010000508.1, read on the forward strand.
GCGACTTCATGAGATTCTCTACTTATATTACAACACAATGTATTAAAATTTGCAACTATGTTTGCATATTAATTTCTAGGTGTTAGGGGAATCATAAATTCGTAATGTTATTAGATTTGACTAAAAAGTCCATATTAATTGGATGTAGTTATCCATACCCGATCTCAAGATTTCGAATGTCTTATGCATCTTATATAAAACTTTTGTTGTATATACATTTTCTTTCCAACTAAAAAGTTTCCTCTATCATTATATTATTAAGTTACTAAAGTTAGACGATTTTTCTTTTAGAAAATGGACCTCTTAACCTTTGGCCATGTACAATCGTCTGCCACACACATATTTCAGTCCGATGTTAATGTTATGTCATAGTGAGTTACGTTTTATATTATGATGTCGACTTTACTTTTGATGGATACTAACTAACAATTATAATGATTAATACCTAATTAGTTAGTTTAAAAAAAATTATTTGTTATTGAACAATGATTAGTTAGCTAAATGACACTACAAACTCATTTTATAACCTATATTTCCTCGATTAATTATTAAACAATTTGTTGAATCTCACTTGCACTCTACACATCTATCCTTATCACATATACGTTACCGTTGACCTTTTAAATCTTATAAAATATAATTTATTATTTTTAAATATTATTTTTTATAAATTTATTATTTTTAAAAAAATATAAACCCCACCAAATACCCACCCCCCACTCTTTCTACAACCCCAAAAATGTCCAACCAAACTCAAAAAACATCAAACACATTCATCTTCAAACATCCTTAAAAAACATGAACAACTCGGCTGTTCCAACTGCTGATTCCGGTGGATTTCTCGGATCAAACAACCTAGGCGGTTTCGGTTATGGTATCGGTATCTCATTGGGTCTACTTCTACTAATCATAACCATCACCTTAGCATCATATTATTGTACTAGAAACACACAACAACAACCATCCTCACCACCTCCTTTAAATCTTCGGATTCGGAGTAATGGGACGATCAATGTACAACCCGAGTTAGGCCATTGTGTTATAGACATGGGACTTGATGAAGCAACATTGTTAAGCTACCCAATTGTGGCGTATTCGGATGTGAAGATTAAGAGGAAAGATTCGGGTTCTTCTAGTTGTTGTTCGATTTGTTTGGCGGATTATAAAGGGAAAGATTTGGTTAGACAACTTCCGGATTGTGGACATGTTTTTCATGTCAAATGTGTTGACCCGTGGTTGAGGTTGAACGCGACGTGTCCGAATTGTCGGACTTCTCCTATTCCAACACCGTTGTCGACTCCTTTGGCTGAGGTTGTCCCACTCGCCATGAGTCGAGGTTGAATCAATCATATTAATCTGACTACTGATTTATCAATAGTCAGATTAATTTATTTGTACAGTATTTAAGTGACGATATATTTTGGAGTGATTTACTCAAAATTTTAATTGAAAGCCATTTATTTTTAAAAGTGATTATTTGTAAATTTTGTTTATAAATTAGTTGTTATACACTTTTTAAATACATATGTTCCATAGAATTTGTTTCTTGTTCTTTTATAGTTCAAAAAGGGATTTTTTGATTTTTTTTTTTTTTCGATTTTCTTTTTAGTAAAATTACCAAATTACCCTTGAGAACATTGGCAATATTCGTAGTCATCTATGTCAACTAAAGAATATAAGCTAAGTTCTTTTCTTCCCTTTGGGAATAAGCTATTTCTTGCTTGACCAATGCTTCTATCCAAACTTAGAAAACAAGGTTATAACTGGAATTTAACTTGTTTGTTGTTCGATATAAAACGATACTATGGTTATTTATTATTTGTGAGTTTTCGAGTTTAGAACTTATAAAGGGCCAAACCATATAGAGTATAATCATAATCGGTGTATACAAAATATACTTATCCGTTTAAAATACCACTGTAAAATCAAGATCTTAAATACGAGTTGAGTTATAAGTTCATCTTAACCGCTATATAATTACAAATCACACTTTGAGATAGCTCGTAAGCTTTTTGATACCTATTTAAATTTCGACTTTTCTTATCAAAACATTCTATTGCACGAATTTAAATTCACAATGTATCTCCTTAGCTTTAAAAATGAACTTTAATTTCATGTACCCCGTACATTCTAATACTTTAGCATAAGAATACTAACCTATTAGCTCGACCCGAAAATTTAAAAAAGTTTAATAGCCAAAGTAAAACATGTACTATTTAATTAGAAACTATATTATTTTTGTGAATGATAAAAATTAATTAAACTAACTAATAAACTGATAATATGACTACGATAGAGATTGAACTCTTGACCTATATGTTTATTGTTGGGTTATAAGGTCGTTGGTAAATAGAAAATATTATGTGTAAACCCTTGAAAGATTCTTTAAAAGAGTTTTCGGCTTCAAATCTTTTGATGTATATTTTCGAGGATTTTGATGTTTTGTTTTGAGATTAAATAGAAGGATGATAAGAAGAATGCAATTTCATATGAGTTGTGACTCTGTGGTGAAATGGGCTACATATCTATATAAATATATAATCCTAAGCTATCAAAGCCGATGAACATTTAGTGGGCTTGTGGTAATGGTTTAGGCTTAAAGTACATACTAATAATCTAATATAGATGCAAACTATTTTTGTATTCATAGGTACACTTTGTGGTTGATTTGTATATTGCAAATTTGAATTAATTAGTGGTAATAATAATTATATTATATTATATTGTATATATATACAATGATGGCACATTAATGATGGGAATGGGGCGGGAATATACGGGGATCATACTCCCCCATACCCATCCTCGCATTCTACTCTCAATCCACATCCCGTCCCCATCCTCGTTGGGGAATAAATTTATATCCTCATACGCGTTCCCATTGGTTATCGGGGATCCCCACGGGGATTCAGGTATTTAGTTCATTTAAAAAAAGCTATAAAGAATATATAGTGATAAAATAAAACTTTAACGTCGATCTGTAAGTTTTAGGAATACTAATGAACAAATAGTTACATACATTTATATCTCAAATATGTATAACCATTTTTGTTTGGGTAAAAGTAAAAAAAAACCATACAAACTTTTCCATTTGTAGGATTATAATAAACCAACTTTGGAAAATACTTCGATAATATATGTACTTTGAAATTCCATCATTAGGTGATAAAAAAATTTCAAAATTTCGTTGACTTTTTACCGGTTACCAGATTTTTTTTTAACAATAAGATCAGACCCTCTAGCCTGTCAATTCTCGCCGTCCTTCTGACCCCTCCAACGCCGCCGCATCTCGCCGGACAACCGTCGTCTAGTTCTGTAACGACCTCCGTGTTCAAGATAATGAATCTTTATCCTCGGCTAATAATGACTCCATGTCGGTTTTACCCGTTTATTGTTTTGACCCGAGAAATTATGTGTACTAAGGCTGTTACCAAATTTATAAGCGGTTAATCAAGTTTTATTTTGTGTTTGACTGATGTAAATGTATTAGTTTCTTTTCTAATTGTGTTTCGTAATTGATAAGTGACTGATATTTTGATCAATCTATGAAAATTAATTCAGTTATGTTTAGCTTTATACAATTATATGTTATGATGCATTCAAATTATAGTTCCGTGAAGGTAAAGTTTAATCTAGGCAAAATTTTAATTAGTTTTTAATTTCCCAATTTACATATCAAAATATGATGATGACTGTTATTTCGTGTTTGATTTATTGGATATTACTTGAGTTCTTAAATCAAACTATTTATATGATGGAAATGAGCTGTTACAATCAATTAATTCAATCTCTTTGAATAACATATTAAACTTGATTGTATTGTAAGATCTTCTATTTCTTACTGTCGTCGATTTATTTTAATTCGCAAATTAATGCACTGTATTTTGATGTTATTGATCAAATATGTCAGTTAGTGAATGTAAGTTTTGAACTGGATGTTGATAATGTTAATAATCTACGATTAGGTTTCAAAAAACTCATAAAAAACACATGTTTTGACTGGAATTGTTGTTCTTTTTGGAGGGGAAATGGTGTTGACTGTAATTGTTGTTCTTCTTGGGTTGTTTGTAGCATTCTAAGGGTAAAATTAGGGTTCGAAATTGGGGAAGAAAAAGAGGTGTAGATGACGTGTCCCTAACGTGTATGCAATGTAAGAAATAATCTGACGTGGATGTCTTGTTAGAACCATCACAGGTAACAGGTTACACATTTATCATATTGCCACGAGATTTCAAAGTACATATATTATCGAAATATTTTTCGAAGTTGGTTTATTATAATGCAAATGAACAAAATTTGTATGATTTTTTTGACTTTTGCCCTTTTTGTTTATAAGTTTGATAATTCTCGGAAGAGTAATAATAATAGCTATAATACTATTACTACTACTAATAATAATTAAAATAATAAGAAGAATAATAATAAATGTTCGGGTTTGGATACGGAGGCGGGAATTTATGCATTCCTCATCCCCGACCCCATCCCCGGTTTCATAAATTGGGGATTCCCCGTCCCCGGTCAACTCGGGAAATCCTCGATCAAACCAGGGTCGGGTGTCGGGTTCCCCGTAGGGTACAAATATTTTTTTTGCCATCCCTACACATTATCAATAGTAAAGCAGGGTGCTGGATTCCCATCAAGAAGATGAGACATTGTCAATAGTAAAGCAGACAACTACCCTACTCCCAACAGCTAGTCTATCTGTTTAATACATTTTGTTTTTTAATTTTTATTAACGGACTATTTTTCTAGCATATCTATTTTATCGGAGTATATTTTTCGCATATTAAATTTTAGTTTTTTTTTTTTGGGGGTTACGTTATGTGGCTTTTCTTTTTAGGGTACAACGTTTCAAATATTTGATTTTATATTTATGTTTTTATGTACTAAATAAATTTTTGTCTCGTCACAACAGACGAGTAAAATAACAGTGGTGAAATAACCTAGTTTAAAACCATTTGGTAGTTATACTTCCTTAACCTTATTGGTTGCATTATAAATCTTAATATAAGACTTTTGGAAGAAAAAAAGTTGATAAATAGATTACTATAAGATTTTTGAGTTTTGCTAATAGTGACAAATAAACTCATTATTTTCTTTTATAATAAAAATATACAATAAATACATATTAAAAATGGAGATTTACATCTACGTCCTTACAAAACTTCAATATTACATCAATGTCCTTGAAAAAATCAAAATTAGGTTAATATCCTTCCAAAACATGAAAAATTCTCATATATATCCAATATACTAAATTAATAATATTTAAATAATTTTAATATTTAAATTATTCATCTAAATATTAATTAAATGATTTTAAATATTTTAAATTATTGAATAAATCAATAAAACTAATTCAAATGCTTATTTAAACAAATATGTCAATGAAGAATCAAATACCGAATGAACTGAATAGATTAAATTCAATGAATAAATTATTTTAAACATATATTACAAAACATTAATCAATCAAGACGAGGAAGTTTTGCAACCTTTTTATTCCGGTTAATGTTCAAAGTTATAGAATCAATCTCTTTTAAATCTATATTGCGAGTTTATGAAATTGAAATACATTTGTTAATGTTGGATTAAACCTAACATACTTGAGTAAAAACTTTAATTAATATTTAGATGAATAAATTAAATATTAAAATTATTTAAATATTATTAATTTATTATTTTGGATATATATAAGAATTTTTCATGTTTTAGAAGGATATTAACGTAATTTTGATTTTTACAAGGACATTGACATAATATTGAAGTTTTATAAGGACGTAGATGTAAATTTCCTTATTAAATATGTCTATTTGTATCAAGTATCTACAAACATGTACCTAGTTGGCATGCTTTTAGAGTTGTTGTGTTTATGATTGCGGTAATAAATACTTTTTCTTTTTGTTTATATATGAAAAATAAAATTCTTAAGCTTACCTCTATGCTTTTATAATCACGAGTCGACTTTAGTTAAATTGTCACACATATAAATAAAACAGATTATTTTAAAAAAGAGAGCTAAATATAAACCATGTTACTTAAGATAACAATCATCATCCGATCCATCGAATATCTATCTGAGCCGATCCACTTGTGGTGGATATGGATATAGATAAATGGATACGGATATGAATATGAATATGAATGTTTTATATTTTTAGTGGATCGGATATGAATGACGGTTTTCCATCTATGGATGACCCGTTTATCACCTGAAATGACTATATATGTTCATAATTATTAATAAGTACTTTAACTTATTACGTTTAAATAGAAAACTAAACCACAACTTAAACTATAAGCAAGAGAATCAGTGGCGAGTCTAGAACTCAAATGCACGTAGGTCCTTATTTAATTGAACCGATAATTATGAATAAAAAAAAAAAAAAAAACTATTAGCGGATCGGGTCAATGGGTCATATAAGCAAAAGAAATTATAGTTCTTACAATTGTACCCGACAAAAGCAAAACAAAATTACAAGTTCCTACAATTGCACCTTACGAGGTCTAATATCTTGATATTCTTTCACAATTTCTTCGTTACTAATACCTTCTAAAACGCCTTTTTCAATATACGACACTAAAGTATCACTCAAAAATTTATCGCCCATTTTGTTGCGTACATCAGTCTTTACCAACTTCATTGCTGAAAAAGCGCGTTCCACAGTTGATGTTGCAACGGGTAAGATCAATGCAAGTTTCAAGAGAAGATACACCTTAGGAAAGATTATATGCTTCTGTTTTTCGACCATCTTCTTGGCAAGTTCTCCAATGCTATCCAACTGATTAAATCGTTCATCTTCACGTACGTCCCTAACGTAATTTTTAAGCTCCACCTCAAGAACTTGAAGATCGTATTCTGTTGGAAACTCTTCCTGATAAAGTGAAGCCATTTCCTTTAGTTTATCCAAATCAAAGGCTTTGAAAGACTCACGTGGGCACAAACAAGCTATACAAAGAAGTAATTTCGTGTTGGCTTCATTAAAGCGATGGTTAAGCTCTTGAAGTTGCATATCAACCACCTCCTTAAATAAATCAATGTGATAGTGATGCAAGTTGTTAACCTGAAAAAATAAACTTTTATAGTTTTATATACCGATGACAAAACACAATAGAGAAATCAAGTTGGCAATATCACATTTTACTTACATGTGAAGCTTTTCGACGACTAAATCCATCATAATATTCATCTTCCATATCTATGATTCGAACTTCATATTTATCACAAAACAAAGTAACATTCCCCAGAAGTGTTTCCCATCCAACATCCCTAATTTCTTGAATTGCTTTTTTAGAGCAACTTACTTGATTCTTATGCTTATGTTGATTGCCATTATCATATTCTACTGTTTGTACTTCAATCTTCTTATAAAACTTAAATAGGGACATTATTGATATTGATTCCTGCAATAAATAAACAAATAACAAGTATAAAACATTGAACAATTGCAAAACACTAAAACAGAAACAGAAACATAAACGGAACAGTGGGTAATGGGTTTGGGCAGAACGCAAAACAGAAACACAAATCAATTGCAAAACAGAAATCAATTGCAATTAGGGCGGCGAAATCAATTGCAAAACAGAAACATAAATCAATTGATTATCAATTGCAAAGCAGAAAAAAGACCTCACCTCAGGTCCTCAGCAGCAGCGCGCCAGCGCCGGTGGGTGTCGTCGTGTCGATTTGGCGGCAACAGGGGGTGTCGATTTGGGCGGCAGCATGGGCGGCAGCAGGGGATTTGGGCGGCAGGAGCGCAGGGGTTTTAATTTAAGCGGAGGAGGGCGACAAAAAAAAATTGGGCGGCAGTAAGGGGTTTATTATTACTAAAATATGTTAATATGAAAGGGTTAAAGTGTTGTGAGTCTCAAAAATTAAAATGAAGTTAACAAGGTTTGAACCTGGGTTGATTAAAACTGAAACTCCAAACTAAGACATGGAAACCACTCTACCAAGATTACTATTTGGTTAAAAATTGTAAAACAAACATTTTACCTAGGTCCTTTCGGATTTTTTCGAATTTTACTAAAATTTACGACATCGTTTCTATATGATTTTTGAAATTTAGGTAGGTCCTCGGACCTGCCCCGGGCCTATGTAAACTCGCCCCTGAAGAGAATAGTAACATAAATATCTTATAATGAATCTCAATTATAATAGATAGTTTAATACTTCGTACTTAGTCAGCTCTTAAAAACATGTTAATTGATATTACTTCATCAATGTGAAACAAACATCAAATTATGATAAATGAGTTCATTTATTGGATTGTACTTGTATATATGATAAACTATATGTTTTTAACTTTATTTGAAGTTGATATTTTTTCAAAAAAAACTGTTATATGAATACCCTTGGATATCCGCTTAATCCAATGGATATAGATATGGATGGATGAAATTTTTTAAATGGATATGGATATGGATGGATGAATTTTTTTTTTAATAGATATGGATATGGATGTGGATGACGAAAATATAAATGGATATGGCTCTATCCAATCCGTATCCAATCCATTGCCATCAATATGTTTTGGTTATAAGCTCCAAATTGAAGAGTTTGTAAGCTAATGAGGTGTTTGTTTTAGTTTATAGCCTTTTTATTTCGTGTTGATGTTTAGCTTTTCAGCATGTTACGAAAGTGTTTCTTTCGACTAATAGATCTATATCTTTTAGTTTATTAAATTATTAAATTAAGTTTATTACCTAAAATAAGCCATAAGCCAACATGTAGATTTCAAAAAATTACTTTTCAAAATTGGGAAATGATAAAAACAGTCTATGGACGATTTATAATACATCTTTTCTTTGAATTAACCACAATCTATAGGACTATGATTATCGTGACCCTTTAAAATTTACATAAGTTGGGGAACTCAAAAAAATAAGCCGAAACAAACACGCTCGTATCTTATTGTAATTTGGTTTGCAAGTCATATTAAAATATGAGTCCACAATAGTACAATTATAATTTCCAGAAATTGAAGAATCCAATGGAAGGAATTCAAAGAAAACTATTAATCCCACTTATTTTCACTATATCCATAATCATAATACCATCAATCCACTCCACAGATTTCAATTACTGCAGTAAGTTATTCTTTAACTTTTTATGCCGAAATGTCAATAAGCGGCTTATATAAGCCCAAACAAACACCCCCTTAATGTTAGTATTTGTTAAATCACTTGTTGATTTTGATTTCATTATACATTATGTTTAGTTGTTAGGTGTTACTAGTATTTTGTGTATGTTAAACCCTAGTTATTTTCGTTTGCTAGAATTGTCACCATTTTTACCAAAGGGCTTATAGCGTAACGGTATTATAAACCATCTATACTATATTGTCTTTAGGCATATCTAGAGATGCTAAAATCTCAATCCTGCATTTTTCGTTTATGGTTTATGTAAACACAGACACATACGTACATTTAAGATCATATGAGCTAGTTTAATTGATTTGGGTTGTTTTAGTAGTATGATATTGCTTTAATATTAATACATGTTTAGAAAAGAAGAAAGATTATGCCGTGAAGATCAGTGACGTCGTGATCAGTCCTGACCCGATAACAAAAGGAACGCAGACTTCCTTCACTATTTCAGCATTTACGGGTACACACTTTTTTTGTAATGCATCAAAAATTGGCTTTACATTCGTTTTGGCTTACAGATGAACTGTTATCTGGAGGGAAAGTTGAAATCGACGTTGCTTACTTTGGATGGAATGTGTATAGTAAGACCGGTGACCTCTGTGTTACTTTATCGTGTCCTATTCCTGTTGGTGTCTTTGTGATGACGTATTCGCAGTTGCTACCTACATTTGCTCCACCTGTAAGTAGTTTTATCTTCTGTTCTACATTTTTTTTTTTCCGAGTTGTTATGATTCTATTTTTGTTTCACAATGCTTCCATAAAATGAAATAACAGTATTTGACCGAACACATAGTTTTACGAAGTTGTTTTGACCAGTCAGATGCCTTAGATACCCTCTAATAATGATTTAGTTACGCTCTAATTATAACAGAATGAAGAAATTTTGTGGATCTCAATCGATAACTAAAATAAGCAAATAATGGTTATAATGGGCAAATAGGTAACTTCAAAATATGATTTTTGAGTTTTTTTTTTTTTTTTTTTTTTTTGGGGGGGGGGTTATTAGGTAAGTAGAGGTACGGAAATTTGGCGGCAGGTTCTGTAACGGATCAGGTTGGGTTGACCCACAAATTCTTTTCTTTGGTCCATTTTTGAACTTTTTATAACCCGTTGGAAATGAACATTACCCAAATTGACCCATTTTTAAGTAAATGAGTTCAATTTATGACCTTTAGTGGTTAGATCGAGATGACTTATGTAAGCAAAGAGATTTAAAATAAAGCTAGTAATAGCTATCGGGTTTCTGTTTGTTCTTGAATAAAGCTTTGAATCATATATTGTTTGGTTAAATGAGTGATATACTCTTACTGTTCTTTCTATTTTTATGGAACCGAATTGTGGTTTGAGTGTTTCACCAAATACAGGGTTCATACACACTTACATTGAAGATACAAGATGGTAACAAAAACGAGCTCACATGCATCAAGTTTGATTTCAGCATTGGATTCTTCGGTTCCAAGACGGGACTGTCTGACAGTTGACTTCTTCATATTTTTCTATATAGATCATTGCCACTGTCTTTTACTTGTGATTGTCGATGATTTACTATGTGTTCGTTCTTGTTATGGACTTATGGTAGATGGATCAAGTGTAATTAGTCGACGAGGCATCCAATGGCAATTAAATCGTGTATATTTTTCAAGTAAAAATGAAAATTTCTTAGCGGGAAACATGTAATTTCTGGATATATTTTCTGTTTCGTAGACAACACAACCTCTGCAATATAAGTTGCTATTGATACGAAAGCGATGAACTGTATAAGTAAACGATCATTATATGTAGCACAAACAATTTGATTATGTTTGGCTCTAAAACCACAAACCGAACCAATTTGTTTGTTAACTTCTGACAAGATTATATCATTTTACCAAATCAATCTATCGCGATTTCCTTTTGTTCAATCTAGTTCAAGTTTGTCGGTTTTGGCATACGTCTCATTCCAAATACAAACAAGGTATAACTTTAAATGCACTAAAACGTATAACATGTTCATAATACTCGAATCGAATAGATACAAAACTCGAATCATATTGCTTGGGATATTTTCCTATTCAAACTCAAGAATCTTTCCACATGCACAAAGACCACAACTTGAAAGAAAAAGATGAAACTTTACAGCTAACATATATCTATATTCATCGAAATCATGATGTATCATGTACTCGAAAAGAATCGTTATATATCAAGAACAAAAGATACCGATTGCCTCAATATGGTAACTGGAATATGACTATCATCCACACCTTTACGAACTCTAAAAGTATGCCCTTTTCGGGAAGGAAGGTGATTCATACACGTCACTGATTGATTAGTACGTAATAAACAATTTTTGGAGATATGTAGCACAAAACGGATGTCAGAGGTTCAAACCTTACCAAATGTCTTTTAGTTGATTTGTTACGTGATTTACCTTTTCCATGATTGGTGGGAGGTCCCGAGGATGGGATACCCCTTTTTTTTTTTTTACAAGAAAACACAAATGAACAATGAAGTTGAGGGTAAAATCGTGAAGTATAGCCGCTAACCGAGAATCAAACATATAGGATCGTTTAAGCGTGAAAGGGTCGTATTAAACATTAGAAGTTAGACATATACACAGTTTAGCTTTTACATAGTCGACTCAAGTCAACGACTTTATATCAGTCAATAACAAGAACATTAGCATGAAAAAGTTCAAAACTTTATCCCTCTACGACTCACATTTCTTTTACGTAACAACATTACTTTCCGGTGCTGACGTGGCAGTGGGAGGTGGCTGTGATCGAGTGTAGTGAAATTCGATTTGTAGTCTTCGATGAAGCGGAGTTGAGGAAGAAACTAAACCTTTTCTAATATCTGCTTGCAGTTCCCTTATAGGAATAGCAGCCAGGAAATTCTTGATATACTCTTTACATGATTCTTTTCCGTTGCTAATAACGTCGTTTTCTTCTGTTGACGTTTCTGTTGACTTTTCGGGTAATTTGGAAATTGCTGAATTTTGATCAAATTTCAGGATATAAGCTTGATTACACCCTTCATACAGTCGTTCTCCTAAAGTATCGATGATGTAATAAGCATCTGAGTCGACTTTCAACACGAAGAAATGATCGTTCCAGCTCACTATGTAAACTTGATTTTCGTTGCTGTTAGAAGTTTGTGATTCATTGCTGATTTCGTCCCACATGTTATCAAACGACATTGCTCCTTGTAAAAAGTCAAAACTACCTTCGTGGGATTCGTCAGGGTGGAAAAAACTGACGAAAGATTTTCCCGGGAAAACAGTTAGAGGGCGTAAGTTTGCTTCGAGAACGGTTTCAAGATCAAAATGTTTGTCGGGAAACCCGACCATATATGTTTCGTTATCACAGAGATTCCGCCATTCTGATGATCCTTCTCGGATTAAAGAATCAAACTGAGATTTAATTGGCATGAAATGACGGTTATTTTGGAACCAATCAGCAATCACTGCCACTAAGGCGGTGCAAGCGCTCTCTCCAGCTGCCTGTTCACTTCTTTGATCGATAGAAGCAAAAAAGACGTCCGTTGTAAGCTTCATGCACCCATCGCGGCTGATTATATCCTTTTGTTCCCAGTTCCCGACAGAAAAACTGTCGTAACCGAATTCAGAAACTGAATGTTGGTTTACACACGAGTCTTCATCGGACTTATGCCACTGGTAGTAAGTTATAGCCAACGTGTTATATTAGTATTCGACAAGATTATATAAATATATGAAGAAAAAAAAACCATTTTTCCTCCCAAATGAGAGTGATATTGACAAAACTGACCCGCGCCCATCTCCCAAAAGTGTTTTTTGACATTGCCAACCCTCGAAATCGCATTAGGGCCAAAGCTAGAAACCCCAACACGGCGACAATGTCAAAAACTCTTTGTGAAGGTTGATCCATGTCAGTTTTGTTAATATACTAAAAAAATAATAACTACTTATTATTTTCATACAAAATAAAGGAAAAGAATTTACCCCGCCAAGAGATTCATCGGAGCTGAGTTGGCGTCGGTCAAAGTCAATATCATCTCCACCTTCTTCACCATAATCTTTTTTTAACAACGGTTCACCTTTCGGTGGTTTTGGTGATTTGAAATTCAATTTCCTTTTCTTCCATGGTAAAATACTACGTCTAGAATTCTGAATTATGCTCTGTTCAGAAACCGAAGTGGTTAAATCCTCTTCTGGTGAACAACTTTCATCAGATTTGTGGTTACTATAATATACGTTGTCTTCAAAAAGAGACCCGCCTGCCCAATTTGCATACGCTAACGATCCGTAGCTAAATGACTTCCGAATAGTAGCATTCTCCATTTTGCCCTCGTATGATTCGTCATGTGAGTCAAAGTCAACAAGATTATTGGGATAGTCACCTTCATCACTTCTGGTTTCATTGATTTCGTGATCGTGATTGTGATAGTCTACACGAGAGGCCTTTTTACCTCTTTTGATAGAGACGTATTCCTTAAAGATTTTAACTTTTCTTAATCCAGCTTTGAGTGCAGAATGATCGTCTTTTTCTCCTGATGAAGTTTCTGATGTTTGACTTTGCGTAGAGTCGGTGTGTTGAGCAGCTCTCAGCTCCATTAAGCTAAGTGATATCTGCACCATACGCCTCAATATTAAACATTATGTATTTTTCAATGAACGAAGGAAGTGTTAGCTCTCGAGAAAATAGCAAAAATTCTATTCTTTGCGACTTTTTAAAACATTATGTATTTTTCTCATTGTCAACATTTGCGAAAATAGTCCTCTACATTGTAACGTTTTTCATAAACTAAAAACGTAACATGATACTCTCATGGTACGTACATGTAGAGAAGGATGGGGGTCCTTTTCCCCAGATGAAGTCACGAGAGGAATGTTGAGCTCGAATTCTTTTTCTTCGGTAAAAGAAGCAAATTCAGCAAGATTCAAATACGCCTTTCCAATTATAGGAACCTTATTCTTCACCCCTGCATTTGATCCCTAAATCAAACCAAAATGACCCAATCTCTTAGTAAACACATTTCATCAATATTTTACGTTTTTTACCATCAACTCATCTACATGTACTTGGTCGGGCCATTAAAACATTACTCCTTGTGGGTCCCGCTTACAACGTAAGCTAATCAATATGTACTTTTTGGGTACTAGTTACTTAGTAACAAAGTTTAATCTAGTTTCACAAAATACCTTGATAAGTTTGAAAGCCAAAACGACGACTCCAAATTTGACTTCCAAAGTCAAATCTTATCTCTATGGAATGGAGCCCCAACCGAAATTCAATATGCATTCGATAACATAGAATAAAATGGATACAAATTACAAAAGGTTCCAAAATTTTCCAACCAATTCAATAATTCAATTAGAATTTAGTTAAAAAGTAGTCAAAGAAACTAATATAGATATAATTTGTAATCTATCTATATGGCAATATGACAAAAACCACAAGATTCCACCAAAAAAAATTAAGCAAAATACCTAAATTTGGTAGGATATAACAACCGATTTAATACTCCATCCGTCTCAAAATTAATTATCTAAAGAGTTTTTTATAAAACTTACAAATAAATAACGGAACAGACATTTTATCAACTTTTTTTTGTTGGTAAATGACTTTTTGAGCCGGTAAATGTCCTCAATATGATTTGAACTTGGTACTAGTTTTATCCAATTTCAAATTGTCACCGGGGTAACTTCTGGAGGACACGTTTTATTAACACAACGGGTATTAGTTGCATATCTTACATCTAACTTCCATATCTTAAATCCAAAGCCATTAATTTTTTTTTTAAAACAATATAATTAACCTAAAACTGGCAATTTGAAATTGGATAAAACTCACACCAAAGGCTGTTGGGGACATTTAACGGCTCAAAGACTCATTATCGAAAAATATAATTAACCTAAAATAACAAAAAATCAAGTAAAAATTCAAAAAACTTACATTCAAGACTGTGAAAACAATCTCCCAAGGTAGAAATTCATTATCTTTATACCCAGAAAGTGTACAAACTGAAGTAAATTCTTGATCCCAGAAAACGACACCGTTTCGATCAAAACATTTCCCTTCTCCTGCAAAATCCCTCTTCACTGTTCTCCTAAATGATCCCAAAGTGATCTTGGGTCCTTTCCACTTGATCTCCACAACCCCATGGTTAGCTTTCTCTGGACTAGCAACTACAGGATCACACCTCCCAGTTTCCATTTTCTTTACTATTAATTTTACTTCAAATTTTCTTGATAAAATTGGTGGCCATGGTCTCCATTTCATTATTTTTACCACCATAACTTGAAAAATATTGAAAATTAACTGAAAAAGATTGAAAATTTACATAATTTACTGAAATTAAGGATGAGGGTATTATTGTAAAATGTAAAAGATTGAAGATTTATATAAATTAAGGATGTGGGTATTGTTAAATTTTGAAAAAGATTGAATCTTTATATAAATAACAGAAATTGAAGATGTGGGTATTTTTGTAAAATGAAAAAGATTAAAGATTTGGAGAAATTAAGGATGTGGGTGTTGAGTGTTTTGTTTTTGTTTTTGAAGAAATTAAGAAAATGTGAAGTAAGATGTGATCTTGATGTTTTTGTGTTTGAGAAAAGATGGATGAGTTTGAGAGATGATGATGATGTGAATAAGACGTTGTTTTTCCGCGTGGGTGAGTGTGTTGAGACACCAATGCAAACTAAAGTTAGAGAGAGATAGATGGATATAAAGTGTGTATTTATATATAGTGAGAGAGTATGAATGACGTTTTAAAATTTTATACACTTTCTAAGTTTATAATTTTCTATACACAACTTTTAGTTATTGAATTGTTGGTGTTTTATGTCATCGATATAATTTAAGTATTTATTTAATCAAGGTAATCTTGATAAATATCGAATAAGTTCGGAAAAATATGGAGTGCGCACTTGTTCAAACTTATCTTGATTGTTTATGGACGAAGCCCCTAAACAATAGGGGTTCGGGGGCAGCACCCCCGATAGCGGGGTCCAAGGGGTGGCAACTCCTGGTGGGGTCCAAGGGGCAGTTTTATAAACTGCATGTGGCAGTTTTATAAACCGTATTAAACTCCTTTTGTTGGTTAATTTTTTACTCGTACGATTTTAAAATTCATTGAAATATAAAACAATTCACAGATCATCGTTCGTACATACTGAGTTTTATCTGATTGAATATTTTGATAATACCATCGAAATACTTTGATCTGAAAGTGAAATCACGACTCTCAGTTACCAAAATCGAAATCCCCAATCTACAACAAATCGTAGTGGTGAAGAAGAAAATCGAAAAATCCAACTATCACTAAATTAGCCGAGAAAACCAATAAAAAAACCGAATTATTTACGAATAGTTTTTAACTTTTAGTTAAAGGCACTTGTATATCTTAAGAACTACTTCGTCGCACAACCATCCGGTGGGTCATTCTTTTTTTCTATATAAAACCAAACTCAACAATAAAATCATAAACATGAATGAGAAAAATTGAAAATATTAAAACCAGTAACAGAAATAACTTAATTCACTATAATCGTTCGATTTTAATTTTAGGAAACAAGAAAACCAAACTTTTGGTTTCAACAGAAAAAAAAAAGACCTGAACAACCAGTGTTCGCTTTATAATGTATTGTATATCTCATTTCTTATAACCAGTAGTTATGACGTGGTGTTGGTTTATGATGATGTATTAGATGTTATGCTAGAGTACATTGCTCTACAACGTTAGTTAGATACTTGATTATCAAATCAAAGGTTATATGATATATATACTTTTATAATATATTGAAGTTTGACACACACGATGTGAATCACCTTTTACTAGTTTATAAAAAAAAAGAAAAAAATAAAATAAAATACATTGCATAAAACAAACATACGATTCAATACGTTTGGAAGATACATCTAAACTTCTTACAAATTCTTAAAAGAAGACGCGTACATAGTGTAACTCGAAAGGAAACAAACACTTGAAGTTAAAGGTTAATGTTGGAGAATTTAGTAGTCTAAGCTCAAACAAGATTGAATTCGATTAAAGACTCTAATAGTGTACAAATAAGTAATCCATATAAGAATTTATTTAGTTAGTTATTAAAGTTAATTGTATAAACCGTTCATGATGTTTGACGAGATTACAATTATCGTCTTTAGTTTTTAGAAGAAGAAACACATCCCCGTGGAAAACATTTTGAACATATACTATTTATAATAAAGACGGTTTATTCGGTTAACAAATCTAAAATTTTACATGAAGAACCTATATTAGAAACCGTATTCACACAAAAGGATTTCTTTATGTAAGTAAGCTATTATATTTCATTTTAATTATTTTCAAATTCCTGTTAAATTTAAGTTTGTCATTCTTGGTCCTTACACTTTGAAACTTAACATATTTGGAACATAATTAAACCCAACAAAATATTTTTATAAAAAACAGTTTCAAATTGTAACAGAAATAACCGTCACATTCCCAATTCCTCCGACATCCACCGTCCTCCGCCGTGAACCGCCACCACACCGTAAAACCACATCTAAAGATTCCATCACACCCATCAATTATGTTTTGTTTTAATCATTTTTCGGGTTTTCTGTTTTTTCGCGTAGAAGATTTTGGCGGGTAATGCTTATTTCTGTTAAATCTGTTATTTTCATTAGGCATTTTTATGTATCTAAGCCTTTTTACACACCAAAATGTTATGTTAAAATGCCGTGATGACGAAAACGGGGATATAATTTGTATTAGATGGGAAATGTATGCATAAAAGGTTATCATTCAATATCTAAAGCCTTATGCTGGCCTAAATCGCGAAACAAACAATCCAAAGACCCTCCACTTATTCAAACCACACCTCCACAAACACCCAAGTTAACGAAAGAAGACGAGACTAGAAATGAAGTAAAAGTAGAAACTAAGCCGGCGAAAAGAGTTTCAATAGTGAAACAACAAAGCAAAAACACACCATCTATTAAAAAACCGCAAGAAATGAAGAGAATGTTAAGTGCAGGGCTACTAGCTGACCGAATACTAAAAACCCAAAATGGGAATTTAAAAGATTTCTATACGTTAGGTAAGAAGCTAGGAAACGGGCAATTTGGTACAACGTATCTTTGCATAGAGAAGAAAACTAGTAAAGAGTTTGCTTGCAAATCCATTGCGAAAAGGAAGTTGATTAATGATGACGATGTAGTGGATGTTAGGAGGGAGATTGAAATTATGCATCATTTATCGGGAAATCCTAATGTAGTTTCGCTTAAAGAAGCTTATGAAGATGCGGTTTCAGTTTATTTAGTTATGGAACTTTGTGCTGGAGGTGAATTGTTTGATCGAATTATTGATAAAGGTCATTATTCAGAACGAGAAGCTGCTGATATTGCTAAGACTATTGTTGGTGTGATTGAAGCTTGTCATTCTCTTGGTGTGATGCATCGTGATCTTAAACCCGAGAATTTTTTATTTGTTGATGATGAGGAAGATTCTGTTATGAAGATTATTGATTTTGGACTGTCGATTTTCTTTAAGCCAGGTATGTTTTTGAAATATATTATATAAATTTCACGAAAATTTGTTTTTGAATAATTTATTAGTTTCGTATTTATTCTGCAGGACAAGTTTTAACCGATGTAGTTGGAAGCCCGTATTATGTTGCACCAGAAGTATTGCTTAAATATTATGGTCCAGAAGCCGATATCTGGAGTGCTGGTGTGATCCTTTACGTTCTTCTTTGTGGCGTACCTCCATTTTATGCAGGTGAGACAGAACATAAACATAGTACAATTTTGAAATATTCTATCTCGTCTGTTGATTGTGAATACTCATTTTTCTCCTTTCTTTTACTTAAAGAATCCGAAGAGGATATATTTGAAGAGGTTTTGCACGGTAAACTCGACTTCAGTATAGATCCATGGCCTGATATCTCTGAAAGTGCTAAAGAATTGGTTAAAAAAATGCTTGTTAGAGACCCGAAAAAGCGGATAACTGCTCATGAAGTTCTTTGTAATTTTCGTTTCTCCCTTTTGTCACTGAAAATACATTTTTTCCAGGTCGTAGTTTATCTGTAATCAAATGGGCCAAAAGTCGCCCAACGTGATTCTTAAATTCATAAAACCTCTTGAGTTGTTTTATCCAGAAAAAAATATTTCATTAACCTCATAATGTAAATTTTGAAATCAAATTTCGCATACATGTCACTTTAGAAGAGAAAAATATTTGAAAAAACAAATTACTGTTTTGACCCGTTACCCAACCCGCCCTATAGTCCCATTTAACACCTTTAATGTTTTCCATTATATTCTTGATTCTCATTTTACTTCTTGTTCTCACTATTATAGGCCACCCTTGGATCAGCGTTGATGGTGTTGCTCCTGACAAGCCTCTCGATCCTGCGGTCTTGAGTCACTTAACTCGGTTTTCTGCCATGAACAAACTTAAGAAAATGGCTCTTAGGGTACGTGTTTTTAAGTCAAAATCAGTTTTTCGTTGGTTTTAAACGTTGCTTTTGTTTTTCTGGCTGCAGGTGATTGCAACAAAACTTTCAGAAGAAGAGAT
This sequence comes from Senecio squalidus, assembly GCA_910822075.1. NCBI lineage: Eukaryota > Viridiplantae > Streptophyta > Magnoliopsida > Asterales > Asteraceae > Senecio > Senecio squalidus. Next base: position 54,026,363 of record CAJVGC010000508.1, read on the forward strand.
TGCGGGATTAAAACAAATGTTCAAAATGATCGATATAGACGACAGTGGCTACATTACTTTCGAAGAACTCAAGGCTGGATTAAAAAAATTTGGTACTACTCTCGAAGAATCCGAAATTTACCATCTAATGAAATCTGTAAGTATTATTTTCAATCTTTATGATAAGAAGATAAAGTTTCATATTAATTTTTGCATTTTTCGTGCAACAATAGGCGGATATTGACAGTAATGGTATCATTGACTACGAAGAATTTGTAGCTGCAACTTTGCATTTCAACAAAGTCTATAAGGAAGATAGTTTATATGCTGCGTTTTCGTATTTTGATAAAGATGGCAGTGGTTATATAACTGTGAATGAAATCCAACAATCGTGCAAAGAATTGGGAATAAACGATTCACAAGTAGAAGAAATAATCAGAGAAGCAGATCTAAACAATGTTAGTTTTCACTTTATGCATCCAGCTTTCTTGAATTTCGCCTTTAATATTACTTGAAAAGTTTATCGTATGCTATGAATGAAAAGCTTATCTGCTAATACATATAATGGTTGGCATGTCTAAGTATAAAATATGTACTATTCGTTTTGGCTATTTACCACACGGATCATGTTTATGAAGCGGTAAAGTAATGTAGATGTGATAGTAGGTCTCATTTAACCTGATTTCAACTAGAAATGTAGATGTTGCCTGCACAAAAAATATAAAAACACGGAAATATGATATAAACAAGTAATAACTTTTAATTACACGATGGTTGCAGGATGGACGTATAGATTACAACGAGTTTGTTGCTATGATGCAAAAAGAAAGTGCGACTGTTGGAAGAAGACAGTTGAAAAACACTCTTACCATTGGACTCAGAGAGCCATTGCCAGTTTGTTGACCCGAGCGTTCATTTTTTTTACCTTTTTCTGTTCTTGAGTTTTGAGTCATTAAGCGTATTCTCCCCAAAGTATATAAGATAATTGGCTTATTTATAGTTCAGAGCTCAAAGAGTCGTCGAATAGTTGACACAACTTGAATTCAAGAATGTATCATGTTTCGTATGAAGAAATGAAATGAAAAGATTATGCGTGTGCATAAACAACTATGTCGCCCTTGACATATTGGCGTTGCACATAAAATTACTATTTTACCCTTCTACGCTTTTTTTATGTTGTCAATAGTGTGATAATAGATTGTTTATGTATAAGAGTCACAATTTATTTTTATGATACATTCCTATGATGGAATCCGAATCTATTATGTTGAAAACGAAACTTGTATAATCTTAAATAGCTTGCAAACTGTGACATTTAACTGTTAGCGAGAATTGACATGACATTTAAAAGGTTTGTTCAATAATAACTGACGTAATACCCTCATTCGCTACAACTCTATAAGACATTATGGTTATTAAACAACGCGTTAGTGACATTAGTCACTAGGGTTTGTACTATGATAATTGATGTTAGTGACATTATTCACTACCATCGTACACATGAGTGTGACGCTATAACAAACTCGCGTTATAAACTATCAACATCAACGCTAGCTAGATGTCGTAATGTCATGAGCTTGCCATCGATATATTCGAATCAAATTAATATCTAACAGTTATACATACAGAATAAGACATATGTTTACATAAGTTTCTTTTTTCTATCTATATATATATCAAAGGGGAGACCACAAAAATGGGAAAAGTAAGAATTTAATTTTGTTTTTGGGTATTTTTGGTAACAATGATGATTGCAAAATGAATTATTGGTGGGATCCTTTATCTTTGTTTGATTTTAATTTGTTGTTAATATTTAAGTACAAAAATTAGGTGATAATAGTCTTTCATAGTCAAATCAAACTACTTTTTTATATTTAATAGTTCATTTTTATCAACTTTAATTTATATATAAGAGCACACAGTATAATAATCGTGATTTCGGTAATTCTATAATTATTTTTGCTAACGTGTCATTGAGAATCATGATTCTGAATTTTTTGGTGGTGTGATAATAATGATTGCGGGTGATTGTGGGAGATGTGAGACCCCATTTTTTTAAAACATTTAAATAAGATAACTATAAAATTTTATTAAAACTAAAAACTGTTAACTTTTTAAATGTCTTCGACGCTCGGGTTTGTGTGTAAAAAAGGTGGCATGATCCACGTCCGAGTTGCGTAATAATAATTGTCAAAGTAAACAAACACTAGCTACAAGAACAAGTTCAACCTAATATACATAGAGAACCTGATCCGATGATGGTAGAAAAAGGCAACTTGTCTTACGTTTAGTTTGACGGTTCAACTGAAACAACTACCTTTAACCGAATCTCAAGCCGATTCAAAGTGATTTCCGCCCCTCCAACTGCCTTTGACCTATAATTATGAGTATGTAAATAATGAATAATGTAATATCCAAACTAGTATTTTTATTTATTTTCATCACATAAGTTTATTAACATATAAAAAGGTAATTTTGATTTTTGAACTAATTTATACTAATCACTGTTTTAATTGTGCTAGCTGGAATAACACGTCAGAAGACACGATGGACACGTGGGACTAATCACATTGGTTGTTTGTGCCACGCTGGCATTTTGAAAGTGCCAACTTGTCCTTCCAACTCCACGTTCTCCTCTACAGTTATATTTGTTTTCCTGTATATTTGAAATCATTGTCCCCCTACTTATATATTGACCATTTTGCCCTTGTACTATTTTATCATACACTTTCATTGACTTGTTTTCAAATAGTCAAAATTGACTAACTCAAAGTTTCATATAGTCATAATATCAAAGTATCAAACACTTAAAATTAAGATTAAGTTACACATATGGATAGCTTATATGGTTTGTTATCCGTTACACATCTCGTTCGAATTTTATACGACTTGTTACATAAATAGTACACGTTTCACTTAAAATTTGAACAATTTATACAACAAGTTTTTAAAAAGCTGATTATCCATGTAATATTTTGACTTACTAGATAAATACTATAATTTTGAACAAATCACATGAATATTTATGTATTTTACTTTAAAGCTAAAGCTTGATTTTATAACATGTTACATTTCCTTTGATATGTCTAACTTTAAGTCCATATTTAATATTTTAGATTTATATTTATACAAAACCTTGTTTATCGGGTATTTAATTTCAAGAACATGACATTTTGAACTTAAGCGAATAAAAGTTATGCCCTAGATGTTTAGAATGTACATGTTTGCTCCCAAATCCAATCATGTAACATACTTGATTCAAACTAAAATATATTAATTCCGGTCTATTATTGTATGTTGGTATGACTCAAGTTTGACTTACTAGTGTAACGGTTTCATACCTAATTTTATACTCTTATTCGTAATTACAAGTCTCGTGCCAAGACTTTTTGTAATGTTTCGTAATGGTTAAAAGATCATTAAACTCGTAAAAATAAAAGTTAATAATTCATTAAAATTGTTTAACAAAAATGGAAGGTACCAATTACTTAGATAACATATATGTAACTCTAATTAGAAAATAAATTTATTATCTTTAATATATAATAAAAGAGTGGCCTTAAATGCCACATGGCGAAGTAAGGTCCATTGGATGAGTTCACTTCTTTCATGTCAACCGTTAGATCAGATTGATGATGTCATCAAATATTATTTTCATTTTACACCCTCTTACAATACATAATTAAATTATCTCTTTTTATTCCATCTCCACTAAAATAAAAAACATAATTGTAATATGCTTATCGAATCGTTCAATTTGGACTGTGATTACATTATTATTATTCTAGAATTTCCTAATACAAAACATCAAAACATGAAGTGTATATGTTATTATAACTATAAACATTAGTATAACATTATTTTCTAATAATAACTTAAAATCTACATAAACATAAAATTTATAATGAATTTTTATGTTTTTTTCGCGTTATCGCGGGACAATAATCTAGTTTTCTTATATAAGAAAGGAAAAAAAAAAGAAAAAAAAAAAAAATTTTGAAAAAAACAGTTGACAGGGCAAATTCGTCATTTTACATAAAACTTTACCCCAAATTCCCACCATATTCATCCATAATTCATTCCCACTCTCCCTGTAACTAAACACACACACACACACACACACACACACTTTCAGTTTCAACCCAAAATTCATTCATTTTCTTCAATTTCATCACAAAATTCAACAATCAAACCTGCAATTCATCTTCTTAAGGTAAAACCCATATAATTCATCTTCATTTTTTATACAATTTTCTTCAAATTTGATCAAATTTCATCAATTTTTGACGGTTTTGACTTCTGGGTCAAACTTATTTCACTCTCAAATTCGTTTAATCTTTGTTTCTTTTTCGTAATTTCAATCTTTCCATGATTCTTTCGTAGTATCAATTGAAATTTTGATTAAAACAAAAAAAACCAATTTTCTAGATAATAATTTTAAATTTTAAAAAAATTTAAAAATAGTTATATTTTAATCTGGGTTTTGTTTAGATTATATAAATTTGTGTGGGTTTTAAATAAATTTTCAAAATTTTACTTTAATTTTTGGTTTTTGATTGAATTCTTGATTAGGATGGAGTCTGGAAATGATGGTTCTTTAGAAGAAGAAATCAAGAATGTGAACTTAGATGAAGAACCGGTTGATAACGAAAACCCGCATTCCGAAAACTCAACTAACGTTGAGGAGGAAGTGATTGAATCTTCTGGGAATGTTAAAGTTGGTGCAAATGGTTCTAGTTCAAAGAACACTAAGTTAGTTAAGAATGTGCATAATACGAGTTCTAGTTCGTCGGCTCATAAGCCAAGGGCGACTATGTCTCATGTTATACCATCTGTGAAATCTGTGCTCTCGAGATTTGAGTCAAAGGGCGAGGCTACAGTGTCGTCTTCGCGTTTGAATATTGGGAATAGGAGAGTGACAGGTGGAGGGAAGATAACGGAATCGAGTGCAAAAAGCAAAATCAATATTACCCGAAGAGCCACTTTCTCTAGGGTAACAAATATTGTTTTGGGTACCCTTTTCGTTCCTTAATCAAATAGTGCTCTTAATGTAATGTTGTTGTTTATTTGTTTGTTTTAGGGTGGGAAAACCTGTGGAAACGAAGGCCGTCCTCCTTCTGAAGACTCGTTGTAAGTTGAACAATATGTCATTTCTTGGAATTTGAAATATTAGCGGTTTAAGTTTCCACATACTTGACTGTTTTCATACTCGCTCATTTTGAAATTTTCTAAAGGTGGTAAACTGGTAATTTAGACCCATTTGAACGAGTCAATATCAAATAAATCGAATGCGCCATAATTTTTTTTTAGCTGATAAAACAACGGGTCAAATGGGTTGGAACGGATCATCCAAAGTCTATTTTTAATGCATATGATACAACTTCCTAAATAGTTTCATTCAAAGATTTAGATTATTATTGTAATTAAAAAAAATTGTTATCGTAATCAACACATTAGTTTCTAAAAAGTGTTAACGCGCACTAAAATTTCTAGGTTCAACCTGGGGCCGTTTTGACCTGTTACGTATACACGTTATTGGCACTTTCCAGCTTGATTTTTGACGGTTATATTTTGTAATTGCAGATCATCTGATCAGCATTCAAAACCAACCAAAACCGCACTGCCAGCTAAAGAAGATGATGATGGCCATTCCACCACCTCATCGTATTGTTCTCTATATACTTGTTTCTGTTGTTATATTTAATTGTCCAAGTTTTTTTCATTTCCTGCATTTCAAGAAGCTGACTTTTCCATTAACTCTTTGTGTATGTCATATCAAGTGGGCAGCGTAGGAACAGCGTTTCCGGTTTTTCCTTAAAATCAGAGGAACGTGCTGAAAAGCGAAAACAGTTCAATTCGAAGTTAGAGGAAAAGAGTCAAGCAAAGGAAGTGGCAAAGACCAATTCGCAAGAAAAGTCAAAGGTCTTATATTTTGGGACTATTTTAGTCTATATAAAGCGTTTATTTAAATTTAACTTATTTGGGATTCTGATGCAGGAGAGCCAAGAAGCAGAGATTAAGCAGTTAAGGAAGAGTTTGGAGTTTAAAGCTGCACCGCTGCCGAAGTTTTACAAAGATCCCCCTCTCAAAGTGGAACTCAAGAAGGTATCTTATCGTTTTACGTGAAATAAGTACATTTATTTCAGTTTATATAAATGACAAATTAAATTGAGATGTTATTTATAAAGCTTGACCACCCTCAAAAACTCAAATTGTTAATATGCTCTATGTTGGAATGCTAGCCTATATTCTAAGCCAATCGTCACGTCCCAATAATAAGGTCAAATGGGGCGGTTGTATAAGTTTAGCAGTTGAACACTGATAGCGAAATATTGAGTTTTTCTTACTTAGAAAGTGCGATTTGTTTTGGATATTTGATCTTTAGCTCTATTGCCACATTCGAAATTATACTGCAAATTACCATTTTGGCCTTGACCAGGTCTTAAACATCAAATTACCATCTTACATTCTGTTTTGCTTTTATTTAATTATCTGTGATTTAAGAGTTCATCTTCACTATATGATGCCCCTGACCGAGTATTCCAAGTCAAATTACTGTTTTACCCTTCTAGTTTTTTCACGTTATATCTTACATTTTTGTGTTTGTATATATAGATACCAACCACACGTCCGAAATCTCCAAAACTTGGCAGAAATAAGGGCATTGTGGCTAAAATTATCCAATCAATGGAAGCAACCTCGAGTGCTGTGGGGCCACGAGTCACGAATCGTAACGAAGAGACTGAAGTCAAACCCGAAAGTCCAAAAGAATCGTCCTCTGAAACAGAAGATTCTGAGGAACAGTTTGAAGAAATCCATGCCCCGGTTTCAAATCCACTTGAAGATTCTTATGAACAGTTTCAGGAAATCCATGCCCCGGATTCAAATCCACTTGAAGATTGGATAAAAGTGTCAGATGAAGAAGCAGAGGGAGCGTCGTCCAATCAGGTTGGGACACCTGGAGATATCGAAGCTTATGGAGGTTAGAATGCATTGCCGAGTTTTTTCAACATAAGCGTAGTTATTAGTTCTTTCTTTCGTGTGAAGATTTTTCAAGGTTTTTGGTGATGTGAATAGTTTGCTTAACGGTTGCTTTGGTATACGGGTGGTCTTACAGGTTTTATTGACTCTTACTTTGTATAAGGGTCTAGTCGTCTAGGCAGGTTTGTATGAATTTTTCTTTGTTGGAATTTCGAAACTGTAATATGCAAAAAAGTTGGTCTGTCGACTAACTTGCATTTTTTCTTGATATACTGTTATGTAAATCGTAACGTTTGGTCTTTGTTTTTACTTGCGTTTATATTGTGAAGGAGAGATTATAAGCAGAAGCAGAATATAAGCTTTTTAGTACATATATTTTTGTTACTTCTGTAAGCTAAGCAATCTTAGAAACCTCTTTCGGCTTTTATTAATCCATATTGTTTAAGGCATCATATCCCGAATGATGCAGTACCGAACAACTCCACTGTGATGAGTGTTCCCCAATGATATTATGGTTTATATAAATAAGTCTCATATTATAACTTCATTTAATCAAATGTTTACTAACAACCGTTTTTAGCTTAATCCGTTTTGGTAATGGTTCGATTATGTTAGCGGAGTATATATTACATGTTTTTGTTTGGTTGACGAAATATAAAAATTTGTCATTTCACTTTGCCTATAGTTTGTTCATTTTTTCTATTGTTAAGAAAATCACCGGCTTATGTTAATAACATGAAATGGTAGGTTGTTTAACGAATTCTTAATTTGATGACACTCGTTGCAATCAACGATTTCACAAGTGGTCCGGGTCAGACGGTCTGATAATTAAACGTTTTGGTACGAGCCAAGTCAACCACATGAGAGTTAAACGGAACCATCCGACTTGGCATGAACCAATCGAGTCGATTGACAAAACATTGGGAACACGATCCACCCGTTCTATTATAAAATCTATTCCTATCAAAAACACTTTATAAACTCTTTTCAAATAACTAACATTTATTCGGTCTATTTCAGTTGTTTTATAAAAACTCTAAATCATATCAATCATTTTCTTTTGTTTTATTTTCTCTCCATTCACGCGTTATTTTTATATTCCCTTTTAGCGAAAGTTGAAAATATTATTGAAAACAAAATCAGAAAAGACATTAATACTAAAAGTATAATGATTTTGAAAGAACTTGAGGTTGATTTGTTGATTATTTTTGGATTCGTCGTACGCTTGCCACTTTATTTTGTTACAATTTTTTTTTTTAAATAATATGTGATGGTGACATCACCTAAGTTCGATGCTTCAATTTTTATTTTTGAATAAGATGGATAATTTATGTTCAAACAATTTTTTCCTTTTATTTTAGTAATTTTTTCTTACCCAAAACATTTTTCCTTTTAGTAACCAAAAGGATTTTTCTTAGTCAAATAACATTAGAAAGAACTATTAGTAACCACACAAATCGTTTGTCTTGTTTAATAAGCTAATTAATCAAGCACTACTAGATGTCTTACATAAGTATAATAGTTCATTGAGACGGTTAAAATAAAAATTATCTTTAAAAATATCAGGATTCTTTGAATTATTAATTGAAGTGTTTGGCTAACATATGTCACGTGTTAGCCGAATCCTTATTTTTTTTTTAAGATTATGTAATTTTCTTTGATTATACTCGTAAAGGTTGTAGTTTACTCTTTGAAATGGTAACATCTCTTTAAGTTAAGTGACCATTATCACAAAAAGAAATTTCATGTATTTTTTATAAGTTTGTCTTTTTCAAAATACGTTTAAAAGGAAAAGGAAAAGAAAAAAGACAAATACAATTATTGCCCAATAATTAACTCACTACCTACTTTTTAAGTTTTAATTTTCATGTCAGTCTCTCAATCAAATACTGTTTAATATTTTTATATCCATATTTTAATAAATTTTGAAATTTATTTCTTTTTTCTTATAAATAAAACAATTTTACAATCATACAAAATCCGTATATATTTACAAAACTCGAATCCATGACTTATACATGCGTTTAGTTGAAGAAAACTATCAATGTTTTCTAGAAAAATTTTCAAAGAAAACATAGAAAACATATTCAAATATGTTTTTCCAAAATAATTTTCCATTAAAACAGAAAACTCAGTTTTCTAATTTATAACTAAACTTTTGAAAACCCACTTTTATAGTTTTCTAACTATTTTCCATTACAATAAAGGATAACTCTATGTACTTTCTGCTTGACAACTAAACGTGTTTTCAAATTTTTCAAAGGTTTTCTAGAAATAAAAAACTCTTTTCATTTTCTTGAAAAATGAAAATGGAAAAGTAGAAAAAAAAATTCCACAACTAAACACAACCTTAGGTTTTCCATTCAGTCGATAATATAAATACTTTCGAGATCAACCAGTTGGCGATATCTTCAATATACACTTGTTAAAAAAAAAAACCTCATGTTTTATATTGATTTGGTTCATTGGGTATTTTTCTACATTGATTTTACATGAAGATGAAGGTTTTGTATAATTATAAATTTTATTTTTTAAGGTTTTGTAACAAACAAAGTATAATTATACAAATTAAAAAACTTATGAACCTTCTTGTCCACCGACACATAAACAATCCTTGTCAATGTCCCTTTATATATATGTTTTTTAATTTAACATATAAAGGAGATATTAAAAATTGCAAAATATTTGGTCACTTTCTTTATGGCTCTCATTCAATGACTCTATGATTGTCCTCTATATTTGTTTGTCCACAACAATAACAATAGTAACAAGTTGAACCAAATAATTTTTAGTGTGGCCGCAATAATGTCCTAATCAAATAATGTTATTGTTATCAAAACTCTAATTTAAATTAGATTTAAAATAATAAATGTAAAATATGGTCAACGTTTATTTATAATTGTTTTTAACAAGTTGATGAATTATAAAACAAGCTTTGACTAAGAGGGTGTTTGGACTTATATAAGCGGCTTATGACTTATTGTCAGTTTGACTTATGTTTTATAAGCTCGAATTTTTCGGCTTATGTAACTAACTATGGGCGTATTATGTTTATTACGGCATAATAAACAGTAATAAGCTTATAAACGGTTACATAAGCCGAAAAATCTGGGCTTATGAAATATAAGCCGAAATGTCAATAAGCTATAAGCTCATTATATAAGCCCAAACAAACACCCCTAAATTGAATGAAAAACACTTAAAATTATGATATAAAAAAAAAGATTGATCGGAAGGAACCTCTTATATTTGTACAAATTTCAATATATATATTCGTTTCATCCGTAAAGAGAATCAAAGCCATGTAAATTAAATATCCATAAATCATCCAAATGTGTTGGGCCACGACCCCTAACTTTTCCTATTACACATATAAAGTCTGAACATTTACGATGACTATATCGATTAACGGTCAAATCTATAATATACAAAGATGCTAACTATAATCATGTTAGATTTAGGTTTCCAATACCAAGAAAAAAGGTATTTACCACATGATTAAGCCTTTTAGACTATGGTATTAATTTGTGACACATGTAGTATGAGTCCATAAAGTCATTACCTTACCTTACATGTGAAGGTGTGTTGATTTCCATGTAAAAAAAGCCAATATGTAATTGCTATCACAATCAACCATTATTGCTATTCCATTAACTTTTGAAAATGACCCATTAATATAATATATGATATAAACTCATAAGTCATCACATCACTTTTGTTACATTTGTTTATTTCAATAATTTTCTTTGTAACTTAGACTATGCGGTGTGGTGGGCTTTATAAAGTGATGATGTGGAATGATAGAAGTGATATGTAGGAAAGAGAGTGTGATTTGTAGGAAAGAGAGTGTGATGATGTGGAGTGATGAAAATGGGTGGTGTGGTTGTGTGATGATGTGGAGTGATAGAGGAAAGAGAGTGTAATTTTAAAAAGTTGTATATTTATAATTATTTTTATATAAATGAAATTTAAAAACTTGTATTTTTATTACAAAAAAACAAACACACACTACAATTTATTAAAAAACATATTACGATTAAAGTAAAATACGTTAAAAAAATACAATTTAAAAAAAAACACTTCAATCTTCATCTTCATCGTTGTTTCCTCGGGGGCGGTAATACCAGACATGTTCGATCAAATCGGCTAATAGACTGTGATGGGTACCTTCGTCACGCATGTCACGTATGTTCTGTTGTTTCTCTTGAAAACTAATCTGGACTTCTGGTTCGGTGGCATTCTCATCATAATAAGCTTGACAATACGCCTTACCTTTGTCTTCCAAAATCATGTTATGAAGAATTATAGCGGCGTACATCGCGTTTCTAATTTTTTTCTAAACTCCAAGCTCTTGCGGGGTTTTTAATTATATGCCACTTTTTTTTCAACACTCCAAAAGCCCGTTCGATGTCCTTTCTTGAAGATTCCTGGGCTTTTTTAAAATGGTTACGCTTCTCGTTTAATTCGTCTCTTTCCCTGAAAGACTTTATTAACACCGGCCATTTTGGATAAATACCGTCAACGAGGTAATACCCGTATTTGTAGGTTGTGTCGTTAACAATAAACGACTGTTCGGGAGCCGTCCCATTCACAATGTCGTTGAAAAGCGGTGACTGATCCAAGACGTTGATGTCATTATTCGCTCCAGCCATCCCAAAAAATGCATGCCATATCCACAAATCAGTAGAGGCCGTAGCCTCTAACATAATGGAAGGGTGAGCGTGATCACCCCTATGGTATTGACCATGCCAAGCCACGGGACAATTTTCCCACTCCCAATGCATACAATCCAAACTGCCTAGCATACCGGGAAAATTGTGTTTTTCATCATGAACCATCGTAATCTGCTGTATGTCGCTCCAACTAGGACGGCGTAAATATCTCTTGCCGTATAAAGAAGCCACACCTATTTCAGATATTATTACATTTTAAGTACAAATAAGTTTTAAAGTAAACTAATTAAAAATGTAAAGGTTAAAAATTTACCTTCGCAAAAGTAGGCAAGAGAGTCACGTGAAATTCTTTCGGACATTTTTAAATACTCGTCCCACATGTCACTACAAGTGCCAAAAGCAAGTTGTCGTATGGCGGAGGTGCATTTCTGAATCGGTGTAAACCCAGCCCTTCCTCTAGCATCAAGCCGTTGCCTAAAATACTCAAAATTGTTTTCAAAATCGTGGCATATCCTGAGAAACAGCTCCCTCCTCATTCGAAAACGACGGGTAAATTGTTCGTCGTTGTAGGTGCAACCCGGAGAAAAGTAAGATTCCATTAGTAGTGTGTTAGCTTCTTCACGGTTACGTTCTATGACGGTTCTTCTTCTAGTGATTGGTCTTTCGATATGTTGTGATGCGTACCTAACAACGGCTCTAATCGTTTCGGCTACAATTGTATTTTCATCCGAACTTGACGAACTTGACATTTTATAAAACTTTGTGTGTTTTTGGTATAAAATTTGAGAGAGAAAGAGAGATTGTTTGTGGTTTTTGTGTGTGTTTAATGAATGGTATTGTTAGGTTTTTATAGAAAATTGTTTAGGTTTTTATAAAATACTAGCCGTTGCCCACTCGACCGTTGCAACCTTTTCCCCTTCACTGCGTTGTCTGCATCACGCCAGGGCAAGAAAATTGCCGACAACGCCCAAGGCGGTGTGGCCCTAGGCGTTGAGGGGCGTTGTCCTTCCTACGTGGCGGGCGTTGTTGCGATGTTACCGCCCCACACCGTCCAGTCTTAGAATACCAAACTCTAGGTGAAGTTTAGTGAGACTCGAGTTCAAATCTTTACGGACAATAACTTTAGGGTTAGTGTTATTGTATTCATAACTTATCCAGAGATAGGGATTTTGTGACGGTTTGCACAACAATTATGAAGTATAGTTTATCAATTGTCTTTCGGATATTATCCTAACACTATATTATGACAAATGTTGATTATCAACATTTTGCGAACATATCATACCAAAGCATTTGAATTCATTTCTCATACCAAAATTTTATAGTGTATATAGATTAAGTTGTTAGACAAGAAAACATCATTATCAATAATTGTCTATGTTTATGTCAAATTAGGAACGAACAAGTCAACAAAAGAAATGCGATCGATAAAAATAATAGAAGAGAAAACCACAAAAATAATCACTTGAAAATTCAAAAATACCAAAATAATCATCAGATTCGTTTTTTCGTCGCGAGATTGAAAAATAATATAAATGATTGGTCATAAATTGGTGCGAGAAAAATGTCGCGAGGACCAAAAAAGTCGCGAGGACGTGGTTAATTTATGACCAATCATTTATATTATTTTCAATCTCGCGACGAAAAAAATGGCGAGAGAAAAATTGCGCGAATCATATGTTTATTTTGGTATTTTTGAATTTTGAGGTGATTATTTTTGTGATTTTCTCATAATGAAAATAAAAATGTATAGTACATGTTATCTTTTGTGTTGTAGATTAACAAGGTAAATAATTTGAACATTACATAAAGAAGAAGAAAAAAATTGTATATTTGTGTAAAACCAAAAATAAATACAAAAAATGATTCATAGTATAATTACAGTATTTTATAATTATAATAAAAAAATAAAAAACCCAAACTTTGTTCATCTTGGGGAAAAGCAATCTACACCGTCCATGTCCCTTTTATATCTGGTATCTGGACAGAATCTTCCCAATAATATCTGCAAATGAAAATAATATTTATTTATTATTTCAAAATATTATTTATAATTAAAATAAAAGCATCTTTATTAATAAATAAATAAATAAATAAATAAGTAAATAAATACAAACCTTTCTCTGCATCTCTGTATATTTGATTTCTTTCCTTTTTTATTTATTTTTCTTGATTTTTTTTAAAAATAATTTAACAACTATGTCCAAGTGCTCCAGCTATTGTACACCCCACTTCCATTAATTTCCCTGCATTTATAAAATAAATAAAAAATTAATTATTATTCATGATTCTCAATTTGTGCATCAACACTTGTACCTTATGCAAACAAAGTTGTATTACAATAAACTTTTTACCTAATTAATGTACAAGTCATAATGCATAATGTACAAGTCTTGAAGCACAAGTTACAAGTGGAATAAATGGTAGGCCAATTATGTCACAGCTGGATTTGTCTGGATTTTTAACTAAAATTTTCATTTTGCAAATTCTTATTATACAGCTACTACTGCATAAAGTACAAGTCATCAATGCTTAATAGAAAAGTCTTAATTTGACTTTTGACTTTCAAAAGTCAAACTAATTTACAAAAAAAAATTGAACATACCTCTTCTTTGCTTTGCTACAACTTTCACCGGTGCTGGTGTCGGTGCCTCCGTTGTCTCCGTCACTGGAAATAAAACTCCATCTATACCCTGGACGGATATCCGTCCATCGGTATAGATATCGGGGTCAAACAAATAAGCGGAATCCTCTCCTTGACCGAATTTAACCGAACCATCGGCCTCTTCGGCTACCACTACGTGTGGTAGCCGAAGAGTATCATATCGAACTTTACCGAACTGTTTAACCGAATTATACATACTTTCTTCGGTTTGATATTCGGGTATTATATGGTAATACATTATTTGTTCGGGTGCACCCGGGTCACTTAATTGATCAGTAGTTAATTTAGCCATTGCTTCATCATTCGGTGCTAACACCGTTAACACGTATCCTTCTGATACCAATTTACCCATTTCGGTTGCTAACGACGTTAAGTTGACTAATATGTCAGCTAATTCGTTGTAGCCTCCGTAATGGAGTAACGTTTGGATGAAATCCTTTACCTGACTCTCCCCATCGAAATGACGATGGCCCCCACCAGGTCCTGGAGCTGGCGCGGGGGCCAGCGAAGGACCTGGGGCCATCGCGTCGTAAATAGGGAGAGCAGGTGGGGAACCAGCGGGTGCTGAACCAGCACCCGCTGGTTTTCTCAAACGATGAGTTCTCGGGTCAACTACCGGAGCTCCTTCTGGTAAAACCGCGGAGATTGAACGTAAACTACGTCTTAAATTAAAAGCTTCTTGTACCGATTGAGGTACTAAAAGCTTCTCAATCCCGTGTATCAACCCGTCAGGCCGGATGACGTCATCCGGTCTGACAACCTTAGCTCCTCCGGCTCCACCGACAAATTTTTCTCCGGATTTTAATTTTCTCAAACTCAATTCCGAATCAGAATTATCAACACAAAGTGTCTTATGCTTAACAATATCTTCACCAGGCCATTCATTCGACTCGACTCGACCCGAAACAATATGATAAAGTAACAATTTCTGTAACGAGTTCAAGTTTCGCGGTTCTAGTAAGAAACGTTTGAATTCAGGATCCAATTGTTGTTGCAACGCTTCGTTATTCGGTGCGAATATTGTAATATTATGATTTGTAACTGATTGTTCGAGTGTTTGAAGTAGTAGTGCCTTTTCTACGAGTTCGGAGAGTTCGGTGTAGTGTGAATCGAGTAATGCTACGAGTACGGAGTTTGAGTTTATTTGTTTCGAGCTTAGACTGGAGCTGGAGCTTGAGCTTATTAATACGGTTAATAATATGATGATCATGAGGTTTATTGCACCATAGATTTTTGAATCCATGGTGTAAAATGTGTTTGATTTGAGTGGAATGAGATTATGAAAATGGTGAAGGGATTTAGAGGATTGTGAAACGGCAAACGGTGGTGTCGTTTTATGAGTTTAAGGAGTAGGAAATGGAATGGTGTTTATATGGAGTTACAGGCTGGATGACATACTGTGGGGGCTACACGGAGGACAGAATCGGTTCTAATATGGCTTTGGCTAATGGCTCATGGCTTGTAAGCTACTTTAACTAGTTTAAAAAATCTGTTTTTAGTCATTTAAAATTTTTAAACTACAAATTCAGCTACTTTTCAAACACATTTACGTAAAATAAAAGCTTTAACTTTCAGTTCTAAATATCAGTCCGTATTTTCAGCTCTATCTCCAAGCTACTAGCTAGTTTTACCAAACATACCCTAATTATCACTTACTCGAGTTTGATTTGTTAAAAGATCGATTTAATTCGAGACTAAACAAACTCGAACGAGCTTAAGACTAACATGAAATCGTTTAATATATGAGTTTGAGTTTGAACTTCGTACACTAAGCTTGCTAGTCTAAACGAGATTTTGAATATATAAATATCATATCATATAATAGTATATTAAAATAGAGTCTTGATAACAACAGTCTTATAGGCTGTGGTTAAATAAAAAAAACAATGTTTTAAAAGTTGTAATCCGTAAAATAGGAGGTAAGTTCCACAAATGCATAGACCGGTTTTTAGTATTGTACAATAATATAATGCATATCTAATATTTTAAACAACAACCTATGAGTTTATTGTTATCAAAACTCATTAAAATAATATAAAGTTAGATATATCAAACATTTATATCTTATTCACAATCTTTAATATAATTAATTGGTTGGTTGATCAATTAAATGTACATAAGGTTCAAACACAAGTCACTCGAACTTGAGTCCAAATCCTATAAAACACAAATGAACATAACTCGAGCTTGGTCGAGATCATGGTCAACTCGACTCATTTACATATACTATGCACTATCTAATTATTTTACAAGAAAAAGTTACGTGACTTTTTAAATAAAATTTTAATTACCCGTAAATATAAATCGGTCTAAGGGACAAAGCTTGTAGCTTGTAGGCTTGAGTTTGGATATCGACATATGAATCTCAAGTTTTCGCTACTAGATAACAACCTTGGGGTTATAAGTGATCTTTCAAACTCTCCATTAACAAAAATATTAATGTTAACGGTACTTGGTGAAACTAGATAAAGTTGGAGTTGTAGTCCCGAGTTTGTGACTTCGGGCTAAAACATTTAATTAAAATTGAAATTTTATTTATAAAAAATAGATGGTTTTCAAACTTATAAATATAAAAGACATAAATATATATAAAAAGTTAATTATTTTATTTATATCATCTTAATGTAATAATCCACAAGTAAAAACGTTGAGTAGTCCAAATCATTCCAATTATTTATATTTATATTTATATTATAGTCATCTACAAACAAGAAGTCCCTATCTACACAATAGTTAATTTTTTGTTTGGTTATGCTTTTTATTTCCTTATTTAATAATACTTTTTCTTAAGGTAAAGCAATAGTAACCATATAAAGAAAATACATAATTGATGACTATTCAGTTTTCAACATATCAAACAAAACAAACATTGTTTTCTTGTCTTAGCATATCAACATCCAATTTCTTCGTTTTCTTTTCCGAATAACATAGTTAATGTTTTAGCTCTTAATTTTCATTTTATGTTTTATATTTTATGTCCCGGTTCATATCATAAAAACTGGTCTTATCTAACTGATCACTAGACTCG
The DNA here is from genome assembly GCA_910822075.1 of Senecio squalidus. Lineage (NCBI taxonomy): Eukaryota > Viridiplantae > Streptophyta > Magnoliopsida > Asterales > Asteraceae > Senecio > Senecio squalidus. The sequence continues at coordinate 54,043,689 of CAJVGC010000508.1, forward strand.
CAAAATATACACATTTCTCTTATAGTTTCTATCACGAAAATGAAATGACAACAATAAACCAATTAATTTGAAAATATAATGATATTTCATATGAACCGTACTCTACATTCATTATTATATCGGAAATTGTACTCCTCACCACATTAATTCCTAGCACCAATAATTCTCGTGACCCAAATTGATCAAATAATTGTATGTGAACCAAATTGATCAAATTATTGTATGTCTGGCACTAACCACAACTAGTGCTCGTTGGTTCGGGAGTTGTGATTATGTGTCATGTCGTTTAAGGGACGTGTTCAAAGTTTATGATTAAATTTAATTTTTGGTTCAATGGCTCATAATTTGTAGTACAATACTTAAACAGGAAGGTTTTTGTTTCATAGTCTACTATATTAAGATAAATATATTAATAAAAAGAGTGTCGGTGTGATGCTTAAAAAATGCTGAGGAGCAGACCAAAGCGGAAAAAAAGTTATACTGCCATGTGGACTTAAAAAATTGACTATTACGTCGAACTTTGAAGCAATCATAAAACATGTATCCGACATTAGCATCCAATGCGGCTGTGGTGCAGGACACGCAATGGGAAACTCAAAGAGTGAAGAATTTGTTCTAACCATTCAACGTCCATAATTTTCAAGTAACCTTCATAATGGGAATGAAATTCATCTAATAGAGCACGTCTGATTTGGAGATATTCTTCTTCATCATAGTCGAGAGAATTAGCAATTGCTCGAAATCCGCAATTTCCGTCACCTTTTACATTCTCTATATGTGCGACGTAAGGGTGAAAGGTAGGTGGAATTTGACCAAGAAATGGATGTGAAGAAAGTTATCATATTTATATCACACGCATAACCGGTAATAACATTTATATTTTTATAACATTTTGTCTTAATTTTTTGATTTTTTTCATCAAAACTAAATAAATAAAAGTTTTCGTTTAATAATTTATTTAAATGAATATATAACAAATCAAATAATAATTATAAAAAAAAATCATAATTTAAACTACCGATGTGATCCTTGGGGAGGTGTGGATAACCAAAACTTAATTTTGGGGGGTTTCTTTATCACCACCCTAATTAATTTGGCGACTCAACTTTCCCTAACAACTATTAAAGTTTTTTAAATACATATTAATTTATATTTATTCTCTAAGTATATAAATTCAATTTACACATAAATTTAAATTTATAGTGATTTTCTAACACTCATACCCAAAAAGACAATATATACGAATATAATTTTATAGCTTATAAGTTTTTTTATCCCACTAAATCACACAGATTTTATACTAGTTTATATGATTTGTTTGTTAGGCTTCCTAATAAAAGTACTTGATTTTGTCATAAATCAATGTATCATTTATGAGGGATCTTCTTAATAATAATATAAACAATTATAGTATATAATTATTATAGTATATAATTTATATTTCTTTGTAAAAATATATTATAATATGCTTCACTTTTAATAATCAAAATGGCTGACTTTAAGGTTTTGAGCCGATTGGTTTGAGCCAAGCCGTATATGATTGAGCAAGCTGTAAGGCGAGCTGTTCCTGTCATTTGATTATTTGATTTTATTCTTATTTTTTTTTAATTTCTTTTTGTCTATTTAATATATATATATTTTTTGGTTGTACGCCAAGGCACCGATATCTTTACACCATGAGAAACGCGTTTATTAAAAAGAGAATAAATTGATGGAAATTTATTTAATGAAACTTTATCTTTTAAGTATATAATGATCAACTTTTATATAAAAATAACATTAGGTTTAGTATTGTTATACATTTTTTTTACATTTAATTGTGTTTTATATTATGACATTCACTTTACTATTGATTTATTGTAAACATAACCCCTTTACTGCAAGACTCACATTGATGTATCGAGTTTACGTTAAGTAAAAAAATACGAGTTTACAGAATAAAAATGTTGTAATAATCTATTGTTGAATATGACAATATGTAATATGATAATATGCTTATAAAGCTTTTTAAAAGTATTTTGGTCATTTAGTATTGTGTCTATGTAGCGATTGGACAGAAACGCTCAACTGTGGCACAATTACTTTAAATTCTTTCCGAAGCGAATGCTGGCTTTTGTAAGAGACGGAGCGAGGACGAGTGTAAATTAGGCATTGTCCACAATAATATTTCTTGATGTAAAAAATAATTAAATTAGTGATATTTTTAAAATTTTATCCGTATAAAAATCAAATGCTATTACTTTTTCTTTCTATATATATATATATGATATTTATGATATTTTTAAAATTTGTATTTATACAACCAATACGACTGTGGTTATATAACCCCAATAATTATAAAAATAAATTAATAATAATAAAATGTTAAAAATGCCTTGTTGGAGTTTCTAATTACATGAATGATTTTGCAATTGATTTTGTTGTTATAATTAAAATCAAATCTATTTAAAGTGAAATTATGACCGAAAACGAATGAGCATTCATTCAACCATCGACCGACACATTATTTTTTTAATATATGTTTCTTTATTTTGATTTTAATTTTTTGTGTTTGTTATCATTATTATGTTGGTATGTTTTTTATTTCTTAATAAAATAATATAGTATTATAATAATTAAATGAATAATTTAGGAGATTAAATTGTGGAATGATAATCCATCCTCATCAGATAAATACACTTTGTTGTTTACAAACTTGATTAACGATATGTGGGCAGTGGTGGAGTCATAAATTTTTTTCTGTGAGGATTAAGTAAACTAAATTTATCAAATGGATAATTCTTTATTATTTATGTAGAGACAAAGTTTAAATTTTTAACTTTTATTGGGACAAAGTTTAAAATTTTAATTTCTATGGGACAAAACTTCAGAAATAACATAAATATATTTATTTTTTACATTACGAAAAAATATTTATTTGGGGCACCTATTTCACCCTGGCTTCGCCCCTGTATGTTGGTATATGAGATTTTCGTAACATATGTATATAAGAGTAATAACACTCCTCAAAAGCATTAATAAGCCTACACGTTAACATGGTGGTAATTTGAAATTCGATAAATTATGTATGAAAATCGTGAAGATACTTCCAACACTTCGTTTGACCCACTTGTTGAATCAAATGTCGCATTTTATTCTTCCTAAAATACTAATAATTATGGGAGAGGGAGAAATAAAAGCAAAAATAACAAGAACAATAATCGCATTTTTATTCCCTCCATGGCAGCCAACTCCACCCACTGGTCAGACTCCTTCAGCCTCGGGTCAGCCATTCTCTTTCGGTGGTCATGCGACTGGTGGACATAGCAATGCACCGCGATATACTATACAGACTTAGCCTCCGTTTTATGTTCGTCAATTCACTAAAGATAATTTTGTTTCAGTTAAATTTGGCCCGTATGGTTTTTCTGTTAAAGATCTTAAAACAGGTACACATGGCATCGTTGTTTAGGCCATCCAGGAGCTTCTATACTTCGTTTTCTTGCATCTAGAAAGTTTATTTCTTGTTCTAGTAATAATTTACCAACTTGTCATGCTTGTCAACTTGGGAAACATGTATGTATCACACATTCAACCACAGAAACATCAAAAAAGGTTTTGGGGATTTCTTTGGAACTAAATCTTATTTCTATCCTCATGGACTGAACCAAGTTGGTCTTATGTTACGGGTCGCCTAGTTTTGTCCCTTTTAGCTCGAGTCGTGACCGGAAGCGTCTAGAAACCTCAAGAAGACTCATGGGAAATCCTAGAAGTCTCCTAAGTTATCCAGGATATATCTAGATTAGATAACATAGTTTTAGATTATTCGTTGTATAAATCTAATCCTAGAAATATCTAGAATTAAGAGTAGATATTAGTCTAAGTTTCTAGATTAATTTAATCTAGAAACCTCCTTGAAGTAGTATAAATAGAGATGTAATCCTCATTTCCAACTTACTTGTTTACCTCGAATTATAATACAAGAAATCTATTTCTAGTTCTCCGTGTTCTTTGTCTTCTTACATTCCGGCTTACTTAGTCGCTTGACATCGGTGAATCTAAGTGTCACACGGGTCAAGAAATATAACCTCGTGACACTTAGTTAACTTAATTATTAGTATTATTATTTTTTGTTTTGTTTTGAGGTTGAGATGTTGCACCTGGTTCAGCTTTGATATTTTGTTGGTGTCCTTGTTGCTGTACATCGGGTTATGCTTTGCTGTTGGGCTCAAAATAGTTAGGTCGGACGGATGAAATTTTGTGTTCGAAAACTTTTTGCTCAATAAACATATTCTTATTTGGTCACAGATCTGACCAATTTTTCTTTCCAAATAATATGATACCATGAATATTGTATGTTTATATATTAACCTATTTTCACAATCAGATAGTAAAAACTTATAAAATCAATTCGCAACCTGAGTCGTGATCGTTAACTTGATGATCATATTCATCTTCTGCCATATGCTTCTTCACTTCTCAAAAAGATTGATTTAATGGTGATGATTTTTGAAATTAAGAAGGGAAGCCAATGATGAATACAAATATATATACACTTGATAAGAATATTCTACATCTATAATTTTCAAAATGTATAACTGTTTTATAACTAACTTTTACAAACAAATCTTACTATCGACTAAACGTACTGCACTACATACTGCACTATAATTTTCAAAGTAATTACAGAAAAATGAGATAGATCCAGCTTGAAGGTCACTTGATGCAACTTGGTTCTTCTACTTCTTGTTACTTTTCTTTTTGTCATTCTTGTTGTTCGTTTGCTTCTTCTCGTGTGACTCGTCAGAAACAGAACAATCACAGGCCACAAACGTATCTGATTCAATCAATACACATCATACATCAAACACCTCCTGATATATATATGATCGATATGAAAATTCAATTTAAGGGAGCTAGAAAGACGTACCTGATTGTTTCTTAGGTACTCCTTTCCGTGGCCTTGTTATTGAAGAAGAACTCGAGGAGACAGATGCTTCAGGCTGTGGTTCATCGGAATAGTTGTTGTATCTAAGTTGAGTCTCTGTACAACACGTCAAAGGGGTGTTAAACAAACAAAGAAACAAAAAAGCGACGGAAATTAATAAAAAGAAGAAAGAAAGAAAGAACGAAAGAGAGGGGTACGTATTACCTGTCTTCGCTTATCTGATTCTGCTAATTCAAGTTTCGTAATTTCATGATCCAGTTTCACTTTATCCAACGAATCCAACACCTCTTTATTTGACTTTTTCAAATCTTTAGCTTCTTTCCTATTTTCCAAGTGATCATTCAGTGCCTGTTTGCGGAGCAATTTAAGTCTAACCTCACAGGTGATTGTGTGCTCCTCAACATCTTTGGGAGACCCCTTAAAAACATAGCAATATTCCCAGATCTTTCGATTCTTCCGCTCCTCCAATCTAGTTCGACATTTAAAAAACAAGAACGAATTAAAGATTATAAAACAAGATCGAATTAATGATTATAAAACAAGATAGAAAGAAATGGGTTTTATCAATAAAATCAAAGATGAACACACTTACTTTTTCGTATAAGAACTAATCTCCTCTGGAGTGAGGCCTCCGTCCTCGTCATCAGCAGCTTCATCCCAACCAAGAGAGCGTAACAACTCGACCTCTTTTTCAGATTTGGTTAAGAATTTGTAACGGGTTTTCAAGAATTGTATTTGGTTGGGTTTTCTTTCAAGAATCTGTAATGTGTTTTCAAGAATTGGATTTGGTTGGGTTTTGTTTCAAGAATAAGAATGTGATGATTTTGAAATTAAGAGGGAACCCAATGATATATATATCTATATCTATACTATCTATAAAACATTTGACCATAAAATCTTAAAATTGAAATTTAAGAAAGAAAAGACTAAAATGCTCATTATATATCATCTAAATATAAATTAATTTTTCAAGTTACTTTCCTTTCTTTTCAAGTCATTTTCCTTATTTTTCATTATTTACCATCTACTAAATTAAATTACAATTAATTTGACTAATAATTTTTCACAAAAAATTTCAATTCAAAAAATTTCTTACATCTAATTGTCATATCTAAAATGTAAACAATTTTTTTTTTATTAAGCTTCGCATATCATAACCTGTTATGTTCAAAGATCTGGATTTGAAACCGCAACCGAAAAATTTTTATATCCCCGAAGAGGATGGATGACCTAAAGCTTTTACCACGCATATGATATATGAGTCAAAAGACCACTAAAAACTATTACACTTAAAATATAGTCGCAACACTAGAGTCGGAAACTATAAAATACAATATGATTATGGTCATTCAACTATATATTACCACTCATCTTTAACGGGAAGTTCGAATTTGGACCGAAATCAATGCTTTCTTTAATCGAAACCAAAAACTATTAGACCCAACATATATATAGTATTTTATAGTTCGAACGATCGAACGAGAACAATTTTCTAAAACAATCAAATGAGTTTACTACATCACCACATGTATAAAAAAGATATAGATAAAATGAGTTTGAAGATCGATGAACCAAACCATAAACTATTACATTCAAAATATTAATCGTGAAACAAGACACTAACAAAAATCATTTCCGCATATAAATATATAAAATGATGGCCCGAAGGGGCGCACCACCATAAATGGTTATCGTATAATTCATTTTCTGGTTCGAAAGACCGAATAAGAAACTTTTACAACATAATTATTTTTATGCTCCGAGTGCCCGAACGGCTCGAACCATAACTATTATTTATCTTGAGAATAAGAAACTACTATAAATCGTTACCATAATTTTCTCTAATAAAATTTTTCTTTTCCGCTGCATCGCGCGGGTTATATATATATATATACTAGATTATTGTCCCGCGATAGCGCGGAAAAAAATAAAAATTGAATTATAAACTTTATGTTTATGTAGATTTTAGGTTATTATAAAAAGACAATGTTATACGTATAATAACATATATATATACCTTTACGTTTATACACATGTTGTTTATAGTTATAATAACATAAACACTTTTACGTTTATATACATGTTTTAATATTTTTTATTAGGAGATTTTAAATAAAAATAATGTAAATCATAGTTCAAATTGAGTGAATTTTTTTTAAGTACATTGGAATTTTGTTTTTATTTAAGTAGAGATTGAAATTAAAGAGATAATGTAATTATGTTTTGTAAAAGGGTGTAAAATGAAAATAGTGTTTGATGACATCATCAATTTGATCTAACGGTTGAAATCAAATAAGTTAACCCATCTAAGGGTCTTTGCTTCGCCATGTGGCATTTAAGGCAACACCCGATTCATAAATAGGGTCGGGTTTCGGATAGAATAGTTCCAGTTTGTCGGGTTTCGGGTTTGACCCGATTGACCCGAAAATTACCGTCGAACTATATTTTAATCCAAAGGCATATGCTATATATAAGCTAGAAGTCTGAAAGAGTTTCATACATGAAGCGATGTGGGACAAAGTAGGAAAAACTAAAGGCATATGATATATATATGCTAGAAGTATGAAAAAGTTTAATACCTGAAGCGATGTGGGACAACTAAAATGAAAATATTGTTTGATGACATCATCAATTTGATCTAACGGTTGAAATCAAATAAGTTAACCCATCTGAGGGTCCTTACTTCGCCATGTGGCATTTAAGGCCTCTCTTTTATATTATATTAAAGATGTGTTGTTGATAATTGCAACCAAATCCTATTCAAATAGAAAAATTAGAAGAAATAACCATATCCATTCAATAATCTCAATATCCAATTTATATTAGTAGTGTATCTATTTGTTCAAAGTTAAAAGTAAAGAAAAAAACTATATATGTCGTTAGCAACACAAATTTTATATGTAACTACGGGTTAGGGGAAACTAATTATCCGTTTGCCTTGCTCCAAAATTCATATATGTTTATAAGTTTAATCCTACTTTATAATTTAGCTATCAATGGAAATGTGATTAAGATAACCATGAACTTAGTATAAAAATGAGTTGTTAAGCTAGAAGTCTGAAAGAGTTTCATACATGAAGCGATGTGGGACAAAGTAGGAAAAACTAAAGGCATATGATATATATATGCTAGAAGTATGAAAAAGTTTAATACCTGAAGCGATGTGGGACAACTAAAATGAAAATATTGTTTGATGACATCATCAATTTGATCTAACGGTTGAAATCAAATAAGTTAACCCATCTAAGGGTCCTTACTTCGCCATGTGGCATTTAAGGCCTCTCTTTTATATTATATTAAAGATATATATATATATATATATATATACTAGATTATTGTCCCGCGATAGCATGGACATAGATAAAGTTTGACTCGTAAATTTTTGTTTCTATAGATTTTAAGTTATTATGAGAAGATAATGTCATACGTATAATAACATATATACATTTACGTTTATACCTATGTTGCTTATAGTTAAAATAATATATATACTTTTACGTTTATATACATGTTTTGATATATTTATGAGAAGATTTTAGAATAACAATATGATAAATCATAGTCTAAATTGAGCGACTTATAAGTTAAAAAAACTTATGTTTTTTTTATTTCAGTGGAGATGTAAATGAAAGAGAAAATGTAATTATGTATTGTAAGAGGGTGTAAAATAGAAATAGTCTTTGATAACATCATCAATCTGATCTAACGGCTGAAATTAAAGAAGATAACTCATCCAAGGGACCTTACTTTGTCATATGACATTTAATTATATATTAAAGATTAAAGATATATATAGATGATCTTCTGTATCTATAGTTATAACTAACTTTTACATGTTTTTTAATAGACACAAAACTCAATGGTTTTGAGTCTTATATGAGCAAATGTATGCGCGAACTTGGTAAAATTATCGATCGGGATTTTAAATTTTCATTCTTTATAGTTCATGTTCTCTGGATTGACTTTTATTGTTTCATAAGCAATATTAGACGTAGTATAGTATTAGTGTGTATGTAGGTTGCAATGATATCGAATAATTTATGGGTGAGCGTGGTTTCGTTTGGGTCGGTTTGGGCATAACAAAACCGATACCGACCAAATTTTTTGGTTTATGGGAGTTAGGATATGTTCCCTTCGGTTTGATCGGTTAAATTATTGATTCTTAGTGTTAAGTTTGGTTTCGTTTAGTTTTCAATCGGTTTCTTATTCACTTCTGTAAAAACAAGTACAATTATTGAAAACAAACTTAGATCTTAACAAATTTATTTATGTCATATAATTGTGTTTGTGTTAGAAAGGAAAATCTCACTTTACGATTCACTAACACTAAAACTGTTGAAGATAAATAACTAGAATATATTAAAACAAACTCAATTTGCACCTAAATCCAAGAGGCATAGGTTTAGAGAAAGATAAACTAATTTTAGTGAGAGAATTAGTTGAACCAAATGAAAAAGAAAAATCGATCAAACTACGGGTATATTTGGCAATAATCTTTTAGAAGTTTGAGTTCGTTTAAAAATAAAATAGTCTTCTGAATGAAAAGAAATTTCTTTGGATAATAGAGTTTTTAGCTTTTATTTAAAAGAAAAAAACGTCGAAATGAAAATCTACTAAAAGTAGCTTTCAGGTCACAACTTAAACTTTCAACTACAACTATATGCTCCAAACATATCAACAAATTAACAACTTATAGCTACAAGTTACATCTTCAGTCCTTGCATCATGTACTTCTACAGCTTCATACCTCCCAGTAGCCCATTTAACACTCTTAGCCACTTATGCTTCATTGGCCCAATTCAGCTTCAAGCCCAAAAATTCAAACTGCTTATTATTGATCCCAACAGCTTATTATAGCTTCCAAACAGCTTATTACTTACAATGTAATTAGAAACACATTGATATGTAGAAATCTGAACTTATAGTTTCAAAGTATGACTTTTATTTTTACAGTAAAGCTCTTATTTCAAAATATATATATATATATATATATATATATATATATATATATATATATATATATATATATATATATATATATATATATATATATATATATATATATATATATATATATTTTGAGGTTAAAAAGAGATCCCTAATTCTCTAAAGATTCAGGAATCCCTTCTTAACCACCAATTTTTCCTTATATTTTTGTTCTTTTTTTTTTTACTTTTTTCGTTTACCTTTTTATTTACTTTTTATTTTTTTATTTTTTTCTTCTTCCGGAAATCACATTTGGTTTTCATCCTTACTTTTTAAAAATCACATATGATTTTCAATCTATAAATCTTTTATGGGTAAAATCACGTTTGATTTTAAAAAATTATTGATTATTTTTTACCAAAATCACATGTGATTTTTAACCTACAAACTATTTTGTTTATAAAATCACATGTGATTTTCGAAAAACAAAATTTTCAAGTGTGACTTTAAAATTTATAAATTTTGGTTTTTGAAATTCAAATGTGATTTTCGACAAAAGAAAATTCACGTGTGATTTTAAAATTTTAAAATTTTGGTTTTTGAAAATCACATGTGATTTCAATTTTTTACAAAAAAATCACATGTGAATTTGAAAAAAAAAAGTTAAGTAAAACATAGAAAAAAAAAAAAACCGAATTAAAAAACGGAAAAAAAATAATATTAAGGGAAAAATGTATGCTAGGAAGTGGATACCTAGATCTTTAGAGAATTGGGGATCCCTTTTGAACTTCACCCTATATATATATATATAGGGACTGGTTCATTCGAGAATATATATATATATATATATATATATATATATATATATATATATATATATATATATATATATATATATATATATATATATATATATATATATGCGAGAACTCAAAATTTTGCGAGAACTTAATCTTGACCTTTGATTAGTTGATCAATGGCTAAAATTCGTGATGACAATTTCGTAAATAATTAGAAGATGAAGTATTATTTTATAAAACTTAAAAGGGTATTAATGGTATTTTACTTATTTCCTAAATTTCATCTTATATAATCCGGTGATCCATGGTTGGAAATGAAAAGTCGCACTGCGAGAAATATCTTTTGATATTTGACGAACATATCAACTTAGTCTGCTAGGCATACCGTTTTGGCCCCAACTAGGGGACGTTGCTCCTTAAAACCGTGATAGAGCTCAGCCCCCTTGACTCTCGTTTGTTTTCAAAAAGATATCGAGCTAGTCCTAAAAAGTGTACACTCTACACTTTTCCAACTCTTTATTGAGCTTAAATAGAAAATAAGTTACAAATAAATCACAAGTAACTAAATTGATTACTAAGTACATTAAAATCACCAATAAAACCTTAAATTTTATATGTATTCCTTGATTGAAAAATGGAACAACACAAACAAACTTATTTATATAAATAAATAAAAATATTTCAGAAATTAAAATTTCATCTTGATATATATTTTTTCTGAAATTTACTTTAAACGGAAAAAAGAAAAAAATAAATAAATTACAAAGACACCTGTAATTTCGTCAATCATAATCTTTAATATATAATAAAAGAGGTGCCTTAAATGCCACATGGCGAATTAAGGTCCCTTGGATGAGTTAACTTCTTTGATGACAACCGTTAGATCAGATTGATGATGTCATCAAAGCTTATTTTCATTTTACATCTGCTTACAATACATAATTACATTCTTTCTTTCATTCTATCTTTACCAAAATAAAAAAACACAACTATAATTTACTTATAGAATCGTTCAATTTGGACTATTATTTAACTTATTATTATTCTAAAATCTCCTAATACAAGATATCAAAACATGTGTATAAACGTAAAAGTGTATATGTTATTATAACTATATATAAACAACATGTATATAAACGTAAATATACATTATTATAAATATAACATTATTTTTTCATAATAAATTAAAATCTACATAAACAAAAAATTTACGATTCAATTTTTATTTTTTTCCGCATTATCACGGGACAATAATCTAGTTAACAATAAAAAGTATAAAAAAAAATAAAAAAAATAGAATTAAAAGAAAAAAAAATGTAAGATTTGTTTTTAAGAGTTAGTTATAAAACAGTTATACATTATGAAAATTATAGATATAGAATATCTATATCTATATTTTCTGAGTCTTATATATATATATTTGATTCATCATCAGCTTCCCTCTTAATTTCAAAATCATTTCTTTCACCATTACAATTCTTGAAACCCCATAATTCTTCAAACAAAACACACACACACACACACACACACGCACTGAATTCAATCAATTTGAGAAGCATGGCTGAAGATGATGAATCTGATCATCAAGTTAACGATCACGAATCAAGTAGCGAATTGAATACGGTTCAAGAACTTGCAGAGAATACAAATCTTGGACTGGATATAACGAAAAGAAACGAGATGTTTCGGATGCTGTTACTACTACAGGAGAAACAGAAAGTAATGAAAGATATCGAAAATGATAGAATAATAAAGGCTATGGAGAATCAAGTTAGATTGAATAACTATCCCGATGAACCACAACCCGAAGCATCTACCTCCTCGAGCTCTTCTTCAAAAACAAGGACCCCGAAAGGCGTTAAGAAACAATCAGGTACATCTTTTGAACTTTCCATAATTGAATTTGCATAACGATCGTATGAGGATGTGTTTTTTGATGTATAATGTGTATTGATATAGATACGTTTGTGGCTCGTGATCGTTCTGTTACTGATACTACGACTGAAGAATCAAAAGAGATGAATAACAAAAAGAAACGCAACAAAAACGTGAATAAGAAGAATTGATCAAATCAAACTACTTGTGATTTTTATGGTAAATTTAAAGATTGTTATTCGTTATGTTTCTTTTAAACCACATGAAACCGATACTAACTAGGCTCACTGTATTCAGTGTTTCATTTACAGGCTAGGAATCGATAGACGCAGATAGGACGGGATGGATATTTTGCGATTACGTTTCATATCAGTCAGTTTCTTCTTTTGTTCGTTTTCTACTACAAACTTAGTTTTTGCAAATGCCAGTTGGTTGTTGTTACTCTGTGATTACGTCGTCAAGGGTTCAAGCTAGATACCGATTATATCAGTTTTGTTGTGTGTTCAATATTCACTTTTTAGTTTTCGCTGTTTGTTTGTTGGATGACTCGATCCACCTTTAGTTTTCATTTTTCGACTTAGAAATAAAATGAACTATTTCTCCATTTAAACATTCATTTTCTCACTTAGAGTTTCGTTGATTCTTAATTTTCTGTAAACGCTTTTTAAGTAATGTTGCATAGTTAGAAATTTTTATAATCGCGCTACTACCATCGAATCTGTATGTCCTTCTAAAAAGAGTGTTAAGTTTTCCAAATAATTTGATAACCATGTATGCTGTAAGTTATATAGCAACAAATTTAATCTTAACCGTGTATGTTTGTCAAACCCTGTCCCCTCTTTGTTACTAAAGACCTGACCGTAATGTGCTATCTTTGCCTCGTTCACATAACCGACATTTCTGGATATGGGTATAAGTCGACCTGCAATATACATTACAGCAGTGACAAAATAAAAACTAGAAATCGACGTTTTTAAGCAAAAAAATAAACATATCTATCAGAAATAATGGATAAAAGAGCGTTTTGGGACTTTTTTAATGTATTGAATTAATCAAACGTCTATAGTATATACATTGGAACGAGATTATATACATAAAAGATGAACTTAAGCGTATCTAACGGAGTAACTGCTAGCTAACAAACTTTAACAGAGTTAACTAACTGCTTAATTACGTACATACCAAGTCCCTTAGCGATACAATATACTGTTTTGGTACCCTGAACTACAGCCATAAGCCTCTCGCGCTTTCCATCAACTCTCGTGTCCTTGTTAATACCAATATTTTTTTTTATTAAAAGGCAAATATTACATCAACCGCACAATTGTTTGGACTTTTTATCTCTTACTGGACTCGAACCCATAACCTCTAGATCATGGGCCAATTCATACACCGTCATGTACGTTCAAAATATTTACTGGTTAACTTTAATTTATACAACAACATTTATTACCTTAAAAGTCAGATAACTTTTCATGAGAATTCGTTTATATATACTTCAACATTTACACAACAATCACGGTATACCATACTCCGTAGTACGATCTGACAATCTGTGGTGTGACGAATGCAGTTCAAAACGGGTAAGGCATGCAGTCGCGGTAGGCATCAAATGTAGAACACCAAAATTTGAGATTAGCAATTGTATAAATTGTTATCAAGTATTGCTAGAAACATTTGAATATATATATACTTCGTGTATATATACTTCAAAATATATATATATATATATATATATATATATATATATATATATATATATATATATATATATATATATATATATATATATATATATATATATATAGAGTTGGTTTCATTTAAGAACCATGTAATTATTTAGGAACCATTAGGAACCATTTTTAGGCAAGGTGGCAATTTTGTAATTAAACTCAAGGTGGCAATTTTGTAATTAAGTCAAAATTGAGAGCCAAATTGGAAATCAATTAAAACCACTTTAAAATCCTAATTAACATATCTAGAGTATAACTAGGTTTTAGGAAAAACTAAATACACCATTAGAACAAGCATTTAATTATCTTTCCAACGAGCACCCACTTGATATACTTTTGACGACTTTTTTTTTTTTTTTTTTTTTAGAGTGAGTTTCGGTATATACACTAGTGTATATACTAAATATTCACCAGTGTATATACTAATTCACAAAAAACACATCTGAACCATATATACTATACACTAGTGTATACACTATATTCACTAATGTATAGTTATACACTAGTGTATTTATACACTACAGTAGTGTATTTATACACTAGTGTATACACTATATTCACTAATGTATAGTTATACACTAGTGTATTTATACAATATACACTAGTGTATACACTATATTCACTAATGTATAAGATGTATTCTCTATTGAATACATGGTATTCACTGGTGTATATTGTATATTCACTTGTGTATATTGCGTATTCACTGGTGTATATTGTATATTCACTTGTGTATATATATATATTGTATATTCACTTTTGTATATTGCGTATTCACAATTAAAAGGAAATTAATATAAAGATTCGTATACATTAGTGAATATAGTGTATACACTAGTGTATAGTGTATATGGTTTAGATGTGTTTTTGGTGAATTAGTATATACACTGGTGAATATTTAGTATATACACTAGTGTATATACCGAAACTCACTAAAAAAAAAAAAAAAAAAAAGTCGTCAAAAGTATATCAAGTGGGTGCTCGTTGGAAAGATAATTAAATGCTTGTTTTAATGGTGTATTTAGTTTTTCCTAAAACCTAGTTATACTCTAGATATGTTAATTTAAAGTTAATTAGTATTTTAAAGTGGATTTTAATTGATTTCCAATTTGGGGATTTGACTTAATTACAAAATTGCCACCTTGCCTAAAAATGGTTCCTAATGGTTCCTAAATAATTGATGGTTCCTAAATGAACCCACCTCTATATATATATATATATATATATATATATATATATTTAGAAAGGAACCACTTTTTAAACATTAATTTAACAAACCCACTTCATTTTTAAAAATATATATCTTTTAAATTATAAACTTATACGAAATAAAAAATATACCGTTAGAACGAGTATTTAATTCTTTTTAGGAAAAATATAAACTTTTTAAATTTTAACGATTTTTTTTTATATTCACTGGTGTATATACTACAAATTTTGAATTTTGCAAAAAATGTGTATATACACTGATGAATACCATCTTATACACTTGTGTATACGTATGTATTCAGTGGTAAATATATGGTTAGAATGTATGTCACGAACTAGTTAATGCACCGGTGAATGTATTCACTTGTGTATACATATGTATTCACTGGTGAATATATATGGTTCAAATGTGTTTTTGGCAAGTTAGTATATACATCAGTGTATATTTAGTACATCAGTGTAGTATATACCGGGAAAAAAAGTCGTCGAAAGTATATCAAGTGGGTGCTCGTTGGAAAGAGAATTAAATGCTTGTTTTAATGGTGTAATTAGTTTTTTCTAAAACCTAGTTATACTCTACATATGTCAATTTAAAGTTAATTGTTAATTTAAAGTGGGTTTTAAATTAGTGGTTGAAAAGTGGTTACTATTATTACTAAATATTTAATAGTTATCGTTTGAACCCAACTCTCAAGAGCTTAATTTTAGAGAAAATCACAAAAATAATCACATGAGAATTCAAAAATACCAAAATAATCATCCGATTCGCGCCATTTTTCTCGCGCCATTTTCTTCGTCGCGAGATTGAAAAATAATATAAATGATTGGTCAGAAAATGGCGCGAGAAAAATGGCGCGAATCGGATGATTATTTTGGTATTTTTGAATTCTCATGTGATTATTTTTGTGATTTTCTCTAAAATTAAGCTCTTGAGAGTTGGGTTCAAACGATAACAGTGTTAAATGGGCCTGAAGTTTGGAATAATAAGCTGTTGGGATCAATAATAAGCAGTTTGGAATAATTGGGCCTGAAGCTGAATTGGGCTAATAAAGCAAGTGGGCTAAGAGTGTTAAATGGGCTATTGGAGGACGGAATCTGTAAAAGTACACAATTCAGACTCAGAGAGCCTGAGACCGAAGATGTAACTTGTAGCAATAAGTTGTTATTCGACGCAAATAGTTGTAAGTTTGAAGTTGAAACTTTTTTTATAAAATAAAAGCTAAAAGTTCTATTTTTTTTTTCTATTAAAAGCTTATTTTTAAAAATATGAAAAGTTTAAGCTCCAAAACGCTTGTTGTCAAACATAACTTTAGTTTGATCGATTTTTTCATTCAGTCTAACTTCTTTTCTCACTAAAATTAGTTTCTCTCTTTAAAATTACGGTTCTTAGATCTAGGTAAGATTAAGTTTGTTTCGATCTATTCCAATTATTCATCTTAAAGAATCCGTTGATCTTTCATAGTTTGAGTGTGAGTAAATCATATAACGAGATTTTTCTTTGTAATAGATTTATCTTTTCTGGATTCATCTTGTGTGTTTGATCAATTTGAGTCTAAATTTGTTAAGATCTAATTTGTTTTCAATAGTTTTACAAATACCCTAATCACATGAACTCACATGATGATCTACTAAATATAACCAACTACAAATCTAAACATAAATAAATTAAGAGTGATGTGTATATCATGCTACCATGTGACCTATTTTCAACCAAGTTGTCTAAATTCTTAGCATCTTACAATATAATAACCAATAATCTATTAAATTGACTTTAATATTACGTTAATATCCTTGTAAAAATCAAAATTACGTTAATATCCTTCCAAAACATGAAAATTTTTCATATATATCTAAAATAATAAATTAATAATATTGAAATGATTTTAATATTTAAATTATTCATCTAAATATTAATTAAATAATTTTAATATTCTAAATTATTAAATAAATCAATAAAACTAATCCAAATGCTTTTTAAACAAATATGTCAATGAAGAATCAAATATCGAATGAACTGAATAGATTAAATTTAATGAATAAATTGTTTTAAACATATATTACAAAACATTAATCAATCAAGACGAGGAAGTTTTGCAACCTTTTTATTCCGGTTAATGCTCAAAATTATAGAAATCAATCTTTTTTAAATCTATATTGCGAGTTTATGAAATTGAGATACATTGGTTAATGTTTGATTAATATTTAGATGAATAATTTGAATATTAAAATTATTTAAATATTATTAATTTATTATTTTGGATATATATGAGAATTTTTTATGTTTTAGAAGGATATTAACGTAATTTTGATTTTTACAAGGACATTGACGTAATATTGAAATTTTGTAAGAACATAAATGTAAATCTCCCTTTTTATATATATATATATGAATGAATACAACATGCAAAAAGTAGGCACAATTGGCTGTTGATAATATTATATCCACTAATCCACGTTATTATGAAAGTGACACACTTTAATATAGTCAACAAAACAATCGATATTTGATAAAAACAACTCATTGGTAAGACTTGTTCTAATTTGACATAACATACATAATGACATAATAGGATATTGATATATCACCCAAGACTAACGTATCAGGTTCGATTTCTATCAACTGTATTTATATACGTGATATTATCGGCTTAGGACATAAGTTTTTATCACACAAAAACAAAACCACTTAAAATTAACCTATCATATAATTCAAAGTAGTGTTTTTTTAACAGAGAGAACTAGTAACTAATAACAAGATTACTGATAACAACAATCTTAAGCTAAACCTTACATAAAATGTTTATATGTTATCACTTTTTCTTAAAATCGGATGTGATACCTTATATATAAGGGTCGATATTGATACAGTACATGTATTTAATGTCTGTTTTAGATTTTTACCCACAAAAGACTGTTGTTATCAAAACCGTTAAAACAAATTTAAACAAAAATCCTCTTTTGTTGATTAACATTCAAAAGCCAAAATTGTCACAATTTCAAATCTCAAAGAATCTGAATGGCAATAAAATGTAAATATGTACAAATAAAAACCACTTTTCCCTGCAACCAGTACTGACATGTACCGTACAAGTCACATGTGCATGACTCATCAGGAGGTCAAACATTAATGAAAACTGAAAGCCCCACAAAACGCCGTCGTTTCACATTTCCACGTCACCTATTCAACTCTCTGAGAACCACTTCTCCAAAACCCCGTTCTATAAAACTTATCCCACATTTCATTTTCTAACTCCATGACGTCACTATCCACCTCACTCCATACCGGCGCGTGAAACTCAATCGCTTGATAAATCAACAACTCCGCCGCATCGCAACTACTCCGATCACCGCCGCTGTCCACGTCACCTTCACCTTCACCTTTTATAAGCTTACGACGTCGTTTTTTCCGTAACGCTTTTCGATATAAACCTGCTGGAACACCGTATACAGCTAGGACTAATAGATTTACTAAAGCGAAAGGAAAACAACAGCATACGGCGGCGCACTCCGCCGTTGTTCCGCCGGCGAATTCAGCTAAGCGATTTTTTGATGAATTTTGTACTTCTAGTAATGGCTGTGGTTGATCTATTGTATATTGACGGATCATGATTTTTTTAATCGTCATTTTAACCTAATTTCTAGATTCAACTTACCGATCTATTTACCGATTCAATTGATGAAACGATTACACGATTTCGATCCGGAAAATAACGTATCGCCGTTAAATTTAACGATTCCTTTACGATTACGTCTTCTACGTCAATAACGCCGTGAAATTTTACGACTACGGTACGATAATACGAATCGGAGCTTCAAAATCGACGTTAATGATATATCGTCGTTAAATTTAACGATTCCGTTACGATAACACAATCTTCTACGCAAAATCGCCGTTGAATTCAACGATTCTGTTGCTATTCCGTTACGATAATGTGAATCGAAGCTTCAACGTTGCCGGAAAATGAAATATCACCGTTAAATTTAACGATTCCGTTACGATAACACGAATTAGGTCTTCTAAGCAAAATCGCCGTGAAATTTAACGATTCCGTTACGATAATATGAATCGGAGGACGGCGAATTTAACTATATCTTAGTGATCTCCAATTTTGGTTAATTGTGAAATGAGAAGACTTACGGAGTTTTGTAAGGAAAGAGTGGTATAAATGTAATTAATGGTTGTTATGAGGGTTTTTATTCATAGTTTTTTGAATAGCCTAAAATGGATGCGAATTTGTTATTTTTTATTTTTCTTTTTTTAATTTTATCTTGTTTTTTTAGGAAAAGGTACAAAAAACGTCTTGCTACCATTTTGTCCATGTTCGACTTTTTTTTTTTTTTTTTTTATGTAACGAGCATCGTATGGACGGGAAAGTATAAAATAATGGATCGATTTGAATTGGCTATTTGGATTTTTGTTTTAGTTTGGTTTTGTAAAACGGGGATATACTTTCGTTTTATTATTTGAAAAATACAGAGTTAAAATGATATTGTTCGAGCCAATGAGTTTGTCCCATTGATAGGAGGTTGTCCCCCTAGGGGAGGTCTTGGGTTCGAGCCTCCGGGGTCCCTCCTTAGGTGATTATTAGGTGATTTATAGTTCGTGGGTGGCCCCGAATCACTAACATTTGCCTGCCTAAAAAAAAAAATGACATTGTTCGAGATTTTGAGTAGTAAAAGTTAGATCGAAAAGACAAACAAGACTAGAATCTATATCTAGTATGTTGTGGTCGTTAAACATGTTATCCAAAAGATCCTTTTTAAGATAAGTTAGTTATATTAATTGTAGTTATTATTCCAAAATTGGCTTTAATGATGTTGATATTTATGATGATATTGTTTTCGGTATGAACGAATCATGTAACAAACCAAGATAAACTTGGATTTGATGAGTTTGGTAACTATAAAAAGTTTGGGGATTCCATAAGGTTTAGGACCATATGAAAAAAGTTTGATAAGAATATCTACCTCTCGTTTATTCGTATATGTTATCGAATATCGGTGTCGAAATCCATCACCTCTCGTTGTAAAGAGACGTGATTTTAACTCAATATCAATAATTCTCTTTATTCATATATATTATTCATTTTGTCTTGATTTATCATCTTAGGAATAAAAGAATAATTATGACCATTATGTAGGACGACACATTTATCAATATGACAGAAATATCGTAAAGCTATAAACCTTCTAAACAAAAAACATAAAATTATATTATTTTTTTCCTAATACTCATGAAATCGTCTCACGAGTAATATCAAGAAACCATAAATAAATAAAAAGGTATATGCACATTTAACATTAAAAAACCATATCATCTACTAACTATATCATTCTAAATTAACGATCTAGAAGTCATTCCTAATTTAGCATTAATTAATAAAAACAAATTATTCAAACAAATCTAGAAGTCATCGTGTTTTTTTTATGAGCCATACCAACTATATGTATGAAACCATTTTTGAAAAATATATTATCCTTCATAACAATAATAGTTACATGTTTGGACAAATTTACCCTTTATAAAAAGATTGTTGATAACCAGAATTCGGAATATTATTTTTAATTAGTTAAGATACATATTGAAAATTTATACACTTTACGGTTTTTTTATAATCTGAAATTTATACCATATGTAGAGATCGGTTGATGAAAAGTACAAATAAATAGTGCATTTTAAAGTTTTTAACCACAATTATAAAGACTATTGTTATTAAAACTCTTATGAAAATTAAGAAATTTGATAATAATGTAAAGACCGATAAATAAAAGAAAAATAGGTCATCGTCCAACTTTCATTTGCTACTTCAAAATAAAATAAACAGAAAATTACAAATTTAAACAAAATTTTATAAAATGCATTTTTACAAAACGGAATATTAGTCATTTTGGAGGTTAAAATAAGTTATAAACATAAGTTATATGTATTTCAACGTTTAATAAGAAATGGTCGAAAAATCGTCAACCAAATATAGGAATCGTGATTTATTATTTGTACTTTTACCTTGCAAGCGATTTAAACATAGACCAAGAGTCCGAGACTATGTTTAGGGTTTTCCAAAATTTTAAAATCGAAATAAAAGGTTTAATTTATTTATGTTTGGAACATTTTTTGGTAAACTTGTGCCATTTTTATTAATTTAAAAGGTTCAGTTTCTTTATAGTGTTGTCCATTGTTTATCGTCAATGTATAAAAGATTCAAGATAAAATGATTAAACTAATAAAGAAAAAAAAAAACGTTACATATTTGTACGAAAAGTAAGTTAGATTCTATCAACGATAGCTCAAACGATTAAAATATAAAAAGTTCGATAAAAAGTGCACACTTTAAAAATATGACACACATGTTTTGACCCGTTTTAAAAAGTATTCAACCGATCTAGTTAGCCGACCAGAATAACCATAATAACAGAATCCACTCAAAGGCCAAAGCGAATATCGCAAGCTAAAAGCGAATAGCAACTTGAATTTCAGATTCTTTCTTTCCATATGCAAAATGTGCAAGAAGTAAAGGTTATGTTTAGAGTATATTATAACAGAACCGCCTTCGACAGAATAATGTGCGAGTACATTTATTTTTTATGCAACTTATTTATCCAGTTACGTTTAAAGATACCAATCGTTGCTGGTACTCTGTGTCGTGCCCTTGATCCATGTCTGATGCACATTAACCCAACTTAGCCCGTCTGTAGGTTTCAGACCCTGAAACGAACAAAAACATATCCCGTTAAGAAACACTAAATATCACAAATTGTGTCATTAGTGATGGTTTTAAAGAATTCTTTTACCTTTGAGCTAACTATAACTGTGGTCAAACAGCCCTGTTGCTCTTCACCTGCATTTAAAAAAATCGTAAAGTTGAGACACTCATTTACTCCAATTTCACAAGACGTATCTTCTTTTTTTACAAGATTGTCATTTTTAGTAATTTTAGGTATTCATTTCTTAGATAATCATAAATTATCAAACACTCGAACAACAAAGTCTTATAAATGGGTTTTATAAGGTAAATTCAAATACCCAATTAATTGTTTTGGGATTAATTTAGGTAGTAAATATCTCGGAAAATAAACATAGGTCACAAGGGAAGAATATTTACCAGTTTGTTCCCATTTCTTGAACTTTACAATCCACGTGTCTGAATCAATCTGTGAAGGGAAAACCTGATCAACCCAAACTCGGTAGTGTTTGTCTTTCTTGTCACCGCGACAGTCTTTCAGTTTATCAATGCAATCATGAAGCGATTGCTCAACACCAGATGGATGAACATACGCACCAGAAGGAGACTGCATAACACGAAAGATAACATGGTTAGGAACTTTCAATTGAGCACCTTAAAAGTTGCAAGCAGGAACTACTCAATATTAAAAGCCATCATGTTAAGGTCTATATATATAAACAACTAGAGAGCCGATTACTTATGATTAAGGCCATATGTAGAGGTAAAAAGTTTGACCCATTTACTTATGAACGGGCTGATTCAGGC
Source organism: Senecio squalidus (assembly GCA_910822075.1). Taxonomy (NCBI): domain Eukaryota; kingdom Viridiplantae; phylum Streptophyta; class Magnoliopsida; order Asterales; family Asteraceae; genus Senecio; species Senecio squalidus. Next base: position 54,066,646 of record CAJVGC010000508.1, read on the forward strand.
TGTATTTGCCAAAGTGATTTTTTTAATCTATAAAACCTGCTAAATCATTTTCTTACAAAAGGCACTTTATTATTAGAAAAAAGTTGACATACTAAGCTTTTAACTGACTAGGTCAACCCAACCGGACCCGTCCCATAAATACCCGTTTTGGGCTGTTACTAAACCTACCCCACCCGCCCATTTTCCCCCGCTAGTCATATGCAGTAGGGAAGAAGGTTAGTGAACATACGCAAACTGATTTCAGGTTGCTCAAATAAACATCAGGATTTTCAACTTCTGCACGTCTCCACCTCTCGAAAAACAAGAAAAACTTGACTACTTCAAATGCAGGGTCAAAATGGTCCAACTTAGCATCTGATAGATCCGTTACATCTCTTGATGATATATTTGGACCCAGGTTAAAGTGACCGATAGCTTCGATGATACCAGCTGCACACCTTTCAGTAGCATGAATAATCTTAGGGTTATTTTTGGCATTTTCAGCATGCCACTGCAACAATTCTTCCTGTGCATTCTTTACCTGCATCAAGAAAATCATTGATACTCATTGTACCGATTATCCTTGTTAGAGGTGCAAGTGAACCAATTTATTTATAATCGGGTCGATTCGTTTTAAGTTTCATCTCTAAAGGGTCAAACAGGTTAAAAAAAGATAAGTAGCCTAATAGAAAATGGATCAAATGTGTCGAACCAGTCAAACGGCTTGTAAGTCGCCCCAAGGTGTATTTTTAATGTACAAAACATTCTAAACTAATTTTTTCAAAAGATTAGATTATTATTGAAATAATGTAACTCATGTAATCATATTGAAAATTGTAAAAATCATTTATTAAAAAAAAATATGGTGTTTTTAACAAAAGTTTATGAAAAAAGATTGACTATTTTGTTTAATAAGACTTATAAGCAACCTAACCCGACCCTTTTGACATCTATACCCAACCCACCAGACCAGCCCATTTTGGACCATTTTACTTATAATGGGGTCTATTCATCTTACGTTTCATCTAATAAAAGTCAACCGGGGAAAAAATAGCCTAAAACAAAACGGATCAAACGTGTCAAACCAATGAAACGGGTTTAAAGTCGCCAAATTGGATTTTTATTGTATAAAACATCCTAAACATTCTATTCAAAAAGTAGATTTATTACTAAGATAAAATCAATTATGTAGTTACTTTTGAAACATTAATAAAAAAAATTACATTTTGGGACAAAAAGTGTTTTAGTCAATCCAACCAGACCCATATACCTAACCCGCCCGACCAGACCAATTTGCCACCTCTAATACTTGTCAATAGTTGTCATTCATAGAGTTGAACTCTAATAACATAGTAAAGTAAAAAGACCCTAACCATGACACCATGCACGTCGGGAATGGTGAATAACTCGGCATCATTCCCAGAATCACCACACGCGAGAGTATTTTTTGGTAATTTTCCCGCCTCCTTCAACTTTTTATGCAGATAAGCAAGAGCTTGTCCTTTCCCAGCACCTTGAGGCAAAATATCCAAATCCATCCCGCCACTATAAATTATTTTAACATCTAACTGACAACCAAGAAAATTCCTTAATCAATTTCTGAACAAAATAAAAGAACCATCCTTTAAGTAATTAATCGCTAAGCTTCTCACCCCTCGTTCGACAAAACGCTCAGAAAGAGTCTTCATTACTTCCTGAGCCTTTTCTTTCTTAACATAAAAGCTAGCTTTGTGTTCACGTTGCTCAGTTTCCGACTGCAATTCCATAAAATTAACCAACACATTATTCTAAACCAAAATACAAATTCACAATCGAAATATGCTATCTACGAATCATACCTGCAAAGTTAGTTCAGAAAATTTGCTTGTTTCTTCCGCGACAATCTTTTTATCCCATTTCTGATTCAAAACTTCAACCCAACCTTCATCTGGAACCATATCATTACCATACGTGATCTCAGTTCCAACAGACATTATGGTAATATCCGGAGTCAACATGGGCTTTTCTTTCCTCAACTGTTTATACAACGTAGGTGATCTCCCAGTCGAGAACACTAGCAGTGAATCATGGCGGTATTTAGCCTCCCATAAAGCGTTAAACCTTAGTATAGAAAGGTTCTCGGGATCATGATGATCAACCTGCAACGCATAATTAGTTTCAATCAAATAATTAATCATAGTTAAATTTTGGACACATCGAATTAGTTCTGTAGTATGGTTGTATTTGTAAGACCTACCATTGTGTGATCAAGATCTGAAACGATCATGAGACGTGGAGAAGTTGCAAACCGTTCCATGATCGTCTTTCTCACTTAACCCTATATACAAGTAAATCAACAGTATCATCAACTTAAATATATATAAGTTCAAATTCTAGTTCAAATAACCCAAAAACGTAACATAATTTACCAAACTTGCCAATGTGAGGTATATAAAATCATCTCACTAACAAAAAAAGTAACTTTTCGATAAACCTTTACCAGATATTATACATTTTGCTTTCAGTGACCGTTTCCTAAAACTTACAAATTGCGCGTAAATTTGATATCCTTGATACTGTCACATTTTGTGAATTATGTTATACTTTTACAGCAGTTTGGCCTAAATTCTACTATACTCGAAACTTCGAATTAACTCGAATCTATAAGTTATATATTCATAGACTATCAAGCAATAATTGACAGTTATTTCACACTAAAAAAATTACAAAATTCGATTTTATGATTCAGATGATTAAATAAACAAATAAGACAATAATAAACAGTAATCAATCCAGAAATATAAATTCTAATCGGCATTTTTTCATTATAATTTATTCAATTAACATGAATTAATAATGAAATGTAATCGATCTACGATTGTGTGCATTTAGAGAGAGAGATTAGTTACCAGGGAAATTGAAATTGAAATTGAAATTGAGATTAGGAATGAATGGAAACCTAAAATTGAAATTTACAGATAGATAGAATATATGTATGATGATGATAAGCAGTTTTGTGTGACTCGTGTCACTTTTTGATTGTGACCTCTTTGTTTATTTGTTGAGAATCTTATTAAATACTTTGTATACCTTAGGATATTCCACATCAAATATAGGCTTAAACCGATCCCGATCAAATACAAACGGTTCTGGATTCAAACTATTGACCCATGTATTTTGATACGATACTTGATATTAACAAGATTCTTCTAGAAATATCGTACTAATCGATTTGATATCAGTTTAAGTTTGATACATCTTGCTTACTGTCAAAACTATTTTTAAAGTATTTAAACACGTATATTACATATTATAAAATAAATTTAAGCGTATTTCAATATATTAAACATATTTTTGAAACTATGTTTAATAAATCTATATATTTAATAAATATAATTTTTTTAGTAATGGTAAAGTCCAACTTTAACATTGACTTTATTTTAAGCTATAAGGTGTATTTTGAATATGTTTTCGACCTTTTTGAAATAATTTTTCGTTTTAAGTTTTTTTATTTCCATATAAAAGCTTGAAGGTCTATTATCCAAACGATTCATGGAGTCAAGAATCACCCGTGGTCTAACGCGTCGCCATATAAAAATGTTAACCTTTCTTATGACCTTTTGTTCCGGTGTTCACCCAAAAATTGTACGGTTCTTATTGTACTTTTCCCGTAGTTTGATAATGATATTCATATTTCGCAAGATTGTTGTATATGTACAGGTATAACACATAAAATGGTGCATTTGGATGTTTCTGAATGTTTCTTCTTAGAAACTATTGGTGCAAACAAACTTGATCTTGCATCGCCAATTAGTTGGCTACTCCTTCTATCGTCAATTGGTTTTAGGTTGAACCTAACTCGGCCTTATCTGCTGGACTTGATGCGTCTAGACTAGTAAAGCGGTTCTAACAACTATAACATTGCATACAAATTCATTTGCATTTAACGAAATCACATTACCTAAATGTCAAATACAAAGATTCAACGACATTAAGTTCATTGTTATTTTTGTTACATTTCCAACCCGAGGCCTACAAATAGCAAGTAACAGATATCCTTTATGTTACAATCTACTACATCGAGACTTTAGCTACTTAATCCTCACAATCAATGCATACTTCCCTTTCGCTTTCTTGTGAAGAGAAAAAAAAATGTCGCTTCAAAAAATTTAGCCAATCTTCATTCGTCGTAAAGACAAGTATGCCAAAAAACGATAGCCAAAAACCATGATTCCCAAGGCAGTTGCTTCCTTTAGGCCACTGTCTAGCTTTATTCCATCAATCACAGGACTGATTGTTTCGTATTGCACTTTTAGAAGTAGTCTGTATGTGTGATAGTTGAACGACAAGTAACGTAACCATGCTATGAATATCGGAACGTTCTGCAAAAGTAACATCGACCTCAATTTCGTCAAGAAATGTCAAATTTCGACAAGAAAAGAGTGCTAAAAATTAATAAAAAAAGAGAGCCTAAAATGCGACATTTTGTTAAGTATGTATCTCAAAAAGTGACATTTTAATAATTTTCCCAAATTATAACTCGAGTATAATTGTGCTAACCTTCACAAAATATCCGCCGGCCAACATGAAGGCCATAACAGTTACAGAAGCCAAAGTCGTTGCTTTCTTCAAATCAGTCAATGTAGCACCAATCGCGAGTCCAAGTCCCTACACATTTCATCTTTCACAAATTCCTTATATTGCTCTAATGGTATGTTAATGATTAACCATGGTTAGGAACAACGGCTTACCTGAGCTGCAACGATGCATAGGAAAACAATAACCATGGTTAGAAAAAACGAGTCAGCTGTTTGTCTCAGACCCGCCATGAAATAAACAACAACGAGAAAAAGCGTCGGAAGAATCAAATCAAGTGGAAGATCACTTGTTGTTCTTGCCAAAAAATAGGCACTTAATCTGTACATATCTGCTGCTCGTTCTTTGTTTAACATTGCTCGTTCTTGAGGGAACGTGAAAATGGCTGTGAAAACAGGAAAAAACGCCCAAAATACTGCAATGAAAAACAACAATCCCGCCTGCAAACAAACATTTAAATTCAGATACAAAAAAAAAATAGATAGCATTTTTTTCGTTAATAGATACGCTTTTTTTCTTCAAAAAGTAGATAATTTTATAGAAAACGCACACAAACTTGTGTGGCGCTAGCAGTACATACGATTTCTCCTTATTGTTTTTTACATGGAATAATGTTTCAAACTTCTTACCTGATTATCGAGTTCTTCGGGGCTATGAACGTCTGATTGCCACCAAAGAAGTCCCAAAATAACCGCGGTAACTAAAACTTGGGTAATTCTCAACCAACTAAAATAATCGTGTTTTCTTTCTTTAAGTCCTCTTCTAAACAATATCGAATATTGTTCTCTCCAACTAGCTCCCCATTCACGTTTCATCGACCCAACATTTGACTTAATTTCGTCATCGAGTGGTGTAGGAATCATGAGCTGCTTCTTTGTTTCTTCAGATACTCGTGTCTCATACGCCTCCACTAAGTACTGCAAACCAAAAGCGAAACCTTTAAACAAAACTTCAATAATACCAAAAATAGGGAATATCTTACTTACATCATGTATAACTGCGGGTGTATGTTTCCCACTTTTTGTTTCTCGTTGTGATTTTCCGAGCTGTACTCTGTCCTCCAATTCTGAAGGAACAGAAACTTCGTTCATGTTTCCATTTGCGAGATCTAACAAGAATTCTGCTGGATTCATTGCAATCAAGGGAGAACAACCGATAGATGAAAAATACACCATAGCTTCTGAGGCTTTCCCGAAGTAAAGCAAACTTCCCTTTCCAAGTAGGATCAATTTGTCGAATTTGTGGAACAGTCTACTTGATGGTTGGTGAATCGTGGTAACAACCGTCTTCTCTGTCTGTAATAATATTTTTTCATAATCAGAATAATCGCGTTAATTATCTATAAACGGCGTTTCATAATAAAATGGTGGTTGGATAATGAAAAGTACCTCGGCAATATCTTGTAACAACTCTATGATCCTTAAAGCGGTCGTTGAATCCAAACCAGAAGTCGGTTCATCAAGGAATAAGATAGAAGGGTTTATTATAATCTCGAGTCCAATGCAAACACGCTTCCTTTCACCACCTGAAACTCCCCGAACAAATGATCCACCTATCATTGTATCTTGGCATCTGTTTAAGATATCAAGTTAAGCTATAAGTTAGTTATTTCGTGTTTATTTTATATAATCTTTAGGAAATGATGATGTTTTATGTTTATTAAGTTTACCTCTCTAATCCAAGTTCACGAATGACATCTGCTGCTCGTTTTTCTTTCTCTTGTTTTGTTAATTTCTTTGAAAGTCGTAGAAGAGCGGCATATGTTAATGTTTCCTTCACCGTTAGATGAGGAAACAGGACATCATCTTGTGTCACAAACCCAATCCTGCATACACATTTGATTAAATCCTCGAATATCTAAGAATCTTAGAACGAACAAATATTATAAGTTAACAAAAAGACACAAACCTGCTCTTTAGGAATTTGGAGTATGGTTGGTCATTGTAAGTAATTGATCCCCCGGGGGCAGGATCCGTCAACCTGCCTCCTAACAAACTTAAAAGAGTAGTTTTCCCGCTTCCTGAAGGCCCCATTAACGCCAAAACTTCTCCTGGATTCACCGCGCCACTTATACCATTCAAAATATCCTTCTCTACTGTAGTCGTCATTCCTTTTATTACTATCTTATATGTCACTTCCGTAAACTGCATATCATATAAAAACATAGATGAATTTCTTTACCCCCCTTCATTAGTTTTTACGGTCTGTTTGATAATACAAATGACATGACAAGTTTTGATGGTTGATATGAGACCATTTTTGTTTATTTTCGTTCATTTATGTAAAGTTAGATTTCTCACTTTTAATCGGTTTGAACTAGTCTTGTACATAAATGTCATATAATATGAGACTTTGTACAAGACTAAAACATGTTCAACGATTGAGTTGAGTTGATCTCATAGATAAAACTCCATCCTTGCTTGTCCGAATAAGTATCATATATATTAATCTACTTATAACCAAGAGTTTGATACTTTGAAGCGGGTACGTGGTCTTGTGTGACCTTCTTCGAAGCTTAATACCTTTAGAAATATTGGTAAGGTGGGTTCGGTCTGGAACTTCATACGAGTGCCAGCTTCAATGTCTTCGGCTGTAATAAGCATATTGTAAACGTGTTTAAAAGATTTAGAAATGTTAAATCCTTCTAGTTTTGGAAAAACTAAAAACGCGACTACTTACTCACAAACCAATAAAATAATGACACGTGACATTAAAATGATAAGTAGATACAAAATTAGTAGAATTTAGAATTTCTCTATTACTGTACAAAATAAGGAACTTCTCCTCATAGTAATTAATTAACAAATTTTGCCATCATTCATAAATTTTCTAGCTCCGCTTCTAGGAGAAAGTATACATTAAACTCTATCTACGAATATTTATAACTATAAACTTATAGCGCATGATATCATATCGTCTACAACTTTAGGCCTAAATCGGACATTCATACAATTCCAAGTAAGTCTAACAATATGTTTTTATCCTTGAATTGGTATTGAGCTATTGTTTTTACTAGAATACATTGCGTGCTCATTTTTGTTTATCGGGTCTTGTTATGATAAATAAAGACGCTACCCACGCAACCAAGGACGGAACTTCATGGAGGCCCCGGGGGCCGTGACCCTCCCAAAATTCGGGGTTTATAGCGTAAATGTATTATAACTTAAAGGTTTATAGTGTAAATGTATTATAACTTAAAGGTATTTTTTGTAATTTTCGTGTTTGGCCATCCGAGAAGTATTAGTTGTCTTTTAATATTATTGTCTATTTTTGAACTTTTGGTAGTTTCAGAGTTTCAGCTCCCCGTTTAAAAATTCCATGTTCCGTCTATGCACGCAACGAGGACGAGAAGAATGCAAAGGATAAGTTTTTTGAATGTAAAATAAATTGTTTGTTGGTTACAAATTGGTGCATCTTGGGGACCATGAAGAAGAAAGTGTTGAAAGAAGATAAAGACACCCATTTCTAATTAGTGGGCCAATTGTGGGTCATATGGCCCACTTTCTAGGTATTGGGGGCCCATTATTATTGACACTAAAGATGACTTTGGGCTTGTCCTAGTACTTCATGTACCTAGCTGTTTACAGTTGTACACAATTGTGACAATTATTTGATCTTTGAAATATAAAAACTGAAATTAGGGGCACACAATGTTTTTTGTATTTTGTTTTTAATTTTTTTTTTATATCACGATATCGACATCTTTAGTATTGACATGTTTAGTGAAACTAACGCGAAAGATGCATGAACTTTAGCTTAAACACATGCACGTTAGGAACGTTCCTTTCAATCGATTGCACTCAAGTGGATTTTCGGCCAAATTTTCACTCAATGAGGAAGGTGACCTTGCAAAACCGTTGAGCCTATCGCGGGGTGGGTTATTAATTTTGTGTTTAGCATATAACAAACATTTGATTGTGAATTCAATATCTAGAAGGTTTTAAAATAAGGTATAAAAGTTATAAATATAATAATCTAGTATTTGGCTTTCTAAAAAGTGAAAAAATTATAAATATAATGCCTCGATTTATAATAAACATAAACATTGTGATACCAATTAGAAACAATAAAAGTTATTCATAGGTTTATGAGTTAACTAGTTTAACGATCAAATATGTTACACGAACATATGAGTAATATGTAATTTTTAGTCAATATCTAAATCGTGACATTTCCATACATATAAGAAAAGTTTAAAACATAACAAAAACAATAATCAAGAAACATATTAACTCATATGACCGTGTAACAGATTGGTCGTTAAACTAGTTAACCTATTATAGTTATAACGTACGATTAATTATTTTCATATGAACTTCAAAATTATATTCTACACTCTTATTTCGATAGTATAATATAAATTGGATTATATAAACTAAAAATCATATTTGGAAATTCGAAAAAACATAAATATTAATTGTTTTAGATAGGTGAGTTATTTTTTGCTATCTTTTTACCAACCAAAAAGTTTGATCAAGGTGCATGTGAGTTAGACAATTGCAAAGTTATCAACTTCATTTTCTAGTTATGTGATTAGACACTATACTTTCTAAAGGCTAATGTGACTATGTATCTTATGCAAATTTCGATTTTCCGGTTTGTTATAAAAGTTTACATTATTTTCTATTCACGTCAAGTTATCAAGAATTGTAAAAAAGCGAGGTTATCATAGAGTTCAAAATACTTACGTATATCATCATCACTGAAAGGTCTTGAATCCGCAATCTCATCTGGAGGCATAGTAAATCCGGTAAATGAAAACGAGAACCCTAAGCTTGCACTTGAGGCTCGACTTAAGGCGGCCCCACTACCAACATCATCAACTTCAAATTTCATTTGGGCACTTCTTGTTTTCCTAATGTGTGTGTTTTTGCTACTACCACCACTTCGTCCCGGGGATGCAAGTACCAATTGTTTGCTTGACTTTCTCGAGTGTGTCCTACTACCACTACCACTACCACCACCACCGCCACTATCGACACCTCTAAGGACTTCACTTGACAATTGTGCAAGTTGATCCGATTGTGTTCTCCATAACCCTATATTGGAATTCGGTTTCTCCATCTTTTCCCTATTCATTGATGATCAATAACATATCAAATGATATATAAACATGATCACATGTGAACATTACCTCATTGATAGGGAAAATAAATAAAATGTCTACTCCTTTCAAATGACCAAAAGGAAACTTCAATGCAAAACTATTTCCTATCACAAATTTCTTATTTATGAATAGTTATTCGCGTATATGAAACTCGTCCTAATACTTTAATCGAGTTTAAGTATATAAAACGATAAAAGATTACATATATGATCATAAAAACTATGAAAGTCCCAAAAAAGTTTGAATGATTATATAATATTGGATTTATGTATAAGAATTTACAAAGTAGCAGAAGGCAAGCGGGCAACAAGTTGCGCCGCTAACTTTTTTGAAAAGATATCAATTTTCAGAACTTATGGTAACATATAGTGTTATATGAATGTATTTAACTTTCTACTTACCAAAGGAAAACCAAGGAATGAATACTTTCTTGTATCAAAGTGAGGGAGAGAGAGGAGACCAAAGTGAAGTTTGATTGACTTACTTTGCTAAGTAGCTCCAACTATCCCCTTTTATATAAGAAACCAATTATAGCAACTTTTTAGTGTGGAAAGACGAAAACACCCCTAATCTTGACAAATAACTAAAAGAGAAAAGAAAAAAAAAAATTGAAAAATCTATAATTCTATGATTTTGAAAATTACTTAACAAGATGTATATGTATAAGTAGATATTCATAATAGACTTAGATGTATGCTTCATTTTCGAGTTGCAACTACCGTACACGTGTTAATCAACAAAATAATTGTTCGATTTCATTTTACGTTTTGTTTTGTTTGACGAATTGGTTTTAATTTTCTTGATTAGTTTTCTTCGATAAGTCGGTTTTTCAAACTTTTAACAATAAATTTAGTAGGGTTAGAAGTGAAGGTTTATAGAGATGGAGGTTGAAAGGTACATAAGCCATGGATCTCTAACTATTGCATGTCTTCCATATTGTGAGGTCTAGGTTCATTCTCAAGTTACCCCTTTCTTAGGGTACCAAATTTAATTTAGAATTTTCTTTAAATCATTGCACAACATTATTATCATTATTATAATCATTATATTATTCTTGTTATTCATTATTATTTAATATTAATTATCTGATATTTTTATGTATACTAACATTTACTCAATAAAAACAGTCGTTAAGTATGATAATGTTCCTACGTATCATAGAGTGTAGAATGAAATTGATCGACAAAATGATATACGTATAAACATATGCATGTGTTTATGTGTCATGTTTATTAAGGATAATTCTTTAAAGCGATTATCTTTCGGTTCCAGTGGTTTTGTATTTTCCTTATTTTGTTTTTTTTCCGCTAGATAAAATGACAAATTTCTAACGTGGTTTGATCGTCATCCCGATAAGACTTTTTTCGATTATGGAAACAAGTTATGCATGAAATACAATCCAATGCTCATAAATAACAGCCCTTCAAATTTATTTCTAGATTTCTCATTATGCAATAATTGATTAAAAAAATCACACATATACTTACAAAGTATACTCTATCCTCATTATTTTGACACATGTATGTATGTATATCAATATACGTATAATTGTATACATATAGGTATATAGATATACACATATACATACAAATATGTGTCATATGTATGTGCATTATTTGAGTAGAGCTTTAACTTCCTCATTATGGATGGTATAATGAATGATCTATTTGTTGTGTATAATTTATCAATATTGAATTCATGAGAATGCATACATTTAATCATACAATGTGGTGTACGTTCATGTTTTTTCGAATTATATAATGGTGTTGGTTGGAAGGTGGTCGTATATACGGTGTTTATTTTGCCTTCTTTAAAGATAAATGATACAAACTTAAGTGGCGCGTCGCGGTATAAATTTATTAGGGTATATCTGATGTTCACTTATTAACTCGAAGAGTAATGTGTTTCCTCAATATAAATAATTTTTTTTCCAAATGTTAATTATACGAGTCGTAGTACTTTCTTTTTAGAAACCACTCGATTTTAATCATAGATACCCTAGTTAACTATTTGTATTGAAAATAAATAATATCTACTAGAAAAACCATAATTAATTAGACATTTCATAATATCAATATAATTATATTTATTATATGTTTGGGGAAAATTTATTTTTGTTTAGAAAAACATTTGTTTTTATTTAAAACAATTTGTTTAGAAAATATCTAAAATAAATAAGAAATGTTGTTTTTATAAATGACGTATACACATCTTTAGTGAAATGACACGTGAAATGCAACTATTTTCAACTTTTTTTCACCTACTATTTTTGAAAAGGAAAAAAAGGTAATATTCCTTTTTTTTATAAACTTTATTTAATTTTAGGTGTATTTTCATGCATAAATATACAACATACACAATATACGAGTACACACCAAAAAATAATCAATAAAAAAAATACAATTTTGATAAATTCGAGTTACAAATCGAAGCTTAAAGGGTAACAATAAAAAGGACGGGTATAAGATAAAGTATCGATCAATAATAAAAGATAAATAAATGTCAACGGTTAAAATCGATAATGCCTACATGTTGAAATGATTAACGCAATGAAACTTTGAGCTAGAATGATAAATCTGTGATGTACCGTCTTTGCCGCTACATGTGTCAATCCCGATTTAACACATTCATTGAATCGAATCCGAACTAAAAGAAGGACAACACATTGAGGACTTACAAAGAAGAGAAACTCATCACTATGTTGTGAAAGAAACATCTCCATATATAACAAAAAAATGTATCTAATTAGGTCATTTTAAAGAAATAATTAATAAAAAAATATTTGATTTATGCATAATAAATATGAATATCAAAAAGTAAAAAGTTATATAAGTTTAAAATCTTTTTACTCTGATAAAAGAGTTTAACATTTTTAATTTTTTGCATTTTGCATAACATACTAATTGACAAGTGACATACTTATTAATTAAATTTAATTTATAATTTATAATTTATAATTTAAATAATATATAACTTATTAATTGAAATCTATTCATTTAATATCCATTTACTTATTTTGATATCCCTGTCTCCTCTATGTTTTCAAAATCGGAATGTTCTCATTCCTTTTCCAAATACAAAATACATAGAATTCAATTAAAGTGTTCTATAGGAATTCATATACTTACAATAATTTCTATTCAACAATTAATAATATTTACAAGCTTCATCTTGATATTAAATTTATACATAGATTCCTATTCACATTAATTTGAGTTAAGTACATAAATTGTCTCTAAAATTTACCTTAAATAACAAATTTCGTCCTTAAGTTTAAAAATTGATTAAATCGTCCACCTACAAAAAACTAATTGCACTTTTTGTTATTTTTTCGACAAAAAAAATTCCTTTTTTTAAAGACGTTTTTATTTTTGTATAATTATGTCTCACGACTAAAACTATATTACTCCAACCTTTAAATGTTTTTATTAACTTTTTTAGAAGCGCCCACGCGATGCATGTCTCTCAAGTTTATACCAAATTACGAATTTTGTGTATAAGTTTTGAAAATTGAATAAATCGTACACTTACGAAAAATAATTGCACTTATCATTATTTTTCGACAAACGAAATTTCTTTATCTAAAACGTTTTTATTATTGCATAATTATGTGTCATGACTAAATTGATTTTACTCTAATCTGAAAATACTTTTATTAACTTTTTTTGAAGAGCTCATGCATTGCACATCTAGTATATAATAAAACAATATCGGTCATTATCATAAAAGCTATGTTTTGCATGGGCTTAAACAGTGTTTATTTGGGGTTTCAGTTTTTTTTGCAAACAAGTCTTGTTTGATTGGAGCTTATTTGTCGGGCTTATTTAAAAAATAAGCTTCTAAAAGATAAGCTACTTAAAGTAGCTTGGGCTTATATGATGATAAATTACATAAATACCCCTCACAAATTTGTCTGGTTATACAATTATATATACTTTTTAGTCATTTTACATTTTTAAGATTCAACTTCAGCTACTTTTCAAATACATTTACAAAAAATAAAAGCTCTAACTTTTAGCTCTAAATATAACCCTAAGTTTTTAGTTACAGCTACAAACTAGCTCAGCTACAAACTACTTTTATCAAACACACCAAAAATCATTAGTAATTTGGTATACGTACATTCTCATTTAATTTTATTTTGCTTTTATTTTTGGAATAATGGGAAGTTTAGGTTAAATATAATTATTTTATGTTTAATCTTTAGTCTAATCGGTGGTCCTTAATGATATTAAATTTGGGTAGAATGTGATAAGTGGTAGACACCAATTATTTCTTGTTTTATTCTAATGGACATACAGAAGTGACAAGTGGTGAATAATGAGCTTTTGGATGATAGTGGAAAGTCAAGAAATTGAGAAAATATCAATTTTAAGTGTTTGAATTTTTATTATAGAAGTGTATTTAATGATAAGAATGAGGCACATATTATTGTCACTAAGAAGAATTTATTTTGAATATGTTTGGAAAAATAATGTTTTACTTAAAAAAAAAAAAGATAAATGTTTGAGCATGGTGTATGGCCGTATGGGAAAGAGGTCACTTGGCGTCAAGGTGGCGTTTGACGTCACCCTTGTAACAATACCGCCATGGCCCCTTTTCGGTAGCGTTTGGCATGAAAGTGTCGGTACACTTGTTCACCGGCTTCATCACAACAATGTGTGTTTTCTTCGTAATATATGTAAATAGGCATAATCATTTATCTTGAGTAACTTCATTATAAGTATTTAACAACAAAATGACTTTAATTTTGAGAATATACACACTTATCATAACACAAAAATAAAACAAGTATTGAGAAAATACCAATTATAAGTGTTTGAATTTTTATGAGATTTTAATTATTTAAAGAGTGGGTACATTACAAACTTTGACATTTGTCTAAATTTAAGCAACTTTCTTTATCTTTTTAAGTGTATAAATATCCATAAGAAAAAGTAATATTTGTTTAAATTTTGTAACGAACATGTTAATTGTTCATCTATAATCTATATAATATTATATCAAATATAATTGTCACTATTAATATAATTGGATGATTTCAGAAGTCAAGTCAAATTTAGCTTGCAAGTAGAAAAAGTATATGTGTATTAACAAAAACAAATACAATTTATTAAGAAAATTGTCACTCAACTATCACTTGATTCATACTTTTAACCCTATGGTTATAGATTTACTGTGTTAATCCCTATAATGGTTGTGGGATTAGACTTATGTTTTCCGTTTAATGGGAGACGTTTCGTTTGTAATAAAACATTACTATTGGTACGTGTATGAGAAATGATTTGTAAACCTACTATCATCGACGGGTGACGTTTTTTTTATAAAAAGACATTACTATTGGTACGTGTATGAGAAATGATTTGTAAACCCACTATCACTTTTGGGTTTAGAAAATACCTACTATTGCGGGTTTCATAACCATTTTAAAAACCTAAACCTACAAACCACACAATTTTACTAAAAGTTAATTGTCTAAAACCCCTACTTACTTTTTGTTTTGTCCCTTCCAGACCATCGAACTATTTTACTCCCTATCTGGTCGTTATAAGTTTTCATATTGTCCTTTTTTATTTATCTTGATTAAATAATCTACAAAACCGCCCATGTAGTTTGTATAATTTCGAAATTTCGTTCCTAATTCAATTTTCTTTTACGAATATCGTCCTTTATTTCCCTATTTTCTTACGATTTTAGTCTCCCGTTTGTTAAACTTAACAATTATGATGTAAAATTAACAAAATTACTGTTTTAATCTTAATATAAAACACTATTAACGAACTTATCACCCTTTTTCCATTTTCATCTTCGAATCCTGTTAGATTTTGCAGTATCTAAAGTTTTGTTTCATCATCTTCGTTGTATTCAAGCCAACCATAACTGCCATTATCTTCCATTTACTAAAATCATAAGATCTATTAAAAAGAGTGTGTAACAAAAACCGAATATCGGTAGAAATGGAAGACAATGACGGTTAGGTTTGATGAAAATACAGCGAAGATGATGAAACAAAACTTTGGTTCTACAAATCTAACAAGATTCAAATATGTAACGGGGGAAAAGGTGATGTGTTCGTTGATAGAGTTTTTTAGAAAGGAAAAAATAGTAATTTTGTTATTTTAACATGCTAATTGTTAAGTTTAACAAACAAGGGACTAAAATTGTAAGAAAATAGTGAAATAAAGGACAATATTTTTTAAAGATATTAGAGACGAATTTCGTAATTAAACAAACGACATGGGTTGTTTTGTAAATTAATCTAAAAAGAAAAATAAAAGAGTACAACTTGACAACTTATAATGACCCAATAGGGAATAAAATAGGTCGATGGTCTGAGAGGGACAAAACAAAAAGTACATAATAGTTTTAGACATGGGTGTAAACGAGACGAGACAGATCGTAAGCTACTCGAGATCGACTCGTAAACTATTCGAAATCGACTCGCAAACTAATCGAAATCGAGTCGAGCTCGAGCTCGAGTTACTGGAGTAAACTTTAGAGTCGAGGTCGAGCTCCAAGATACTCAGCTCGTGAGGCTCGCGAGCCTTATCGAGCTTATGTTAAAATTACACTTTTACCCTTTTATATACATACTATATAAGGTATTATGTAAACAAAGCGAGTCGATTCGAGTTTATATAACAAATATTTATCGAGCTCGAGCTTAAAATGAATAATCAATCGAGCTCGAGCATGATCGGTCGAGCCCGAGTCGAGCTTCGAGCCCGAGTTTTAGTAATCGAGTCGAGATTTGGCAATACTCGGCTCGACTCGACTCATTTAAACCCAATAACCTTATGAAATAACCTTGAACCTTATAACCTATAACTAACTAACTAACTAACTAACTAACTGTGAGTTGACACATCTACAACATCTCATGCTTAAAATAAAAAAGTAATCAAGTACAAAATAAAATGTTATTATAACTTTACTATCCTTATGTAAAAACAAACAAGAACTTCGAGACAAACAAAACTAATAGGATTGATAATTAGATTAAGACATGCGATACACACAAAAAGAGTATCATAAGGCAAGCAATATCATTTGTTTATTATCATTCGAGATTGATACAAGTATTTGAAACTCATCCGTTTTTACACTAATCTTATTTCGTCATTAGGTAAGAAGTCAAATGTTGATTTATCTTATGGACAACTACCATTTTTTATAAAGAGTACAAGTATCCACTATGATGTCCTCATACTCATGCATCACCTCATATCCTCCTCATAAGCTCTACAATCGCTCTGATCACGATTAACCGCCTTAATAGCGTTAACAAGGTTTAACGGGCGACAAACACAAGCAATTTGTTTTAAATTTCAAAGGCGGAAAATAGAAATCTAAAAACAACAAGGACCATTTAAATAGTTCTTTTAAATTAAAGGACAAAATTTTAGTAAGTAGAAAATTTATATGTAAGATACTAAAATATGGTGTGAGTTGTCACCAATAGAGAGGTTAAGCTAAAATGGAAACAAGGTGTCCCAATGGAGACAAAGTGGACCTAAAAGGGACAAACTCTTTGGGTGTACTTTTGCTAATCAATGAGTTTATCTTGTGTTCTAACTTTTCCAAATTAAACGAATTATTTTTCATCTTTATAATATAAAACTTGCTTTACCTATATAATTTTGCACCAATAAAGTAATATGATTACTATTTTTTTTCTAATTCTTTTTCAATGTGTGCCTATTAGACCTTGTTAGAGGATTTATAAGTCTTTTAAATTCAAATTACCACCTGTCAATGTTCTCTTTTTTTGATAAATATTACTTTCTTGGTTCTTTACTATGCCAATATCGTCATATAATTTATACTCGCAAACAGTACGAGACGATCCGATAAGAAAATCGCAATGTGTGTTTTCAGTTTGAAGGTAGTTGTTATTAGCTTTTAAAGACAAATTCACGAAAGATCCGATACGAGATGATAGGTTTTTCCTATGCAAAAATCATCATATATTTATATCGATGTAGTTGATATTAGCTTTTAAAGACAAATTCACAAAAAGAAAATCACAATGTGTATTACGGTTTGAAGGTCAAAACATAGAAAAAGACAATATAGATTATTAGTTTTATATCAAAATTACTTTAATTAATTTAATTTGTCGATTAAAACATAATTTTCAAGACTTTTTTGATGACATAACATTTACGTTATCTTTGATACACTACTAATTCACAGAGTCTAAGTCCACATACACATAATTCCGAACTTTTAACAAAATAAAACTTCTTCTAAGATAACCAGTGCTACCTTTATATAATTTATCTACATCAAGTATGATCCAAACAATTATTCGTAAATTGCTCTTGTAGCAATTTGAAATTATATAAAATCTCATCTAATATAAAATACCAAATTTGAATCATATTAGAGACATCTATTAACTGAACGAGTTGTTGTTTCCAAAATTAAGATTCAAACCTAAAACTATTACAGTATTATAAAAGTATATCCTTTTTTCATATTGTCAAATAAGTCAAATTTGGAAAAGGAAAGAAAGTAAATAAATTCTTTCTTAATCAAGATTAATTTTTGGTTTATAAATAACTAACCAACTAACAAAAAAATGTGTGCAAATATTAAAAAAAAAATAAAAAAATATCCAACAAGTGGGCGGTGCCGGCCGGTTGATGGTAGTGGTGCCACGTAAGTAAACAACAACACGTGTACGGCCCACATTGGGTACAAAACTACAAAGGTACTCCCTGTACACAAATGATTGTTTCTTGTTAAAATAGACACGTGTACGGCCCACACTGGGAAACCTCATCAAAAGGACGTAAACCGTATTTCAATGGACACGTGTACGGCCCACAGTGGGTCATGTTGGAACCGACCCTGACCCCACACAATATCCTTTGAAAGTTGATATTATATACCCTCCAATAAAATATCCATGTTTAAAATTTATTGATTACAAAATCGTAATTTTATGGTTTTGTATTACAAAATTGATTATATAAAACTGATACGAATTTGTAGCGGAAAACTAAATAAAAGATAGATTATTGATTGATATAGACCTATAAATCAATTAATGGTGACAATATCTATTACTTGATTAATCGATTTAACCTAAATAACGCGATCTAGAATTGAATAATTGTGATAACACAATCAAGACTTATTAATTTGTCATCGAATCAAACTAGCTAAATCGATCTAGGATTGAAACATTTGATAATTGAAGCATCAATATTAAAGAAAAAGGAATAACCTTGCTGATATAATCAAAATTTGAGTTCTTACATAAATAAAACGTTTCCTATATATAGAAAAAACAAAAGAAACCTAAAAACGAAAAAAGGAAACTTAAAATTCGGTTATTGGCCGACAAACCCCCTGAGCCACGGTTCCTTCAAAAAGCTTTAATCCCAAGTCTTTAGCATCCATAATCGTATCATCCCTTCTTCTTTATAAGGAAGTGTCCTCAATTCTGAAAAACCATGAAAAGACAAATCACCAACAACGAGGGAAGTATGAATTCCACCGAGATCAAAAGGAACAACTTTGAACAATCACGAGGATTATGACTTAGTTTTCTTTTGAGACTCCACAACCTATTTGACAAGAACCACATACTTTAGTCTTCATCTTCTTAAGCTCCTCCAAACAAACGTCTAACTCAAACTCTTCAGATTGTTCCTTGTCTAATAACTCCCAAAAATCCACGCTAGTTGCCTTAAATTCATCCTCCAACGTTTGCGAAGAATCTTGTAACGATAATGTAGTTACCGTTTCAATCGAATCCTTTTCTTTGTTAATAATGGAAAGATTATTCCAATTTTTGAACATCTCATCCACTCGATCCGTTACGCATATATTCCAACCCGCATCTAAATCTCTTGTAGCATCCAATAAAAATGTCTTCCCTTCAGATTCAGTCTCATGCTCCATATCTCTTTCGCTAATCAACAAAGTGAGAGTTGACTTTTTCTTTTTAGTATTCATCGAACTAACCTCTAGAGAAGACATGGGTTTCAAAACGATCGTCTTGTCTCCATTCTTCAATTCATATTTGTTGCTCTTCCCTCTATGTATGACATCACGATCAAATTGTCGTGAACGACCTAATCATATGTGACACGCATCCATAGGAATAACATCACACAATATCTTATTCACATAAGAGTCCAATGTTAACCTAAGACCTCTTGATCTTAAATAGGAAAAAATGATTTTTTTTTAAATCAAAACAATTGGAATAAAACCTAAGACCTCTTGATCTTAGGCAATGGTGTTACCCATCCACACGAAAAGGATATATGTTATGTTTTACAACATTAAATTTATATCGTATAATAAACTTACTACTCATCTTCTTTCCCAACCCATTTGTTCCCCTAAAATCATAATTTTCTTAATCGATTAATTTGAATAAGTTAGACGTCTAATTACTTATTCTTTTAGTATAAAACTCGATTATATTATAAATTTTACAAACCCATAAACCTCTTCTTCCCTAAATTCATATTCCACCTTCTCTCAAAACCAATTTAAATCATAAAATTAGGAATTTTATATATTTAATTTCGTGAAAGTCATCATTGTTATTGATGTTGTTGTCTTTGGTATTCTTTAAAGATGGGGACAATCTTGAGAATGGCTAAGCACCCACACCAAATCATTGTTTTTTTTTTCATTTTTCCTTTCAATAAGTTTATAATTGAGGTTTATGAACAATTATTTCCTAATGTTCATGTATGCCTTTAAAAGTTGAACATATCATTTCTAAGTTTCACCCGGTTAACTGAAATTTTTTATTAATATCAAAACATATAACCGGTTTCAGATATAATATAGATAATAATTTTTTTTAAAGTATTATATGAATAAAATTGAACAAGTTAGTTATTATTTAGTAGATTTATTTTTAGTTTTTCTCTAATTAAACAATTTTTTTTTTTTTTGGAAACGGCAAATGATTTTATATCGGAGCCTACTCGTAATATTTCAACGAGTACCCCAGGTTCGAGCTCCGCATATCGGGCAAACCCAGCCCCCTACGAGGATTTCCAGGGAAAAATTCACTATGTGTGCCATAAGAGGTGTGAGTTAAATTACGCATTTTTTTTGCGACGACCACAGGGGTCGAACCCACAACCTCAGCCCACATGTAAAACTCAGTGCATCACTATCAGCTGGGCTGGAGATCATTTGCAAACAAATATTTATGAAATATAAAAATGTTAAAATTTGATTTGAACTATGACATAATCGTTGATGAATTTTAGTAATAAAATCTTGAGCATCTTACATTTATTTGTCTTCTTTTAGTTACACATGTAAACTAATTAATAAAATTGATATTTTTGTCTTGTATCAATTGGAAACTAGCATTGTACGATATGATTCTTGGTTACAATAGCAAAATTAACTTTGTATAAAAAGTCAATATTAAATAATTTTCAATAGCAAAACGACACACTTATTTCAATTTTATTTTATAGTCGACAATACTACCCTGATGATAAACTTTCGACAAAAACATGTCATCGAATCATTCGATAACACGTTAAAACGAATCTTTACATATAGATTTCTTTTACGATCGAATAGATAGAAGTTAACAAGTCAAGGATGATTTCAACATAGGAAAATCAAAATATTGTAAATATATAGGTCCCAAAGTTATAAAGGCAAAGTGGACAACTCAATCATAAATATCACTTATTACAAAATTTATATGAAAATAAAAGGACATGAAAATGATAGATGAATAAAAAAAGGTGGATTTTGTTTAAAAGTATAAGAGCAAATGTATGCTAATAAAATTGTTGTGTTTGGTAAGGTGTCATGTGTTTTAGGTCCATATGCCCCTTTTTTTTCATAAGCTAGATCAACAACAAGTGTCTTTCTATCTTTACACAAAAAATTGGAAAAAAAATGAAAAGAATTTGAGATGTTTTTTAGTGGATAATTTATTGACTTGATTTTGAATAGTAGATAATTAGTTTAATTTTATAGCATAAACAATTAGTTTTTAATTGAGTAAGCATTAAAGTATTTTCACTCGTGGTGTTATTGGACGATTATGGCACTATGTGGTATATGGGCGGTGTTAGAGGGTGGACAAGGGAGATAGGCTAGGCAGCTCAGAGCTGTTCGTTCCAATATTTTTATAGTTAAAGGAAAATTTTAAAAATTATGATATTTTTTGAAATTGCCCATTTAAAAAAATGTGTAAAAGAAAATAGTGTAAACATTAAGAACAAAATCTCACATATTTCATTGGTTATAGTGGTTATCTTTCAAGGTTGAAGTTGTTGGTTCAATTCTTGGAATTGTTAACTAATGAGTTTTTTCTCTTTCTCATTCTTTTATAATATAAATTATATAATATTACAATTGTATAAGTTCGTATAAGCTTGTTAAACTAACGATAATTTTTAGTTATTTTCTTATAATCTAGTTATATATAACCAAAATATAACGTAAAATTTTTATTATTCAAAACTCTTTAAAAATATCCTAAAAAGGCGAAGATCTGATCCGATATTCACATAATTTTTGTCCTATTTCAAAAGAAATTTGGAAGCGCCCCTATTAAGACGCAGTCATGGCTGGTGTTATGGAGCTTGAGTCATGATTATTGGTGAGTAAGATTTTTTTTTGTTACTAATAGATATATGAAATTTAAAATAAATAATTAGGTCCAAATTCTAATACTGGTTAAAGTGTATTTTTAATATTATGTATAGGATTTCAATGTTATGGTTAGAAATGTTCTTATAATATATCATGCTTCTCATTTTCTATTATGATTTTGGGAAATTAATTTGTCTGAGTTGTATTTCATTTTTAATCAAAACTCAAATTTGTTTTTGAGTAAATTGCAATTTTCATCTTTTAAGACTTTTTAATTTGCTGATTTCGTTCTTAAACTTTTTTTTCGCAATTTGCTCCACAGCTTGTTATTTTTCCATTTTTTTTTGTCGCTCTGTTAAGTTACAGTTAGTTTTTACCGTAATATTAACTGAAGTAACTGAAAGGACCAAAAATGTAATTTTATTTTATTTTTATTTATTTATTTTAATTAATTAATTAATTAATTTTTTTGTAAAAATCTTATGTGCTTTACGCATACAAATATTGAATTTAAAATCATATTTAATTTTTCACATATATTTTTCGAAGACCATCCGTCACGGTCGATCATCGTCGCCGATACCACCACCACTTCCGTTGAAAATTATGTGTGATTTAAAAACATACATTGTAGGTTTTTCAATCTACAAAATTTATGTTTTTAAAAAATCACATATGATTTCCATTGAGACAGTACAAATTTTAAGTTTTTAAATCACATATGATTTTCAACGGAGGTGGTGGTGGTCGCGGTGACGATGATCGATGGTGACGGATGGTCATCGAAAAACATATATGAAAAATTAAATGTGATTTAAATATAATTTTTATGCGAAAAAGCACATATGACTTTACAAAAAAAAATAAAAAAAATAAGTTAATCAAATAATTAATTAAAATAAATAAATAAAAATAAAAAAAATTATTTTTTTTTTTTGTCCTTTCAGTTAGTTCAGTTAACATTTAACGGTAAAAAATAACTGTAACTTGATGGAGAGACAAACAAGGGAAAAATAACAAGTTGAGGATGCAAATTGCGAAGAAAAAAAAGTTTAAGAACGAAATCGACGAATTAGAGAGTCTTGAGGAACAAAAATCGCAATTTACTCTTTGTTTTTCTTGTTACTAACACAAAAAAAAAAAAACAAAAACAAAAAAAAAAATCCTTACATATTCCGCAATGCATGAACCATATAGCACACTGAGGCTCGTTTTGTTTATTTTCCGCATCAACTAATATATGTGAAGGTAACTATTATAAACTAGAGAAAATCACAAAAGTAATCACCTCAAAATTCAAAAATACCAAAATAATCATCTGATTCGCGCCACTTTTCTCGCGACATTTTTTTCGTCGCGAGATTGAAAATAATATAAATGATTGGTCATAAATTGACCACGTCCTCGCGACTTTTCTGGTCCTCGCGACATTTTTCTCGCGCCAATTTCTGACCAATCATTTATATTATTTTTCAATCTCGCGACGAAAAAAATGGCGCGAGAAAAGTGGCGCGAATCAGATGATTATTTTGGTATTTTTGAATTTTGAGGTTATTACTTTTGTGATAACTAGGTTACAAAAAAAATATCAAATATTTTTTGAAAACGATTTTTGTTAATCGCTTAGTGTAAACTTAAAACGGATTCTTGTACTTGTTAGTAGAAATGCAATAATCATGAGTAGATGTATGTGTACATATTTTTCATTTTCACATAAGATATAAAAGACGGTAAATAATTTTTGCAAATTACTCAAAAATCGAACACGCTAAACCCATATACAAGCTGTACCTTGTACATCGTTTTAGTTTCTTGTTTTAGCAAGAACGAAATATCAAATCTTAAAAAAAGTGAAAAACCAAGCGAAATCGTTCTAAATCCCATGGATTCATCACATACGACAAGCAACAAGTTTTATCGTGTATTGTTCGTTGCATTTTTGTAATTAGGAGGGAAATTAAGTGTCAACGGATAACCCATCGTGTCCTATACGATGAAACAATATATAAAAAGTGCCGATATAGTTCACACTTGATTTGGTAACTTTCTTGCTTCATATATATCTACAATTCTTTATGGAAAGGATGGCATGTATATCATGTGAATCAATTGAACACTTTCCAACTGTCGAGATAGGTAGTAGTGATTATAATACGTTCTTATCTGATAAACGGGACTTAAAAAGGTGATATTTACACTCTCGATTAAAAGGAAACCATTGAAATGACGAGGCGTAAAGTGAAGTCAAATGTTGTTATCACGTTACCTAGAAATGAAGACATCTATATCGAAAGGAAACCGGGTAGTTGATAGCTTTTTATAATTCACAATGAAAACCGAAAAGATTGAAAGAATAACCTAACTACTGATCAGAACCGTAATGGATGATGTATCTTTACAAGATGTCAAAACTTGCTAATTGTTCGAATATTTTATATTAAAAAAAAAAATAAAAAAAAAATCAACTAGTAGAAATGATAAACTATAAATGATAAAAAAAAAAAAGATGTTCTACCTTAACTTGAGACTTAAGTTCTTCCCAAAATCGCCCTCTTTCATCATTGCCACAAATTCACTGTAATCTATCCGTCCATCCTGAAAACCGTAAAAAGAAAACATGCGTGAAAGAGAATTAAGAATACCAAAATTTTAAAGTGGCAGTTTCAACGCATTTACCAAAATGGGTTGATTCAGTTATAGTTTATATCAAATGGGTCAACCGAGTAGACATTAAAAAGTCGTTTTATTATGAAATATAATGGGTCGAAAGTGACCCAAAATGAAAGTAGAATGATGGGTGAAATAATAATTTACAGTAGGGGTGAAATCGGATAATTAAACAGCTATACAAATTTACTTTTAGAAGTAGGCAATTAGTTTGAGGTGGGTGATAATTTTGGAAGGGACGGAGTAATAAGTTTCGTAATCATAATTATTTTAAAAATCCAGAATGAAAATCAAAAAATGTTTGCAGGACAACCCAACCCCGACCATTTTGAGAAAATAATAAATTAACCGTTCTTAGGTGAAACCCATTAAGACTTATTCCCGACCCACCCATTCAAACAAATTTGGAAAGAATAAAAAGGGTAGAAAGTGAAATGATGATGTATAAGAGGGAAAGAAGTACATTATCCTTATCGATATCACTCATAACTTCATCAAGATGTATATCGCCCAAACCAAATTTATCACATGCTTGTTGAAGCTCATCACCAGTGATATACCCACTACCGTCTTTGTCAAAATAGGAGAAAGCAGCATACATATGATCTTCTTTATGGATTTTATTTATGTGGAGCATTGCGGCAACAAACTCCCCATAATCTATGGTACCACTGTTGTCAATGTCCGCCTGAAATGTTAATGAGCGAATCAGTCGATTTGGGTTGTGTTTTATCTCAAATGGGACAAATAAAAAACTTTAACATAAAGTCTATTTTTAATGGATACAACATCCCAAAATGTTAAATTCAAATATTTAACTAATTATTATAGCTATAATCATAATTAACACGTTAATCATTTATTACCTACTCGTTTATTTTTTAATTGGACAAGAAGTGTTGTGGGTCAACCCAACCTAGCCCACCGTGTTACGAACAAACTCGTTTTGACCTGTTAATCAAAGTCACCCATCTTGAATGCCTTAAATGCATAGAACGTCCTAAATTGTCATATTCGGATATTTAAATTATTGTTATGATGAATAATAATTAACAAAAATTATGCATAAATATAGGACAAGAACTGTTTGAGGTCGGCAAAATCCAGCCCAAATTTTTGTAACCACTACTAAAAGTGACCCAATTTGATCTGTTACCCAGCTTGTCCATCTTGGAAAAATGCCTATTATGCTTGCAGCAAAAAACATATTGGTAACAATGAGATTATAAACATAATGTACCGCTTCCATAAGGCGAACAATTTCTGAATCCTTTAAATTGGCGCCCACTTTCTCCAAGCCTTTCTTTAGTTCCTCTAATGTGATCTGCCCACTACCATCAGCATCTATCATCTTGAACATTTCTTTAAGCCCGGCAATTTCCTCTTCAGATAGAGTCTCCGCGATAACCTTAAATTAGTTCAAATATAACCAAACACATCATTATAGCAAGTAATATAGTTTATGGTAAAATAAACACGTTAAAGAAAATAGATAAAACTTACTCTTATAGCTATCTTTTTTATTTTGTTCATGGCAGAAAACTGCTTCAGACGAGAAAGAACAGCAGAATCAAGAGGCTTATCTGGAGCCACACCATTGTCTTGAACCCAGGGGTGTCCTACAAGAGTGATGGTGAGAAAAGAGTTGACGAAGAATGAAAAAATATCATTTTAAGAGTTCAACTAACATTCCCGCCTTTTCAAAAGTTGGTTAGCGATAATATTTGGCCTCAACAATGGAAATGAAGAAGCTAGCAGGGTAATTTATTCCTGAACTTTCTGTTTTAGTCACTTAAACTAGAACAAGGATTATTATAGATTGACCGCAAATCGACAAGTGTAAGATGAAAAGTTGAATAACTAAAGCAGCAAGTTTACGAATAAATCAAGAACCATTTTACAAATCAATCTAATATTTTATATTTTGAGAACTATATCCATGTTTCGCTTATCAAGTTTGCCGTGATTCTATTTCCCAATTTGAATAAAGTGTTAGTAGATACAATATGGGATTTCAACATTCGACAGAATGGATATTAATTGGTTATTGTCTGGCTGGGAAGGATCTATACACCAATATGCTCGAGAGGAAGTACTGCACTGCCTTGTTATCAACCAAAATGTAATCAATAAGTTGTAACGATAACTGAAACCGTGAGTTCAATTTTAGAATGCTAACTGTGTAAAGTTTCAAACATCCAGTATCTTCATTAATCAATCCATACATAGGCACTAGTCATTTTTTTTAACTGACCAGGTCAGTCTGACCGGGTGTGAGAAGCTTATACAATCAACAATTTATACAAAAGTTTCTGTATTTTTTTTATTATTATGAAAAAGCTCTCATCAAATTCAGCACATTTTTTTTTTAACAGGATAGGGCTTTTAAGACTTGATAATCGTTAATAAATGAATGGAATAAAGAATCACAGTTATTATAGACACATGCCATGCTTTAAGGCCACTTAGTTATAGTCTATGATACCAACCCGCTAATCTTAAAGACAGTCAAAACCATATCCGAAATAGCAGAATATACTAGAAATAATGACATGTTTTGCAATGATTAAATAAGGATTTATACTCACGAAGAACTTCAGGTGCCGTCAGTCTCCTTTTGGGATCTCTCACAAGCATTCTTCTTACCAAATCTTTTGCGCTTTCAGATATACTCGGCCATGGTTCTGATGCAAAGTCGAGATCACCTTTCAACACCTGCTCAAATATTCCTTGTTCCGTTTCTGATTCAGATCACAATTCAACAACAGAAAGTAAACATAAACTTTAGATTGTATCATCATAAAAAGCTATAGACACAAAGCAGAAAATGATAAAATTATCACCATCCCAGAACGGCGGGACCCCACTTAGCAAAATATATATGATAACGCCAGCACTCCAAATATCACATTCTTGACTATAAAATTTCCGTAAGACTTCTGGGGCCACGTAATAAGGGCTCCCAACCATATCAGTGAACATCTCACCTAAATGAATAAAGTTAACAGACCATTGATTCAGTTTGTGAGGAATCATATGGATCGCGAGATATATGGAATAAAATGCAACATAAACTAATATCAAAATAATCGCATACACATATACACTAACAACCATCAACGACAATGTTAAAAAAACACAAATTAGATACACATATTGCTTCAATTAGCAAATTTGAGAATAACTTTACTCGAATAAATCCATTTCAATTGTTCAATATCATGCTTCTTACGGAATATTATATCCTATTCTTATCTGCTATTCAATTAATCCGTCCAAATAATCAACATATTTAAACCATTCCACATGTGTCTTATAATCATTCAATACAAATATATAACGGAATACCTGGTTTAAAGAACATAGAAAGCCCAAAATCGATTGTTTTAAGTGGCGCCTCTTCTTGCTCATTACTAAACAAAAAATTCTCCGGTTTCAAATCTCTATGCATAACCCCTAACGAATGACAAGCTTCCACAACTCCAATAATCACTCTGGCAAGCTCAGCCGCCTTCTTCTCCGTATAATGCCCCCGTTGAATAATCCTATCAAACAACTCCCCACCCGCACAAAGCTCCATAACAACATGAACAGCAACCGCATCTTCATAAGCACCGACAATCGATATCACATTCGGATGCCCTGCCAAATGATGCATAATCTGTATCTCCCTTCTAACATCCTCAACATCCTCTTTCGTCGTCAACTTCCTCTTTGCAATAGATTTACACGCCACCTCCTTTCCCGTCTCCTTCTCTATACATAAAAACGTCGTCCCGAATTGACCTTGTCCTAGCTTCTTACCCATACTGTATACATCTTTCAAATTCCCCGTCCTTCTCTGCAACACCGAGTTTTGCAGTCCAATACTTTGAACACGTTTAAAATTACTACCAGTAGGCTTTGCTTTTTCAGCATCCGGTTTTTTCACATTTTCGGTCTCCGGTTTTTTAACATTCTCCGGTCCTGCTGCATTTCCTTCCGGTACACCGCGTTCCGAAACTTTAACCGTATCTGGTGGTGTATTTTGAACAGATCCTTTAGAATTTAAATATCATTTCATTTAATAATATTTGTATTATTATTTAAATTATTATTATATGCATATATATTACCTTTTGTGGTGGTTGAGGATGAATCATTGGCGGCCGGAGGTGGAGGAAGAGTGTTTTCCGGTGGGCGGTTTTTCCAGACGGCGGCAGTAACGGATTGAAGGAAACCAGTACGGGGACCGACACAATTATTTCCCATTGGGAATGTGAAAATGAAACCCTAATTGAAATCGTCCAGATCGCATTTGTTGCAATTCAATTGGATGATAATTATGTGATTAATTGGTGTAGTAAATTGTTAGGTTATAGTGATGATTTAGAAACCCTAATTACTGAACAAAAAATGGAAATTTGGGGAAAAAATGGTGAAATGAAGGAATCAGAAAAATGGGGGGAAATGTTTGGGATGGTGAACGAGTTAACTCATTCAATTTTTTTATTATTTTTTGAATTCTTCTATTTTTTGTACAAAGATAAAAATAATAATAATAATAATAATATATCAACCTAATAAAAAAGAAAAAAAGAAAAACTACGGTGTGTAGTATGTTTGGCGAAGTAGTTGTAGCTTGAAACTAGAGCTGAAGATACGAATTAGAGTTGTGAGTTAGAAGTTTGAGCTTTTTCTTTTCCAAAAACTCTTTTCATTAGGCATTGGCATGAGCTTTTAACGAGCTTTTCGAGAAATTAAAGCTTTTGATTTTAAAAAAGATAATCTCCTCCTATAAAAGCTTTATTTGGATGAGTAGCTTTAAACTTTTTGTATTTTTCAAAAACTTCTAAACGGCTCAGAAATCAAAAGCTTATTGAAGAAGTTATAAATTTTTTGTATTTTTCAAAAGCTTCAAGTTTTTAGCTCCAACTTAAAGTTTACAACTACCAACTCCAGGTTGTAGTTTCAGGTTTAACTTGTTTTACCAAACATACCAATTAGCATTTAATTTTGGTGTTTTTTTCAAAATAAAAGTTAAAAGTTTTACTATCCAAACGAAACTTTTTTTGTTTAGAGAGTTTATTTTTTTGGAAAACCTAAAAGCTCAAGCTCTGAAAAACTTTACAAAGTTTGCTGTCAAACATATATGTGATAAGTTAATTTTAAGTCTTTGTTGTGGATAGTTATTGGGCTCAAAATGAGTCATTTAGCCAACAAAAAATAAGAGTAAATTGCAATTTGTGTCCTTCAAGACCTTCTAATCCGTTGATTTTGTCCAACAACTTTTTTTTATCACATTTTTTGTCACCGTTAAATTTCAGTTAATTTCTTTCGTTAAATACTAATTGAACTAACCGAAAGGACTAAATATGCAATTTTTTATTTGTTGTCCTCTTTATTTTTTTTCTACCTTTAAATAAACTTATTTTATATGTATTTATTTTATATATGTTTTTTTATATTTTCCATCTCCCATGTATCTTGTATCTGACTTTATTTCTCTTTTTCAAATCTGTATTACCTTGTAAAATCTCTCATTCCCTATGATGAAATTTAGATATTTAGATCAGAGCGTGTTTGTTTGAGCTTATATAAAGGCTAATGGGCTTATTGACTTTCGACTTTTATAAGAAAAATATAATGTGTATATAAAAGAAGTTGCTTATGAGGGGGCCATTACTAAATTTTGTAGGCGACCTCTGTATTCTAGGGACCGGCTACAATATATGTTAGATGGTACTTTTGTTAGGAGAAATAGTACTCAGTATATGAAACCGGTTGGTCTTGTCTCCTCCGGAATAAGAACATAGTACATGTCTTGTGTCATTGTCAGCCATTATAATGTATGTCTTGTAAGTGTCGAGAGTTCCCATGTATGTATTTGTTAGTCCTATCACAACCAAATGTTAGTCATGTACTCCATGTTTTTCACGTTTCCAAATACTAATCCCTTAAAGATATCGTCCACACATATATATTTACCTGTCTACAGTGATTTGGTCTCGTTAAATTCGTTCTGACCATAGCAAAATATGAACAAGTCGTCATATAAGTATATTTTTGGAATTAATTTTTGATACGGTCTTTTTATTTATTTTTCTTTACCCCTCTAATAAGTACACATTGACGAAGACATTGGGTTGTCTCTAGTAATCCGATTTGAGACTGTCTACTTCAATTGTTCATTTTCAAACCAGAGTTTATATAAAGCTTTCATAAGGGCGTATTTGTTCATATATCCGATAACAACATATTAAAATTCAACACATTTTGAGGCAACATAATGAAAGATAAGTATTGTTACAAGATTATGCATCCTCGTGTTTTGTTTATTTTCCGCCATTTCCCTTGGCAAGCTTTTGCTACGAGCAGCAGACGGAGGAGTTGTTAAATATAAGTGTGTCGATAAGGAGAGACAAGCTCTTCTTGATTTCAAAGCTCACCTTCTAGACCCTAATGGACGTCTCTCGACATGGGGAGTTGAAGAAGAAGATGATAACTGCTGTGAATGGTATGGAGTCACGTGCAACAACCAAACTGGTCATGTCACAAAGCTTGACCTGTCCAACTATTCGGTCGAAAGTGGTCTTGGAGTTATTAGAGACGCTTCGAGCCAGAAAGTTGTATGCTAAGTTCTCTAAGTGCGAGATTTGGTTGCGTGAGATTGAGTTTCTCGGCACGTGATCGGAGAGAATGGTATTAAGGTTGATCCAGCTAAAGTTGAGGCTATTAGAAATTGGGAGTCCCCTAAGACGCCGACAGAGATTCGTAATTTCTTGGGTTTAGCTAGTTATTATAGGAGATTTGTTAAAGATTTCTCAAAGATCGCGTCTTCTTTAACTAAGTTGACTAAAAAGTCGGAACCGTATATTTGGACAGAAAAGTGGGAGGAGGCGTTTCAGACGTTAAGGATTGTTTATGTGAGACTCCTATTCTCACCTTGCCGGAAGGCAATGAGGATTTTGTAGTTTATTGTTATCAGGTTTAGGTTGTGTCCTTATGCAGAGGGGGAAGGTAATAGTTTACACATCCAGACAATTGAATAATACAGAGAATAAGTACCTCGTGTACGATCTCGAATTAGCGGCAGTGATTCACGCACTTAAGATTTGGCGTCATTATTTATACGGTACAAAGTGTATAATATTTACTGACCATAAGAGTTTGCAATATATTCAGAATCAGAAGGAGTTGAATATGCGTCAGCGGAGGTGGATCGAGTTATTGATCGATATGATTGTGAGATTAATTAATATCCGGGGAAGGCAAATGTAGTAGCTGACGCGCTAAGTCGGAAGGAACCACGATCTTCTGACGGAGTGAAGTCTATGAGTTTAGTTGTACTTTCGGATTTCGTTGATCAAGTTCGATTGGCTCAGATCGAAGGTTTGAAAGAGGAAAATCTAGGAGATAAAGGATTGTTTAAGTATCCCTTAGAGTTTAAGGAGAATCCGTAAGGATTAAAGATGTATCAAGATAGGATTTGGATTCCTAAGTTCGATGATGTTAAGAAGTTGTTGATGAAAGATTCACATAGATCTAAGTATTCGATTCATCCAGGTAGTAATAAGATGTATCATGATTTAATATATCGTTAATGGTGGCCTAAGATGAAGATTGAGATCGCAGACTTTGTGGCGAAATGTCTAGTTTGTGCTCAGGTGAAGGCGGAACATCATAAACTGTACGGAGAGTTGCAACAGTTAGAGATTCCCAAGTGGAAGTGGGATCACGTTACTATGGATTTCGTGACTAAATTTCCTAAGACAGTAAGAGGTAAAGATATTATTTGGGTGATAGTCGATCGTTTGACTAAGAGCGCTCACTTTTGGGCATCTAAAGAGGACGAGAGACTGGAAAAGTTAGCGAATTTGTATATTCGTGAGATTGTTTCGCGTCACGGGATTCAGTTGTCTATTGTATCCGATCGGGATAGTAGATTCGCTTTAAGGTTTTGGAAACGACTACAAGAGGAGATAGGGTCGAGGGTGCATTTGAGCACGACGTATCACCCTTAGACCGACGGTCAGAGCGAGAGGACTATCCAGACTTTAGAGGATATGTTGAGAGCGTGTCTTATCGAGTTTGGTGGCAAATGGGATTCACATTTATCGTTAGTGGAATTTGCTTATAATAATTCCTATCATTCGAGTATTAAGATGGCTCCCGGAAATGTCGAACGCCTACTTATTGGTTAGAAACGGGAGAAAAGCAGTATTCGGGTCCTGAGATTGTGCAGTTAATGGTAGATAAAGTTGCGATAGGTCGAGAGCAGTTGAGAGTTGCTAAAGAGCGACAAAAGAAGTATTCTGATCAGAAACACCGACCCAAGTCATTTGAGGTTGGTAAGAACGTTATGTTGAGATCATTCATTTTGGGAAGCGAGGAAAGTTAGGTCCTCGATTTATTGGTCCTTTTGAAGTTCTGCAAAGGGTTGGTGATCAAGCGTATAAGTTGCGGTTACCTTCAGAATTAGATGGAATTCACAACGTGTTCATGTGAGCTACCTTCGGAAGTGTTTATCCGAGGAGCCGAGTATCATTCCGCTGGAGGAATTGAGAATTTACGGTGATAAGAGATTATTTGAGGAACCCGTGGAGATTTTAGATCGGATAACGAGACAGTTAAGGAAGAGAAGACTTAAGCTGATTAAAGTCTTATGGAAGAACAAACGTCGTTCAGAAACGATCTTGGGAAGTTGAAAGCGAGATGAGAGATCGTTATCCTCATTTGTTTGAAGTTTGATTCCAGGACGGAATCAATTTAAAAGGGGGAGAATTGTAACATCCCGAAATTACTAAAAACTACATTTCGGTTATTATAGATATTGGAAGTCGCGCCCCAATGCTTATAATAACAAGCAGAAATGTGCGAGTAGCGAACGAGATTGTAGTCCCATAAGGCATAATATGGACCCCAAATAATATCGGGCATAAGATTGACCCGGACTATGATTGATTTAGAAAGATGATTGTTAGGCATAGATGGACCCAAATAGTGTTAGATGACGTTTGGACAAGAGACGGATCCAAGACGTAAGATATAAACAATAGTGCGGAATTTGATCATGACATGAGAATTATTTACTTGTGCACTTTATTATTGTTTATATATTGAATTGTAACATATCCGTCTGCGATGTGTGCGGGTATGGTTTGGGACTATGAAATTAAATATTTTATGAAATGTTTATTGTCTTTACTAATCTATTGTCTCACCAGCTTTGTTGATAATCTTTTCAAACGTATCTTTTGCTCGTAGGGTGCTAAACGCTAGCCTGGTGAGGCGGGATCGCTTGGGGTAGACATTGTCCCTATCTTAATAGTTTTGAAGTATGCTTTTGATATTGTAATCATGTAATGTATGGTTTGTATAAAGCTGTTTATGAACTGCTTTATTGCGTTTAAATATGTTTCCGCTGTATAAACCTTTATAAATTAAAAAGTTTTTGTAAAACGTGATTTTTGAAAACTTGGACGTTAATACACGTAATTATACGGTGCACACAATATACAATCACGCCTACAGCAAAAATCCATCAAATCTTACTATATCCGTATCCATGCTCACAAGTCGCAACAATATGACAAATAACGATTCACAAGCTAATTGACACCCAATGGTGCCATAAATCGGCTCCCATAAAAATGTGTGAATATGAATCTGAAACTAAAATAATTGAATAAAAATTGTTGAAGAGTTTAAATGGATGAGATAGATACGGATATTTTTTACATCGGTTTTTCAAACTTGTGTACTTGAAAGGCACCTCCATTGGCCCAATTGAGGTCCTTTGTCTAGAAGCATTAGCAAGCCTGCACTGGTTGCCAACGCCTTGAAAATGTGCCTGAAAAAGGGGCAAAAAAATAAATAAAACGATAAACATGTTCAGTAATCAGGCGGGAGAAATTTGGGGTTAATTAACCCTTTAATATCAGCTCTGTTGCAGTTGGTATGTAAATCAGAGCCAGAAGCTCATGTTTATTCAAACACAAAAAGGCCGTTTTGTATATTCCATACTACCACTAGTGACAGCTGATGGTATTAAGCGACATCCAGTGAACTACTCAAAATTTAAGTCAAGCAACTCGGTGTAGAACTTAAAAAAAGGAAAAAAGATTTTCTGGACTTACTTGTTTCGCTGTGTTCTCCTTCTCAAGTAACCAAATGATGCAATCCACTGCCAAAGAGAACAAGATGACAAAGATAAATATAAACCCCACAAAAAAGGACGATACAACATTGAACGATATAGATTTCAACAATACGATATTAACATCAACAAGAACTCTAAAAAGAAATATCTGGCAGCCCTTATATGCCAGAAAGTGGCCTTGGGGAGAGGAAGACGTATTAAAATTTTATTATCCTATATTCCTATATCTCCCTTAAAGTATTTTGCTTCTTTTAAAGAGATATGATCATATGGGTGTAAAAGTAAGTAGAAAAACAACCAGATCTAAAGGTGGTAATTTCGACATATACATCTATCTATATATGGGTTAAGTTGGATTAAGTTCGGTCTGTAAAAAGAGATTTCAACTTAAGGACAAGGGTCAAACGAGAAGAAACCCATGTGTATATAATTCCATAAAAGCTCCTACACCCATATTCACATCTACCCAGATCATTCATAGATAAAACCAATAGAAGAAAAGGTTCGCTTGATAAGTATCATGTGTCAAGGTCCAATCCAATATTTGTTGCACTTCTAAGATTCAGATTGAAACTTAGCATATAATAACGCATCTAGAACTATAATGCACATGCAGATATGTTATCAATATGAAAAAAATCACATTAAAAAATTAACTACATGGAATCTAGAAGTAAAGTCGGTTTACCATGAACATTGAGACGAGCGATGAACCCAAACTAGCAGAGGGTTTCCTTACAGGCATCCTACTTGGTGGTGACATTTCCTTGCACAAATGTTGAGCGATTTCTTTCAGCAATACCAGTTGAGCTTTATCTGTCCTCATAGAAATAAGTGCCTGCCTCATGGATTCCCTGTCTGCCTCGAGTGCATGAAGTCTTGCATATAGTTTCTTAACTTCTAAATCTTCATAATCATTTTGGGAAGATGACTCTTTAGGACTACTTGTGAAACCATCATACGAGCCAATATTAGCCTTAGGATCGTTATTCACGTTATGTATGGAGTCGATAGCATATATCCTGTCACTCATTTCATCTCCAAATTCAGATATGGTTTCGACTTTTTTGAAACTGGGAAAATCATTTAGGACTCTAGAAGAATCTGATACCAAATCTTCACTACCATCAGAAAATCTCCTCGAGTGATTCTTCATTGGAGAATGACCAACTATAACTTTTTCAAGAACCGGTTGACTATGTGTAGGACTTCTTTCCAACAGATTAATTCTTTCTTCTATATCTTTTAAAGAACGTGGAGTTTCACCAAATGCATACTTTTCAATATCAACTGTTTCATCATCATTATCATTTTCCGGGTACGCTTGATTTTCATTCAAATTGTTGCATTTTAGAGGAGGGTAATCATATGCAACAAAATCAAATTGGCTTTCTAAGTTTGTACCAATGCTCTCTCGTGTCATAAAACTTTTATCCCCATCTGCTTCTGATTCTGTGAGCCCAAAACTAATCATTCTGTGTTTATATGCTTGCACTTCACAAGTCAAAGATTGAATAGATTGCTCCCTTCTATACAACAATTCCTCTAACGCCATAAGTTCTTGCTGATCATGAGCCATTTTTTCTTCAGAAAAACGTTTGAATTGTCTAGCCTCCATTTGGATTTCAGCCTTTTCTCGCTGTAACTTCAAGATCATGGACATGGCTTCATTAGCAGCTGAAGAAGAAGCATATCTTTCTTCTTCTAAATCTTCAATAAGATCTTGAACAGTGCGTTGTTGGTTACTAACCATTTCACGCAACGCGTCACATTCATTTTCAATTTCCACACGGGCCACAGATGGAATTATAAGACCTGGTATGAAGAATTTATTACCATTTTCTTCATACTCATCTACCTTCCGTTTCACAGATCGTAACCATGTACTAGAATATGATCTGTTTCTTGGATCACAATAACTACAACCACAATCACAACATTTGACCATACTAGTCGAAGGACGCATGCTTTCTGACTCCATATTTTAATCCAAACTTGCATAAAAATCAATCAAAACACCAACAAAAGAAAGCCAGGTTTTATTAGCCAAAATATTTCAGTATTTCACAGCCCCTTTAAAAAATGAAGCTATCTATGATCTAACCTTTCCCGTGTTTCAATTCCTGAAAAATTCATCAAACCCTCCTCACTAAACAAATCACCAATAGGACCCTGCAATAATGTGTCTTCGTAATAAATTAATAGTAACAATTAAAATATAATTTAGAATACTAATAAGTAACAACTACAATTTTATTTATTGATTAAGCAGCATGTCTTACATATTACACATTACAGTTAATCGGAAAAATATCGGCAAACATATAAATTTTGGCTACTTTGATTACAGTTGCGAATTTCGTCAATTTCCAAATAAATTTCATATATTAAACATTCAAACAGCACAAACTACAATTACAATTACAGCTAATAAGTTCAATTTCTTCACAAACATATAATTTAAATTACTTCGACAGCAATTACAATATCTTTGTTGATTAATAAGCACAAATTCCAATTAACAAATTGTCCACGTCAATTTCATCGAATAAACAGTACAAATCACAAGTACAGTTACAATCAACATCAAAATTTTCTTCACAAACATATAATTAACATTCATTTGTTACGAACAATTTCTTCACAAACATGTAATTTAGGTTAGTTAAATTACAGATACGAACATATTAACAAACTTTCCAAATCATTATAATCAATCAAACAGCTCAAATTACAATTACAATCAAAATAAACAAATCATTTTCATTACAATTATAATCACAATCATATTCAATTAATTAATTTAAAGCACGATTACAATCACAATTAACACGTACAATTTCTTCGATTTCGATAACAATTTCATCAAATAGTAACGGATACAAACATATTAACAAACTTTCCTAATCGTTTTCATTTATCAAATAGCTCAAATCACAATTTCACTACTATTATAATCACAATCATTTAATTCACTAATTAAACATCACAAATCAAATTCACACGAACAATTTATTCATTTTCGATAACAATTACAATCAATTTCACAAACACTTAATTTAGGTCACTAAATTATAATCACAATCATTTCATTCAGTAATTCATTAATTAAACATCAAAAAACCACGATTACAATTACAATTTATTCAATTACAGATGCAATCAATTCAACAAATTGTTTAAATAAAATGAATTAAATTCGAGATTAGGTTTAGGAAATTACCAAATAAAATAAGGTCCGTTTAGCTGATGAGATTGATTTGAAAATATTTCCCAAAAAATTGGAATAATGAATGATGAATTGTTGAAGGAATTAAACAAAGGGAGGGAAATGAGGATATATTTGGGGGTTGCAAAATTAATAAAATTTCAAACCCTAGATTTATATTTTAGTATTTTTTTTTATATTTCTCGTATCGGGTTACATGAAACAATATATGTTTGATTTAAATGTATTAGGTCGACTTATTATGTTATTTGAACTTGACCGACTCTCATCTCTATATCAATTTATATTGATCGTACTTTAAAAGTATGGTCATATTTTTCAAAACAATATTATCCTAGAGTTCTAGATATATTATTTTAAATAAACGAATGAACTAGTCCATATCAATAATTATCGACCTTAGTGTATACAAACTTGTTAACGATCTCAATCAAAATTAAGACTCTTTTAATACAATGTAGAATAGTTATATTAAAAGTATTCTAGCAATTTATCGCATTATAACATGGATAGTGTGCGAACAACTTACTATACACCATTACACGTCTTATTTTTAACTCAAATATAGATAAAAATAAAAATAAAATTAAAAAAAAAAAGAAGATGTATCACGTTTCTTATATATATAGTTTAATTAAGATGTCATTATCCTAATTAGTTTGGGTCAATATTAGTAAGCCAATAATATGGTCAATTTATATGTATTGTTTTTGACCATTATTTTGTAGAATTGTAGTGCCCTCCTACCTACTTTCAAGTTTGAACGATCTTTACATTTATATGTAATTTTTCCATAAAATCGAGTATAATGTTTAACTAATCATGACACGATAAACGTGTGTTTATAATTCTGATCAACAAGCAATTACCGGATAGTAATTCATGATCATTGTCTTTCATCTTTTTGAGATTTAAACCGCAAAAAGAACTTAGAAGAGGTTGGATCGGGTTTGAAAATTCTTAAAATTTAAATTTTGAGTTGTAGTTTGACCTTGAGCTTAAATGACTCGAAATGATGAAATATAATAGATACTATGTTTATTTTTAGCTAAATTAGATAATTGATACTCCACTCGTAAGATTCACATCACCTCGTCTCTAATTTGATATTATTCCGATTCAACCTCTTTCAAATGAGACCAAGTTGAGCACAAATTGCCCTTGATAAACTTAAGATCAAACTCAATCTTGAGCTCGACTTTTAGGATGAATTTATTATTGTTCACTTATGACATGATACTTAAAACTTTGATAAGAATTAAAGACGAGTCTCCATATGATCCAACTCATGTTATTTTGAATGGAAATAGAAGCTCGATTTCTCTATTAAGCATACTTCGAAAAAAACTAGAAAAAAAAAATAATTTTAACTAACGCGCCAGGAAGGGGTCGAACCTTCGACTTTCTGCTTAGGAAACAGACGCTCTATCCACTGAGCTACAGGCGCTTGGTTTCTTAGGAATTCATTTTGATAATATATATATATATATCTTTGAATGTTTATAATTATATTGTTTGTTGTGATTCTATTTTCTTTAGTTGTCGTTGACGAGCAGAGTTTGTTCTCGTCTCTATCATTGCTTCCATTCTTTTGCTTACACATGATACGAAAACATGTGAAACATATTAAACTTTCGTTATCTTGGTTTTCTTGTAACTTGACCTTTAAAAATAATGTTAGCTTTCTTTTTAACTTTCAATATACTTTTATTTTAGTTGTATGATTTGTTTAGTAACGACTAAGTTTATTTTGCGTGTTAAACGTGTATTTATGTAGGATGCAAGTTATATACTCTCTCGGATAAGACATGATGACCACTATTATATTAGCATAAAGATTTTTACGTTTTTATAAACAATATTGTTATAAAGATTACATTTTAGCTTAACTATAAAGTTTTTCTTTTGATTAATAATTAATAAAATAACGTAAATATTTATTTATACCTTTCATAATCGAGACTTTTATAAACTATATTCACAAAAGCCAAAATACTTAATCCAATACGATCTAAATTTGTGTAGTCTTGTGTTTTACTTGCAAAAAGGTTGTCAAACAATGAAAATACAAAACAATAAATATTTATTCTCGAGTTTTAATTCTAAAGAAAAGTAACAAGAGGTGAGGCGTATTAAAAAGAAAGTGTGTTCTTAAGTTATAAAGTAAATATACATGGCAGATTCATTACGGAAGAGTATTGGCAATGGGTTGGGCACATCGTTTTGGAATGGCAAATGGGTCGGCAACTTTAGGTTAAGAAGAAAGTACCCATGACTTTCCCAACTTGAGAACCATAAAGATTGTATAGTAAATGATAAAAGGGAGTGGATAGATGGTCAATGGAATTGGAAATGGGAATGGCGTTCAATGGTAAGAGGGAGGACGAAATATGAGCTTTGTGAACTTAATATAGATTTAGAAGATCGAGTTCCAAAACCCAATGAGTCAGATACTTGGAAGTGATGGCTAGACGAAGATGGTGAATTTTCGGTGAAAAAGTTAAGGACTTTGGTGGATGAAAACACTCTTAATGTGGACTAGGAACATAGTGGAGACGAGTTGGAATAAGCTAATTCTGAGAAAGGTAAATGTTTTCATATGGCGCCTCATGAGCTTATTTTTAAGCGTATGAGATTTTTATACACTTTAAATGAGTGAAACCAGAAGTTATGTTAAATAAAGTTTAAAACTTACACAT
The DNA here is from genome assembly GCA_910822075.1 of Senecio squalidus. Classification (NCBI taxonomy): domain Eukaryota; kingdom Viridiplantae; phylum Streptophyta; class Magnoliopsida; order Asterales; family Asteraceae; genus Senecio; species Senecio squalidus. The sequence goes on from CAJVGC010000508.1 coordinate 54,107,649, forward strand.
AAGAAAGCGTATAAGAAACGACAAAACTTAAAAGCAACCTTCAATGTGAATGAAAAATATCAAGAACCAAATATATGAATACTAAACAAAGTTAAGCCATGATTACAAACAATACGAACTTTTATTGAGCAACTTATTTCCGTTCGATTAAAGAGATGCAAAAACGAACCTAAATAACTAGTCTAATTGGAACTTAGAATAACACAACTTTTCATGTAAAGCCAAGCTCGGTCACCGAAGACTCGTTAAAAAAAAAAGTGAAAAATATTATCGCGCCAGGTAGGGGTCGAACCTACGACCTTCTGCTTAGGAAACAGACGCTCTATCCACTGAGCTACAGGCGCTTCATGAAAATCATTTCACAACTTTAATATGAGTACATTAAATATCTAACAAATCCGCCATAAGTATCACTGAATTCATTCATTCATAAATTTAATTTTGAAAAATTAGCGGAAGAAAATGGAGGACTCAATTTCCGAGCTTCGCGACGGCGTAGGGCGGTTCTGCAACCACCTGGAATCCAGCTCCGCCGCACTCCTCCAATCCGTCAATCGCCGCGCTATTCCTTTCGGTATGTATCACACTTACTTCTCTAGATCTATAAGTTTTTTTTTGTTCATTTTCATTATCTGTTATATGTAATTAAGTTCCGTTTCGTTATCGTTCATTCGTTAGATTATTAGTTATATAATTGTTAGATTATAAGTTTTTTATGATTTTGATTATTAGCAACATAACTGTTAGGTTATTAGTTACATACTTGTTTGATTATAAGTTTTTGATGATTTTGATTATTAGCAACATAACTGTTGGATTATTTGTTACATGATTGTTCGATTATAAGTATTTTTATGATTTTTGAATATTAGCAACATAAATGCTAGATTATTTGTTACATAATTGTTTGATTATTAGTTTTGTATGATTTTGATTATTAGTTACATGATTGTTTGATTATAAGTTTTTGTATGATTTTTGAATATTAGCAACATGTTTAATAAGTTATTAGTTATATAATTGTTCTATTATAAGTTTTTGATGATTTTTGAATATTAGCTAGATAATTGTTCCATTATTAGTTACATAATTGTTCGATTATAAGTTTTCTATTATTTTGAATATTAGCTACATAAATGTCCGATTATTAGTTACATAATTCTTTCATTATAATTTTTTTGATGATTTTATGAATATTGGCTACTTAAATGTTCGTTTATTAGTTACATAATTGTTCGTTTATTAGTTATATAATTGTTTGGTTATTAGTTACATAATTGTTTCGATATAAGTTTTGGATGATTTTATGAAAATTAGCTACTTAAATGTTAGTTTATTAGTTACATAATTGTTTGATTATAAGTTTTTGATGATTTTGAATATTAGCTACTTAATTGTTTGATTATTAGTTACATAACGGCTTGATTATTAGTTTGTGATGATTTTGATTATTTGTGTTTTATGTGATTAGATTCTGCTTCGTTATCGTTCGTGCAATGTTTGAATCGCCGTGTATCTACTGCCAGTGGTGATATCAATGTCCTTGAATCGATGACGTTTGATACTGTGTCTTTTGAGGAGTTGTTAGGTCACTGTAATGAGGTTTATAAGAAGAATCAGAGTGATATTGTTGAGATTGAAGAGCGGATTTCGGCATATGGTTATGTTCCTGGTAAGGTTTCTGATGAAAGCTAATATTTGATTTTAAATGATTCAGAATTTTATAAGGTTGAATTTGAACTGGAAGTCGAAATAAATCAACTTTTGAGTAAAAGCTCTACTTGAGTGTGTTTTGGGAGAGTATCTGATTATGGAGTCCATAAAACGCTAATATTCATAATGGTATTTTGCATACCATATGAAGTGATCATATGCGTTTTCTAACAGAAAGAACATAATATCGCGTGATCATGATGATGTAAGACTAAGGCATGCATTTTTTAAACGCCATTGTCAGATATTTTATAAATCAAATTTCAGTTTATATGAATATTTAGAATCGTTAGACTGTTATTTCTGTGTGTTATTTTAGTGTATGGTGACTAGTTTATCCTTGAAAGTTTATATAAATACATTTCTATTTTATATTTATGATTGATGATGTTACTAAACTAGCGCTACTATTGCAGAGTTGGAGATTGATGAACCGGAAGAGGACATGAATAATTTACAACCAAATACAAATACTAGTTTGGATCTGAAGTACACAATCGAAGACGACTCTTTGTATCCTTTTATTTCAAATCTAAATCAAAGGGGGTGTTTCCTATCGCGTTTTCAAAATAGGTAATGCCTTTACAAAATGGCGTTTTGAAAAAGCATGTCCCAACCTACTTTTTCAAACCCGCGTTTTCTTTCTAACAAAATGCAGATAATCTCTTTTTCAGGCAGTGTTTTTTTTTTTTATTATCTGCGTTTTGTAAACCCAATAATCAGAAAACGCAATCCCTAACACCCTCTGAGTGTGTAAATCATGAAATTATTTTATTATATTGCATTCCAACTTGCTGTTATAGAAATCCTGGTGCAAGTTATGACTGATATTTCTTCAGGTGTGCGATATCTTTACGTTTCTTAACTGTATTAGACTTGATGATAATCTGAGCTTGCAGAAATTTGGGATTTCCAATGCTTCTCTTGCCACTATTGTTTCTGAAGGTTAGTTAAAGCAAACAACCGAGATCAATGTTTTCCGTCATTCATGTTTTTTAGGACCGTTTTACTTTTACATGATTGGCACAACAACATTAAGACCGTGTTTGGGATTTCTATTAAAACTGCTTATGCTTTTTGAATTAGCCAGAATCAGATAATCATGTGTCTCTTCATTTTCAACTGTAGGTAACAATACGATTGATATGAACCATTTATACGAGCCACCTATGGATATCTCGAAAATTGAAAGTAAATAACTATTTATAGTTCTGAATCTCTTTTTTTGTTTATCGTATTTCTTTTCCTTTATTTTATTAACATGACCAACGCCTTCTTGTCTTCTTGAATAGATGATGAAGAAAATGATTTGAAACCGTTTGAAGTTACTAGTCCTCAATCTTTACTATATATTCCTAAAGATGCTTATGAGAGTCTTCCTTCATACATGAAATCTTTATCATCATGGGAGGTACATATATCATGTAAATACTCTGGATTTCGCATCACGTTAGGATACGCATAATTATATCGCCATTTAAGAAACTAATTTTGATTCTGATTTTACATGTTTACAGGATTTGGTTGCTGCTGTTGATAAGATTAACTTACGTCTTAAACAAAAAGCAAAGAATGTGAACTTTTTCACCCAAGATGAAGTTTTGTCGGATTTAGGTAACACATCCTTTTTTGTTCAACCTTTTGGTGTCGATTATCGTCATTCTACGTGCTCTCCAACTATAATATAGGCTCGTAAACCTATTTCAACATAAAAATCATTTTACATATATCCCTATTTTTGTAATCAATGTAGGTCCTAAAACCAGGTCCTACCTTCTCCTACTTGTGAAGATGAACCGCTTAGTTGTGGAAACCATTGATGGAGCGATTTCGTATAGAGTACTCTAGACAAAGGGAAGTATTAAGCTATTATTTCTTGGAGTTGTGTCATTTGGTTACTGTGTTCGATACTGTGATTGTAAAACTAGAAGTATAGTTAGTTCAATATATACGAACCGAGAGTGGATTGTGTCTGCAGTTTGAAGAGTAACATTATTGTGAATGATGTTAGGAGTTACAAGTACTATATATGTTTGAATAGATGTCTTAGATCGATAATATTTGTCACATTTTGTCACAACACAGAAACTTTCAAGGCGAATACAGGCTCTAGCCAATTGTCATGGGCTACACCAAAGATTACTCATATGGATTGCACATGTAATTCGATCAAACCACACCATAGTTTTCGCAATCAACTCTTAAGGCTAAACCAAAATCCGTTTCTAATTCAATATATTTACAAATGACATAAGGTACTATTACTATAAGAGCTCAAGTTGAACATGAACACGCTTGTAATTAACTGGTTTTCTAGATAACAAAATTGTGATTATATTCCTTGAAACGGCAAACACTTTGAAACATATGAATGATTTATATACTTGGGCTTTTTTAGAATAATTTGATGCTTTCGATCATGCCTTACGTTAAAAAACAAAAGGAAAAGCAGGTCCTCAGATTCTCTTTCGTCTATAATTGAACTCCACATTTTTTATAACAAATATCTCACACTGTTCGACGTTTGAAGTCCCAGATTTAGACTAACCCTGTCACAAGCTGGAATTGTAACGAGTCACTAGCGATTCTGTCCCTAAAAAGGCTGTTGGGTCTCGAACCACGGATGTTCACAATATGGAGTCTATCCAAATAGAAAAAGGTACAGTAAAAAATTGTGTTTTTTATAATAAACAAGAAAACCGCAAACTCTTTGCAACTAAAACTTCCAAAAAGACAAGTGTGACATCTTATTTTTTCTTTTGATGTTGACAAATAGCGAGTTAATACATATAGTAATTATAGTTAAATGACATCACAAGATAACCTTAACTTGCTTGCTCTATACAAGACAATAGTAAAGGGCATCAACACGCTATCATAACAAATCAAAAAGTCAAAAATCCGCACCACGCAGTAAAAAATGTACGCAACTTTTTTTTTACACTGCAGAATCCCATTCAAAGTCAAAGTCAACGTCAACTAGTTCAGACCAAAAATCTTGTTATGTACTGCTTTAAAGTTACTAACCCAAAGAGAATCCCACACTTGAAAAACAAGAAAATCCGAGTAGATGAAGGTGGACCCCGGGATAAAAAAAGAACTAGGTGACTTCTTACCACTGAGTCAAAAATGAATATCACTGATGATTAATAGATCAACAAAAACCTTCGACTGCCTTCAAATACTTTACATTATTTTCTAGTTGTATATTTTAACCGGCTTCTCAAATGTGTGACGGTTCTGCAGGTTTTAAACAACAAAAGAAACTCAGAAACCGAATAAAACTGTGTTCATAAAATTAACGAATACAACTTGTACCTGGTTAGCTATGAATGGCCTTTTGGGGGTTGTATCAGGGTGTTCTAATCCAAGGTAATGTTCCCAAGCACCATAAACATCTTTTTTCTAAACAAATAGAATCAAGAGATATGTAAGAAAAATGGAATGAAGTAATTAGATAGATAAGAAAAAAATAAATGAGAACACGTAGTTAAAAATGAACCTGAAAACGGCTAGACACGATGTCGGTATCTTGAAGATACTCGGGTCTTCCAAGTGATAGAAAAGCAAACTTCCACTGATATAATATTTAAGACATTAGATATAAATAAAGTACATAAAAGGAGCTCAAGAACAAGTTCAATATCCAGTGACGGCAAGGGAGCAATGTATAAAAGGGTTAATAGCGTAAAAAGGTAACCAGCTTTGGTCTAATATATGTTAGTATCGTAAACCCTCTAACTTCCAAAAACTAGAGTTTAGGTAAATTTTAACTTTGACGAGTAACCATATAAAAATCTTGTCATCGAGACCTCAAAATGTTAACACACAAAAAAAAATTCTATAAGTTTAAGAGTGTTATTCAAATTCATTTTAATCAAAATTGTTAGTACTTCAAGAGTTTTTTCCAGTAAACAGACTTACCGGAAATAGAAACTAAACCAAAAGTGATTTATTTGTATGTAATTAACCAATGAAAAAAATGCCTTAAAGAGATACCATATAAAATTTTACTAAATCTCATCCAAATTCATCATGAACATCCAATATAAGAAGTACCTTAGAAAACTCATCATCAGGAACCTGCAATTTCTTCTGAATGCGAGCTTTCACATCTGCCAAAGTTTCTTCTTCATGAATTATAAAAAAGAAAGGGTCTCCAAAGTTTTGCACTTGCTGCAAAATAACAATTAAAGACGGAATTTTTAATGAGCAAATATATGATGATCCAAAAACATTAGGAAACTGTGGGTTCATCCATGTGTATATCCACATTAATATACCATCTGGTTCTGTGCAGATTCTTTGGTGAAATGGTAAACATGAATCATCCGATCTTGGGGTCCAAGGTTTTTCTCTTCTTCTGGAATCTGAAATAAGAAACAAATTGTTTATACGAGTCGTTTACGGGTAAACGTTAATATAAAATTTTCGTAACAAATGGTTAGAAGAACCAAAATATAATCAAATTTTAACATGCATGAAATCTCCTGAATTGTTTTATTTCAAAATTTAGATTACGTATTTTGAGTCTGCCCGACCACAAAATCTGAGATTTCTAAGAAAAAGAAAGAATGGTAATGAAACTTACTTCCTCCGCACGCAAAGTCCAATATTGATCATTTATATTCTCAATTTTCTCAGTCAGTGGAAAGATCTGGAATGAGAAATCGGAACAAAAAATGCTCAAAGGATTCTACTGAAGAATAAAAATTCAAAAACATAATTCCACAGGAGGAATAAAGTAAACCAATGGAATACCTTGTAAATCTTATGATAGAATACTTCAATTAGTCTCAGTTCGGCATTTGGATGTGACAGATCCACCTGTTTAAATGTGAATCTTTAATAAAAAAGAACACAATTGGTACGTAACCAAAAAGTACCATTTTAATTACAGGAATGTCAGATAGTTATACAAGGATTCTCCGTACTTCAGTTACTCCCAATATTTCTATAAATCATGAATATAAAAACGACTTTTGCAGAAAAAGAAATTTTATATAAAAAGAAAGATACAAAAAGGAAGTATGTAATTTTACTGGATCCTTGATAGAAGTTGGTGAAAATATGCACTAAAAGTGTACTATTTGTTGTTCATGTAAAGTCTTATCTTGGAGTAAACCCTACCCCATAATGCGGAATAATACAGAAAAATTGCCAAGGACTAGCAAATCTTAGATGCCATTTAACATTAAGGTGTGGTTTAAGATAACTTAGATGAATTTCATGTAACTAACTAATGAAGGTATACCTTTGTCTTTAACTCATTGAGAACATCTCCAACAGTGCTCTGCTTAGGTAACCTGATATTGTGAATTACAGGCTGCAACAAAATGCACAACAGCAAACATAAGAACCAAAAAGTAAACACCCACAATATTAGAAAAGGCAAGATGAACAGCCCAGGTAACGGGTTAAAACAAGACTCTTTTCGTATTAAAAATGAGCATGACCCACACTTTTTTCATATCATCAAGGGGGACATGTCACCACTCAGGGACCTACAACGGGACAAACTAGTGTTGGTATAAAAGTGTTGGTAAGATCAAGTTTTTTTCTTTTATTAATAACTAATGCGTTACTATCTTTGTCCCAAAAATCAAAAACAGCTTCTAATAAGCGGTCAAGGTACTAAAAGTAAGTTGCAATAAGTATACCTTTCTTAAAATGTGTGTTTATGTCATGTGAATCAAACAAAACCCGTATAAAAAACCATTGCAGTTTTACTAGCATACCTCTTCTTTCATAGCATGATGAAAAACAACCTTGAGGGTCTTAAGACCTTGCAACTCTGGCAGAGGGATATCCAACACTTCAAAGTATAGAATATCAGACATCTGTGCCCCCCCAAAAAAAATTAATTCATTAACAGATCGACATTATATTTCTAGCACTTTTTTCAAATCTTCACCAATACCGAACTAGATAAAAAAGAAAGACAATTTTGAAAGCAAACTCAAAATAGAGAAAACCTGATTGTAGTGAACAAGCATGTCTTGCAGATGATCGGCAACTCGATATTTAATTGGGTTGGGTTTCGGTTGTTGAGAATAGCAGTTGTGAGGAGTAAGCCTGATTTTGGATGGATCATCAAGACCAATTTTCTCAGCTACTCTCTCCACAACATCATCATACGTATGACACTTTGACCTATCATATCATTATACAAAATCGATCAATAATCAACAGGTTCATAGTACATCAACCAGGCAATAAAAAAAAGAACTCACAATTCCAGACAGAATTCATCTTCTTTAGGTTTGTCCAGAGATCGAAAATGAACAACTTGACGATTTTTCACATATTCCAAAAACGATGGAACATCAGGATATCGGTATTTCTCTCCACTGTGAGTCTGGTTAAGCTTCTGGAAGCAAATGATGTCCCCATCTTCAATCTGAAAAGTAAGAAAGTCACTTAAGTTCCTTCACATATAGAATAACGACATATTGTTAATACAAATGTTGGGACTCATACCTGGCTAGTTCTAAATGATGTGCGCTTCTCAAGACGCTCACACATGACACTTGGCTCAAATTTTATTTCCTGATGAATGATGGATAAAGACTCAAGATTGTTTATGAAAGCACATAAAATACTAATTTTGTTGATAGCAAAATTGCAGAGTATAAAAAAACAGACCTCATAAAGTTCAATTTCCTCATCGGGACTAAATCCAGCCAATTCATTCAACTTTGGTATGATATCACTTGGCCTACCGTGACCTTTCACAAAAGACCTACCTACAAAACTGAAAAAAAAATAAAAATCATCATATACTAGCAAAACCATCATCATTTATTGCTTGAAAATGTGTTCATTTAAAATCTCTTATCAGCGTCACTTATTTAGTAATTCTAGTTCCACCGGAGTACAGTCAAAACGGGTTAGGCTGCCCTGCAAACACTTTTTAATCCATTTGAACTTAAAATAGGAAATTTGCAAAATACATTTTCAATAACGTATTATTACAAAAACAATCTAACCTTTATTCGTAAAGCAATTTAGGTGACCACATCGACTGAGTTTCAAACTATTTGACCCATTCGACCCATTTCCTTTTTAGATAAATCACTTAGACCAAATCTAACAGTGAATATTATAGTCTATAAATTTTTAGATAAAAGTAATATTTCGACCTACCGGAGTTCTTCCTTTTCGGGGTCATAAAGCTTAAAGAAAAGAAGTATATCATCTTTGGTTTTGTCGGGTGGAGGAAGAGGATTCAAATCCTGAAATAAAATACGATTATAAGTACAACTATTCGACTAAAGAAAAAAAAATCTGAAAGATCTGATAAAAACCAGATATATATGAGGTCGTAAAGATGACATTACCACTCCAAACTCTATCTCTAAAAACAATTTCAGTTCAGCATTATGATTTTTACTGGAAACATCCCTTAGTTGCCCAACCTGCATTAACGAATTCTTAGAAAATGTAGACTATAAATGGATTGATGCTATATATTCATCAATATTGCAACAGCAAATGGACAATAGAAAGTGGGTAAGTAAGAAGTGGGAGTATACAGATTGTGCTTCCTCCTGTGGCGTCAAAGGTCGATTAGGACGATATGTATGGTTCTGCCTCTTTGCCCATATCCAGAAACGCTGAAATTGAACAGGTATGCCAAATTCTTTGGCTACCTCTTCCTGCACACCAAGAGATTTTGTCATGATGCATAGCCATCAAAGTAGAATACAAACAAAAAAACAGAGTATAAGTACCTTGAACAGGTTAAATGGCATCTGCTTCTGGATACGGAAACTGTGAGCTTTGTCATGATCGACAAGATCAAAATAGATATCTTTCCCTATTTGTTCTTTTAGGTCAACTTCACGAGCAACCTAAACATGTCAAAATATATTAGTAATAACATCATTTTATTTTAAAGAATAATTTATAATAGCATCAACAACCTTTATTATAGTGAAGAGATGAGCTTGTGCTTTGTATTTCCGCTTGTCTTCCTTCTCTTCTTGCTCTTTCTTCAGCCTTATCTGGAAAGAAATAAAATGTGTGTATCAAACTTTATACAGCACAAACCAAACTTTATAGATATATGCAAAATAAACAAATATAAAAAAATGTTTACCCTAAGGTGCTCTGCAATATCTTTCTCCTCCACGTCACAAATTATCTTTTCCTTGTCACTCTCACGAATATACACAAGCATGTACGCATTTGAATATTTCGTAAATTTAAATGGAGTGTTATTGTATCCAGGATTTGCCTGGGGCAGCTGTTGAGGGAGGAATACGACAACGAGAATATCAGTTTGTTGTTAGAGACAGATGTCAGATACATATTCGAAGAAGTAAGTCACTACCTCTTCCTCGCCACCATATTGCTCTTCCAATGCCCTCTTCAAATCCTCTTTTGTAACCCTTTCGTCATCAAACTTGAACCTAATTTCAGGTAAACGAATAGGGTAAGAGGAAGAAAAGGAGAAAAGTTGGACACTTGGACTTCTTACAGAGAAAACTATTTGGTCCCAGAAGATAATATATACACCTACAGTTTGCATGTCTATGCTCAGCCACGCCTAAATAGAAGATGGTATATCCGACAATTGGCATGGGAGTTAACGCAAATACATAATTATTAACAGCAGAGGCTCACCATTGATCTGACAGGGTAGGCCTGATGAATGCATAATAATGCCCACCATGCACACCACCACTATGAACCAATACACTGTAAACAGGAAAGTTGTGTAAGAGAAGTACAGTAGAAAATGATTTATCCGGAAAAAAAAAACATATAACAGCACACGCAAGCTAACTCGATACCTGTGAAGAGTGTATAGGTTGCGGACACTCTTATCTGCATCAGGAGATAGATACTTGCCACCCTCTCTATCAAGATCAAGCTCTAGTGGGAATTCATAACGGTCATTTATCTGCATAATGAATCACAATATATTTAAGTGTAGTAGCCTGTTAAACTACACATCACACAGCAGATAAATCACAAAATGTTTTCGTGTACAAGTACGGAAAATGGAGGTACTCATGAGTGCTAGCCATAACACAATTTATAAATTGCCTACTCTCGAGATAAGAAATAATCCCTCCCCAAAAGAAAAGAAAAAATAACTGCACATTGATGACATAAACACCAGTATTGTAATCGACACAACCAAGGAACAACAAAATATAGAAAAGCTGAAACAAAAGATACTCACTTTCACCATTGTATCCCTTGCAAAATCATATTCAAAACGCTTAAGCTGAAGTTGAAGAACGGGAGGGAAATCAATAAATAAGACTCCTTTCTTAGCATCCTAATTAGAAAGACATAAAAAACAAACATAAATAAATCATCCAATATTCATATATTATATTATAATTGAACAGATGATGAAAGACGATTCATATCTATTCTGCACAGAGCATGAACTTTAACAAGAAACAAGGGACAGGCTCAATAGATTATAGTAACATATATGTGAAGGACAATCTGTAATGTGCAATTTACAAACATGATTGGACAACTAACCTGCAAACCATTATCTTCAGCCTGGTATTTATTGTCCCCCTCAAGTCGTTCGACTTCAACATATTTGTCAAAAGAAGCATAAACATCTTTACAGCCTTTCACATCAAGTTGAAGATCTGAAATCAACATAATGATGCCATCAAACATAACAGAGATGCACACTTAAAGTATACAACACTGTTCCCCTATTTTCAACGTATATTATACCATAATATGATTCTTTTCTAGTTGACTTGAAGTCCACATTGATGCATTCAATGTAATTCATATGGTGTCCTTCAAATAACTTCTGTATTGTACCTTCCACGACTGTTGCCTGAACAAACAACAACCCAAGATTTCAAACAAACATGAACAAAAAGAACTTGGAAAACCATCAAACGAAATCCTTACCTTCATTTTATCTTCAAGTTTTTCACACAAGACTCGATTAAGTTCTTGAACATCATGTTGCATGAACGATTCATATGTATCCCATCCAAAAGATTTTGTCAACTCTTTTGTTGCAACGCTGGTTTCATTATACTGAAGCTTATAAAATAAGCTCTGAAGAGCCAGAGGAATACTCCCTGATGGCAAGTCATTTTCTGTTGTCGGCATATGATACACAGCCTGATATCAAATTCCAAATGAGATTTTTTCTTTTCTCGAGACAATTAATATGAGCATAGATGACAAATACCTTTCTAAAGTAAGGAATATGGTACAAAGTTTGAAGAAGGGAGTTCATGTAGCATGTTGCTCCTTGGTTCTTAAGTCCAACATAGCCAGTTTCCTTCTTCGAGTCATATGTCCAATAATCAATTACTTTACGTACAGCCACATCAGCTTCAATAATACATGTGTCATTCACAAGGTAGCCTTTATTGGGGTCATATAGATCACTTAGGGCCATAAACGAGGTGAATCCCCAATCGTTTTCCCTTCCATTGAACTGGTGTTGTGTGTCTGCAAAATTTAGACAGTTGTAATTAAAGCAATAGTTAGTATTTATATATGGGTCTTTGTTTGCTATAATAAAACTGGAACATCTCAATTCTATATAAAGCAACCGTCATCACTCCAAAAATCGTTACAAAATTGTTATTTATACAAACCTTCCTGTGGTTCTAATTTCTGAAAAAAGTCCTCACAGTTGCTAATGAATACAGAAAGGCCATCATGACTAATACATACTTGTTATTTATACAAAACTTCCCATTTTTACAATACTTCCAACTCATTATCATAATCCAAATAGCTCTGAACACCATGTAAATAACAAATAATACTCTACCTATAAAGAATTAGCAACTACGTCAAAAGCATGTGTCAAATCCAAAAGATTATCCCTCCAAACTTATAGTCCTTGAAATGCAATTGGGTACTATGATTTGGACGGGGAAAAAAATGTTATCTTCAACTCATTGATATACTTTTTTAAAAGTTAATCAATGAAAATCGAAGTTTTACGACAGCAGTAAGACATTAGAAACTCCAAAACAGAGTAACATATATGTATAAAGTTACTTCCATGTTCCAACTTCATCATAAAACGTATCTATATGGTTTCTAACCCACCCATTTCAAAAAATAAAAAATAAAAATCAAACCTTTAAACTGTTTCCCTAAATGACGGAAATAGTGCAATACAATAACAAAGAGATGGTCCAAAAGTTTTCAAAGAACAAAAGTGTGTCTAGACCTATATTTTGCCTGATATTAACATAAGTTTATCCACGAATAGATTCTCACAAACTACAAACAAAAGTAAAATATACCTTTTCTTACTGAGAACTTATTATTCAACTGATTAACGACGGCCAAGCTGAACTGTGCATGTCTACTCCAACCATATGGCAAGTTATTGGAATCAGCTACATCTAGATACATGGACAAATGTTCCACATTGTTTCCCTTAGGGAATATAAGCACACGCCTGCCAAAATATCATCAAAGATGAAGGACGGAAACAAAAAAACACCGCCACATCTAAGTAGAGTTAAAAAATCTTGAAAGATAATTTCTTTACCATTTAAATCCCCCAACAGTAAATACATCAGAATAAAGCTTTTTCATATTCTGACGAGAGAAATTCTCGATTGACCACGTAAACCTAGAAAGCTGAGGTTCCTCAGCTGCTTGATTCTCGGCTGTGCTAACAACTTCTGCTTGACCATCAACTAATACATAAAAATACAAAAATTAAAACCTAAAACAATCATATACCTAATAAATTACTAACAAACAAACGTGAGCCACAAACCTTCCATAGGCCGAGGTCCTTCAACAGGTGGAGTACCATCGAATTCAAGTGGACCTTGCACAATCTCAGTATGCGGCACAAGCATCTCGTCTCCGTCTTGCTGTTTCAAAAAATGTAAGTCGCGCATACGTAAGAAACATTACTCAGCTAACAAAAATTCTGATCAAACTAAAACCCTAACTCGTCATCCACAAACAAAAAAACCTAAAATGAACACTGCAAAACAACGAATTAAGCTACACTGACACTTCCGATCACAATAAACCACGAATACATCCAAAACAGCAATCAACTACCATTTCTGATCAAACTAAACCATAATTCATCTTCCACGAATTACAAAACCTAAAACTAACACTTCAAATTAACGAATATTGATCGCAGTAAAATACATTCAAAACACAAATTAACTACCAATTCTGATCAAACTAAAACCCTAATTAATCATCTATGAACAATAAACCTAAATTAACACTTCAATTAAGCAATTAAACTAAACTAACACACTACGATCACTAATTACCAAACCCTAGCACGATCACCATTTCCGAAACCTAGCAAATCGTTCAATCGCAACGTAACAATAGCTTACGTTCGAATGTTAATACTGCAATAACTATAACTTCACACACTAAAACACACACACACACACACATATATACACATATACATATAGAAATATATACGTATATATAGATAGATATAGAGGTAGAGATACGTACATCCAACGGTTGTGGAGTCATCAACGTCATGATTGTGATGATATGAACGCCGTCCGATCAGAAGTCGCCGTTAAAACGTCGTGAAAATGCCGTGAAAACCTAGAGAGAGAAAGTGAGTGATGAGAGAGAAAGAGTAGGCCCTGGAGGACCAATACGTTCTCTCGTGTTTTAGGTTCTGCGAATTGGAAGGGGGTGTAAGTTTCAAGGGGGTGTTTTGGATATTAGGTAAAGATGAGGGTGATTTTTGAAAAATAGGTGATGAGGTCGGTAGTACAAGTCATTTTTGCTTTGAGCCAATTAGATTGTTACACGTGGAGTTTGGATCTGTGGGTGAGTACAGGTGATAATGACCCTTCATAGTATTGCTTACGCAAGCAATTGTGATATTAGTTTACTTTTACATTTTTAGTTACATCCTAACTTTTTTTTTATTTACATTTATTTAAATATATTCATAAAATTATTCTAAAAATCTTTAATTTTTAATTTTTATCTTTAATATTTAATATATTAATAAAAAAATTGTCTTAAATGTGCGAAGTAATGGTCATGGATTAACTTATTTGATTTCAAACATTAAACGAGATTGATGATTTCATCAAAAATTATTTTTATTTTACATTTTTTTACAATATATAATTATATTCTCTCTTTCATTCTTTCACCACTGAAATAAAACACATAATTTAAATAAAATAATTCAATTTACACTATGATTTACAATACTATTATTCTAAAATCTTCTAATAAAAAAATATCAAAACATGTGTATAAACGTAAAGGTATATATATCATTTTAACTATAAGCAACATGTGTAAAAACATAAATGTATATATGTTATTATACGTATAACATTGTTTTCTTATAATAATTTAAAATCTATATAATAAAAAAGAGGTCTAAAATACCACTTTGTAAAATAATAACCATTGGATGGGTTTATAAGTTTAGTTTAGACAATTAGATTATTTTGATAATGTAATCATTAATAATTTTATTTTAACCCTTTTATATAAAATAATTTAACTCTTATATTTAATATTAATAATTAAATAAAACTAATTTACCTTTCTACTTTAAATAATGTAACATATGTATTTTAAATTAATATCTTAAAAATACAAAACATAATTTTCTCTTCAAACAAATTCAAATTATTAGTATAAAAAACAAATAAAATTATTATGTTGTTTTACGGGTATTTTGATTATAAACGAAAAACATATCAATAGAAACAAAATCTTACGTTTTTTTTTTCTAAATGACCAATAATTTTATATTAATCTTTTTATATAACTCTTGGAATATGACGAAACTTATAAATAAGTTTTGAAAAAGTAATAAGTTTAAAGACACATCCTAGATAAATATCTAAAAAGTCAAAACGAGGAAGTAAATATATAATTGTGTATGCAAGTTCTACAAGCAATCGGATCAAAGTTCATGCCTAGAACAAATTGGTTAGCTAATACTACGTAATCTTTTTCTAAAACACTTAGACATTTTTATATTTATGTCACTTTTAAAAGGGTATATGAACTTTTTAGAGTTTCCAATTTACAATTTAATATATATATATATATATACATATATATATATATATATATATATATATATGAGAACCACTTCAATATTTAGAAACAATAATAACCACTTTTTAACCATTTATTTAACAAAATTTACTTCATTGTTAAAAGTAAATATCTTTTAAATTATAAACTTTTACGAAATAAAAAATATAAACCGTTAGAACGAGAGTTTAATTCTCTTTTGGAAAAATATAAACTTTTTAATTTTTGACGATTTTTTTTTATTTTTATATTCACTGGTGTATATACTACATATTTTTAATTTTTCAAAAACTGTGTATATACACTAATGAATAGCATCTTATATTCACTGATAAATATATGGTTAGAATGTACGTCACGAACTACTTCATACACCGATTAATAGAAATGTATTCACTTGTGTATACATATGTCTTCATTTGTGAATATATGGTTCAAATGTGTTTTTGGCTAATTAGTATATACAGTAGTGTATATTTAGTAGTGTATATACCGGGAAAAAAAAATCTTCAAAAGTATATCAAGTGAGTGCTCGTTGGAAAGAGAATTAAATGCTTGCGTGTTAATGATGTAATTAGTTTTTCATAAAACCTAGTTATATGTTAATTAGTGGTTAAAAAGTGGTTGTTATGGTTCCTTATTATTTAATGGTTAATATTTGAACCATCATATATATATATATATATATATATATATATATATATATATATATATATATATATATATATATATATATATATATATATATATATATATATATATAAAGTGTTTCTTATGGTTCCTTAATATATAATGGTTAATATTTGAACCACATATATATATATATATATATATATATATATATATATATATATATATATATATATATATATATATATATATATATATATATGTGGTTCAAATATTAACCATTATATATTAAGGAACAATAAGAAACACTTTATATATATATATATATATATATATATATATATATATATATATATATATATATATATATATATATATATATATATATGATGGTTCAAATATTAACCATTAAATATTAAGGAACCATAACAACCACTTTTTAACCACTAATTAACATATAACTAGGTTTTATGAAAAACTAATTACATCATTAACACATAAGCATTTAATTCTCTTTCCAACGAGCACTCACTTGATATACTTTTGAAGATTTTTTTTTCCCGGTATATACACTACTAAATATACACTACTGTATATACTAATTAGCCAAAAACACATTTGAACCATATATTCACAAATGAAGACATATGTATACACAAGTGAATACATTTCTATTAATCGGTGTATGAAGTAGTTCGTGACGTAAATTCTAACCATATATTTATCAGTGAATATAAGATGCTATTCATCAGTGTATATACACAGTTTTTGAAAAATTAAAAATATGTAGTATATACACCAGTAAATATAAAAATAAAAAAAATCGTCAAAAATTAAAAAGTTTATATTTTTCCAAAAGAGAATTAAATTCTCGTTCTAACGGTTTACTTTTAAAAATGAAGTAAATTTTGTTAAACAAATGGTTAAAAAGTGGTTATTATTGTTTCTAAATATTGAAGTGGTTCTCATATGAAACCAAATATATATATATATATATATATATATATATATATATATATATATATATATATATATATATATATATTAAATTGTAAATTGGAAACTCTAAAAAGTTCATATACCCTTTTAAAAGTGACATAAATATAAAAATGTCTAAGTGTTTTTAGAAAAAGATTATTAGCTAACCAATTTGTTCTAGGCATGAACTTTGATCCGATTGCTTGTAGAACTTGCATACACAATTATATATTTACTTCCTCGTTTTGGCTTTTTAGATATTTATTTAGGATGTGTCTTTAAACTTATTACTTTTTCAAAACTTATTTATAAGTTTCGTCATATTCCAAGAGTTATTAAAAATATAAGTCTCGATTAGCTATAAAATCATAAAATATTTGAAGTAGTTTTTGAAAAAGTTTGGATTTACGATAGATGATATAATATTGATATCCTTTATTTGAATTGCAATATATATTTTTATATACTCTTATATGTTATTTTTCTTATCTATAAGTTTAAGTTTCACTTGTTTACAAAACATGATTTTTATTTTTATAAGTTTCAGCTCCGACAATAAATTTAAGTTTAAAATTCTAATCCAAAGTCAAATTTAAATTTCAGCTCTAATTACTTTCACCACACACACTGTTTGCCAATCTTTTAATTTTTGAACTTTTGAACTTATTACCTTTAAGATAAACATATCTATACATAAATTATATTTTCGTGTAAATGAGAATAAAATAATATTAAAATTCGGATTTTTAAAGTTTTGCTTGAATATGTTGAGTAGGTACATGATTTTACTCATTTAATGAACTCCAAATTTTACTTTTCTTAAAGAAAAACATTTGATACACATTAATTACAAATTTTTTTTATATCTTTATTTAATGCATTTTTTAAAATAAAAAAGAAAACTTTAAATTTATTAAATAATCGATATAATATGTCTAGCGGACACATTATAATAAAACCTTTATTTTTAGTTCACAATATTAATGCTATTTAATATGATTTTATTTAATATTTTCATTAATCAAGTGTAATAGCTAACATGTATATATTATTTTGACAAGGTTTATGTTTTTACTCATCATTTAATTATACCAAATATTCTTGTGTTTTGATTTTTTCATGTATAAGATATTTATTACACTATTAATTAAACATAAAATTTTGTTTTAAAACAAAATTTTCATTTAATGTATGTTAAATTTATGAAAATTTTGAATTAGATAAATGTATTTTTAAACAAAAAAAAATTGTTTATTTAATTTATTATATCATGTGTTTTGTATATAGTACATGATAGAAATAGAAAATCCCTTTTATGTATTCTACTTTTTTGAGATATAAAAAAAGTAATATTAATAAAGAGAAAAGATCATTTAAGACCATATAATCAACTAAGACAAAAAGACCTATTTTTGACCATTGGATCAAGATGATCAATGGTCTAGATTTCACTATCCAAATTAACTTAAAATTATACAAAATTAGACACGGAGGGGTATCTTAGTAATTTCACGACTTTCTATTTTTTTCCTTCCCTGCTTCTTTTCTCTCATTTCTCATCTGATTTTTTTCTCTCTCTAACAAACACACTCTCCAGAAATTTCAAACGGTGCTAAAATTCATCTCCAAAAAATCCGATCGGTTTTGTATTCACTGTTATAATCAATTCCGGAATCATAATTCACGTTTTCGTCACCGACGATCATTTTACGGTAACCTAATTTTAGTTTAATTCTTCGATTACACGCAATTGGTTTAATTTTAGAGCTGAATTGATGTGGTTTGATTGTAGATTGAGGATTGGAAATTTCGATTGAGTTTAATTGATTCTAAAACCCTAATTTTGAGAATTAGGCATGTGTGTGGTATGTATGTAGTATTTGATTAAATAATTGATGTGATTTTGTTTTAGTTTTAATGTAGCTGTTATATTCGTATAATTTGTAGCGATTTTGAAGTCGAAAACGTGAAAGTGTATAGTAACTTAGTATTCGCTGATAAATTTCTGTTAATGTTATACTAGACAACTACGTAAACTACTAGCTTTTCGGTAACCGATGGATTACATAGGACTCGATGCTTTTCGGTTCTCCATTTCTTGGCCTTGAGTGCTGCCTAGTAAGTTTGCTTGTGCTTATTGTCCTTTTAAAACATAGCACTCGGTATTAACTGATTCTTCATTTCTTGGCCTCAGTATATACACAACAACACATTACACAATATGCCAGCTTAATTTCTTTAACTTGTGTCACATTAACCGCGTCTTTTGAATCATTTTGATTTATATGATATGATCAGATGGAAAGCTAAGCTGAGGTGTAAACAAAGAGGGGATCGCTTTCTACAATAATCTCATTAATGAACTTCTCTTGAAAGGTATCAAACCGTTTGTCACAATCTATCATTGGGATCTTCCTCAAGCTCTTCAAGATGAGTATGGTGGCTTTTTACACCCTCATATTAGGTAAGACTTGAGCTCTAAAATATTGAATATACATGTAAGTATGTAACTATATATATACACTAGCAGCATTACTAGAATAAAAGAAATATTACTTAAGCAATTCCGGACAGCCAATTCTGTCATTAATCCGTCCCTAAGGTTATATAGATGTCTCGATCCATTAACAGAAAATTTTGAAGAGGACTAAGTAACTAGCTTACATTCACTTGATATTCTTGTAGGAAGGATTTTCAAGAGTTTGCGGAATTGTGTTTCAAGGAGTTTGGGGACCGAGTAAAGCATCGGATTACATTGAACGAGCCATATATATTTATTCTTAATGGTTACGAATCAGGAGCTCTTGCACCTGGGAAATGTTCTTCTTGGATGAACAATAGTTGCCCTGCAGGGTACTCCTCCATCGAGCCTTATATCGTTGCGCATAACATGCTTCTTTGTCATGCACTTTCGGTTAAACTCTATAGGGAAAAGTACCAGGTAATAATTTCATAATATTATGTGAAAAAATAAGTTTTTCGTTGAATAAATCCCTAAGGATTTGGTCCCTTTGTGTGTAGGCTTTGCAAAAGGGTGTAATAGGTATAACATTAGTATCGCACTGGTTTGTACCATATTCGCCTAGCGAAGAAAATAAAATAGCAGCTCAACGAGCACTTGATTTCATGTTAGGATTGTAAGTTTTATGTTTGATGCAAGTTTTCGTCCCACAACTACTAAATAGGACAGTTATAATTAAGGCGTTTTTTTGTTGTTAATGGCAGGTTTATGGATCCTTTGGCTTTTGGTGAGTACTCGCAAAGCATTCGTAAGTTGGTACCAAAGAGGTTACATACTTACATGTAAGTTGATACTTACATGTTAATGGCAGGTTTATGGATCCTTAATAACAAGTGATCTCAACCCGACCCGTTTGACCCGTATGAAATATCAACATGTCCATTTTGATTCTAGCTTTCACCATCATATCACTCTTTTCTACTTCTATAAATACTTTTCGTGTTTGTTTGTTCCCAGAAATCCATCTCCATTTTCTAACTCTCAAACGCGTGCACACAAAAACGCGCATACACTGGATTTTAAGTGAGAATGGACAGTGTGGAGATCAGTGGCACTCCGAATGTGCACCATGGAGTCACATTAAGCATAGCAAAAGAAGATGCGAAAGATAAAACACCTTCATCTCCTTTCAGTCTTCAGTTCTCACAAAAGGTTATATTCTTAAATTTTATCTTATAGTTCGTTCTTTAAAAATCGTTTTTCATGATTGTTTTTTGGTTTGAACTTTTGGGAGTTGATCGCGGAGTTGCTTGCAACATACTTCTTGGTATTTGTTGGTTGTGGAGTGATCATGGTGGACATCGACAAGAACAATATGTTGGGTCAGCCAGGAATCGCCATTGTCTGGGGAGCTGCCGTTATGGTGATGGTTTACGCTGTTGGTCATGTCTCTGGTGCACATATAAACCCTGCGGTCACTATTGCTTTCGCTTCTTGCAGAAGGTTTCCTTGGAAATAGGTGCTTATAAATTTATGATTATAATTCTTTTACTATCTAGATCTTGATTTTTTGGTATCAATGTTTGTTTAGGTGCCCAGATATGTGATTGCCCAAATCCTTGCAGCAACTCTAGCGAGTGGAACCCTACGACTAATATTAAGTGGGAAACATGATCATTTCGTTGGAAACGCCCCTCCCGGGTCAGACCTTCAATCTTTGGTGATGGAAACTATTATCACATTCTATCTAATGTTTGTTATCTCCGCTGTTGCCACAGATGACCGAGCCGTGAGTATAGTTTTCTCAAATATACCTTATTCCCATTTTTTTGGCTTTTTCTCCAATGTGCTTATTTTCTAGTTTTAAGTCATAATTAGCTAAAAAGTTAAAAAAATAAGCCGAAAATGGATCAACATTAATAATTATACATTTATACGCATTCGCTTAATACAGAGTGGACAACTAGCCGAGGTTGCAATTGGATCAACGGTTCTACTTAATGCCATGTTCGCAGGGTATGAACTAAATACAATTTTGTATAGGATATTTCATTAGCGGTTAATAAAATAAAATTATGTTTCTAAGATGTGCATTTTTATAACAGACCGATATGTGGGGCATCAATGAATCCAGCAAGAAGCATAGCACCAGCGATCGTGTGGAACGAGTACAAAGGATTATGGGTTTACATTTTGGGACCCATAGTTGGAGCCGCAGGTGGGGCATTGGCGTATAACTCCCTAAGGGTAACCGATAAGGGGGCATCTCAACAATGATATACGGATTTATATGTCTGTTTGAATCTACGGTGCTGTTAGCATGAGATACAAGTATATGTAAAACAAATAAGTATATGTTAACACTACTTTCGATAACAAGAATGTTTTATTTGATTGTACAATGCATTGTTAACTTTATAGTAGATCATAGTTAATATAGATGAGTCCGAGGTAAATTATTTTGAACATCTATATAAAGTTCAGTAACTAAACAATATCGAGTACAAATCAAGTAATAGGTATATCATATATGATATGGTTATGTTATTTGATACATATCATATATGATATAACTATCATATTACTTTGAAATAGGTATATATCATATATGCTTTTAATATCATATATGATATACCTGTTTTCAAGTAAAAGATATATCATATATGATATACCTGTTTCAAGTAATAGGTATATCATATATGATACACCTGTTTTAGGTATATCATATATGATATACCTGTTTTCAAATAATAGGTATATCATATATGATATACCTATTTCAAGTAATAGGTATAACATGATGTTTGTCCTATCATATATGATATCCGTATCATATATGATATACATTTTTCAAGTAAAAGGTATATCATATATGATATGGTTATGTTATTTGATACATATCATATATGATAGTTATGATATGGTTATTTTATTTGATACATATCATATATGATATGACTGTCATATTACTTTGAAATAGGTATATATCATATATGCTTATAATATCATATATGATATACCTGTTTTCAAGTAATAGGTACCTGTTTTTAAGTAATAGGTATATCATATATGATATACCTGTTTTTAAATAATAGGTATATCATATATGATATACATGTTTTCAAGTAATAGGTATAACATGATGTTTGTCCTATCATATATGATATCCGTATCACATATATTGTGTACTTATCATATATGATATACCCACTATTCTTGAAAATCATATCGACACTGCCTATGTCTGAAGCGCAAGAATTGTTGCAACAGTGTCTCAGTTTCTCGACAAGAAATGGGGATATGGTTATGTTATTTGATACATATCATATATGATATAACTATCATATTACTTTGAAATAGCCATATATCATATATGCTTATAATATCATATATGATATACCTGTTTTCAAGTAATAGGTACAAGCCTCACCGGTTCAATCCTTATTACTTGGAATAGGTATATCATATATGATATACCTATTTACTTGGAATATGTATATCATATATGATATTTGACATATTTTTTACTTTATAATCAACTTCAAAAAATTAAAATACCATATTCATTATCATATATGATATAGCAGACCCATTATCATATATGATATTTGACATAATTTTTACTTTATAATCAACTTCAAAAAATTAAATTACTAGATCCATTATCATATATGATATACCATACTCATTATCATATATGATATTTGACATAATTTTTACTTTATTATCAACTTAAAAAAATTTAATTACTAGATCCATTATCATATATGATATACCATACTCATTATCATATATGATATTTGACATAATTTTACTTTATAATCAACTTCAAAAAATTAAAGTACTAGATCCATTATCATATATGATATACCAGACCCATTATCATATATGATATTTGACATAATTTTTACTTTATAATCAACTTTAAAAAATTAAATAACCAGATCAATTATCATATATGATATACCATACTCATTATCATATATGATATTTGACATAATTTTTACTTTATAATCAACTTCAAAAAATTAAAATATATGATACATGATATTTCCTATGATATGCCTATTACATGTGCAAGGTGTATCATATATGATATACATATTATATGTATTGTACATGTTACATGCAATAGCATTATCATATATGATATGATTATGATATGTGATATTCCTATCATATATGATATTCATATCATATATGATATGCTTATGATATGTCCATTACATGTGCAAGCCATATCATATATGATATAATTTTATGATATACCTTTTACATGTGGAAGTCATATCATATATGATATGTGACATATCATATATGATAACAATATCAATATGCCTATGATATACCAAATGAGTCTGTGTGCCACATGTGTTGTAAAATTGGGCATTTAGCTCGTGATTGTTATAGCCCAAATTCTTCCTCATACGATGCCCGTCTTTGCAACAACTATTACAAATCAGGACATCTTTGCAGCTGCCTGCACTAGTGATAAGGCTTGCAACAACTGCCGCAAACCCTGTCACCTTGCTCGTGACTGCCACAACGATCCAACTTGCAACACTTGCAGCATATCTGGCCATGTAGCACGTCAGTGTCCCAAGTCTGGCTCGGGTAATTCTGGCTATCCGGGCCCGGTTGGGTCATCGTTGAGGGATGACCCTTTCAGGGACATGATATGATGTAATTGTGGTAGACCTGGTCATATTAGCCGTGACTGCGTGCCGATGACCATCTGCAATAATTGTGGTGCATAGGATTCGACAAACACATTCTTTGTTTTATCCATTACAATATCGTCAAAGTTGTCTGAATTTAGTACCACCACATTTGTGGGAGTTGCACCTATCTTTATATTAGTCCCTGAAAATGAATGACAGTTACATTCAAATATAAAAGGAAAGCCATAAAGAAGTATAAAAAAACGCAATATTAGATAAAGAAGTGATTTACCTGCTTGACTATTTAAATACTCGGCAAACGCATCAGCAATGCGGTCACCATCATATCTGTTGAAAGCAAATTTCAGTATTTAGACATATAGTTTAATTGTGTTTTTTATTTTATAACATAAAGTTTGAGAAAGAATAGAGACAAAATTCGACCGTTTCAAAGAAAATATTACTCACGCTTTAGGGTCCAACGATCCTTTGGGAAATCATTTGATGGTGGGGTAACTCGTAACCTTATATTTTGTGCAAACACTCTTATGATCATCACAGTCCACCTTCAACATATGATAAGAATTGTATTTAGTAAACCGACACAGCTTTGCTATCAACAATATGATTTCTCGGTTTAATTTATGCTTACAACCAAAATTTCACAAAACATATATCACTGAATTAACAACTCTCACTTATCGTTCCTATCGAAGATGCAACTTTCGTAAGCAAAACATCCACTACCATTCTACAACTATTATATACTAATTGAATGTGATATTACTAAACATGTGGTTGTAGTTATACCTTTGGGAGATAGGAAAGTAATCGCGAATGTGATTCCGATCCAGGCGTAAGAGCGAAACTAAGAAACAAAGAAACAACACAAGGGTTTAGCTTCCTCCTTGACACAATTGTTAACCGAACAGCTTTCGAAATCCGTCGAACTTCACGAGCATAAGCTCCAGTCTCAATCAATGCAGCAATTTCCTTCAAATCTAACAAAATCAATTTCAAATCGTTTATGTACATGAATCAACATATATTTGAATAAATTCACAACATGGATTCTTACTGTGTAGAGTAGAAGATGAAATTGAATCAGAATCTTTCATCTCGATATCTTGAATCGTCATTTTTGCTTATACAACAAATATCAACTCATTTTTACGAAGGTAATCGCTGTTCATTCGCTATTGATAGAGGTAGCTTGAATAACGAGATCCGGATATTTTTGTTATTTTGTTAAAGGACGAAAATGCCCCTTCAGTACAAAATTTGTTTTAATCTCAACCCTTAGATCTTTTTTTTGGATGGCTGAGATTAGGTCTTTAGGTCTTAAATATTTATCATGTCTTTCTTGAACCCACCCTATTAATAAAATCCAATTTATTTCCTTTTTATTTTTTGAGATAAAAAAAAGTAATATTAAATTTATATCTAAATGAAGAATGGGGGAATTTTTGTCTAATTTCTTCAATCTTTCCACGTAAGCATACAAAACGCCACGTGTATATCCATTTGCCACGTATGCTTACACACAAAATA
Organism: Senecio squalidus; assembly: GCA_910822075.1. Taxonomy (NCBI): domain Eukaryota; kingdom Viridiplantae; phylum Streptophyta; class Magnoliopsida; order Asterales; family Asteraceae; genus Senecio; species Senecio squalidus. The sequence continues at coordinate 54,133,689 of CAJVGC010000508.1, forward strand.
AAAAAAAACTCACTCTTTTGTCCCATCAAACAATCAAAAACAAAACAAAAAATGGAAACACAAACAACCGGCGAGTCAAGTGATGTCGGGAAGCGGCTAAGCACGACGGACCAACCGCCGTTGACGTCAACGGCGGATGGAAGTGGAAAGAGAAAACTATCCGTCATGGTGGCAGTTGACGAAAGTGATATAAGTTTACATGCACTTAAATGGACACTTGAACACCTGTTCAAGTGTCCGCCGGGTCGGGTTATTAATGAAGAAACTGAACCCGATCTGGGACAAGGGATTGTTACTGTTGTTCATGTCATCGAGCCTTTTGAGCGTTACACGTTCCCTGCTGAGCCTTGTACGTATTTTTGTTAAATTTTAATAGTATTACCTTTAGGGGTTGAGATTACGAGCTTATTGGCTTTCGGCTTATACAACTTATTTTTGATACGCTGAGATGTTATAGCTGACCGGTTATGAGTTTATTATTGTTTATTAAGTCATAATAAACAGTAATATATATGGTATGTTTGGCGTAAAACTTTTTGGTGATTGAGCTTTTGTTTTAAAAAAGTAAGAAAAAAATAAGCTTCTGAAATTAAAAAGTTCGTTTGGATAGAAAATAGCTTTTAGCTTCTATTTTGACAAAAAAAAAAACTTCAAAACTATCCGAAATGAAAAGCTAATAAAAGTAAGCTTCTGGCTTAGCTCTTGCTCAGTATCTCCAACTCCAGCTCCTAGCTATAGCTACCCGCGTCAAACATACCCATAAACCATAAAATTCGGTCTTATAAGCTTAAACCATTTTGAATTTGGATTTTGTTTAAAGTTTAAAATTTGAAATACCCCTTATAGTTATGAAAGGTGTTATTTTTGTAGCAATGTATACATCTGCTTCGATGGTGGAATCGGTGCGAAAAGCGCAACGACAAAATGCGGCACAACTTCTCTCTCGTGCATTTGAAATTTGCAAAGCATCGACGGTATTTATGTTTATGTTGTAAATATATTTGTATGCGGTTATAAACTTCACGTATAGTTCTTAAGTTCCTTACACCAAATGAAATGACCAAAATACAAATACATTTTATCTGACCAATTGAAATGAGTATAAGAAGTCGGTACATATATGAAGGTTTGACATAATTTATGACTTAAGGACTATACGTAAAATGCGGATACAATCCCATGGACCATTCGTATAATTTAGTCTAACCAACTTAAATAAATACAATAGGTATATACAAATGGTTTGTAGTTGTAAGTATATTTATTGTTTATACCTTTGGTTACCATTTGGACTTTACGTGTAGATAAAAGCAGAGACCCTAATTTTGGAAGGGAATCCAAAAGAAATGATATGTCAAGCCGTGGAAAATATGCATATCGATCTTCTTATCGTTGGTAGCCGTGGTCTTAGTACCATCAAAAGGTGAAACTCGAATTATGTTAATCATCTTATGTAAACATTAGTATCAAAAACTACTAATTTTGTTTTGCATATTTGCATAAATTGAATTGTTTGATTGTTAGGAATGATGTATTGGGATAGTTCAAGAACTTGTTCATTCATGTACATTTTTAGAAAGACAATTATGATACACATTGTCTCAAACGACACTCGCACTTATAATTAAAGAGGAGACACACATTTACATCCAACACATAACGTCAGACCAAAAACCCTTTAGTTTGTTCATTAGTTTCAAATAACCGAACTTTTAACTTTCATAGTTTATACTATATATGAAAGACTCTTTTTTTTTTATGCAGGGCTTTCTTAGGGAGTATAAGTGACTTTTGTGCGCATCACGCCAAGTGCCCGATACTGATAGTGAAGCCTCCCCACAAGTAGTTCGATTCGTACCTTTGCTAGATTCGACTTGAGAGGTGATCTTGATTAAAATGTTTAGTATGTATTTTTGTTTTAATCGTTTTAATGGTTTGATTCGTGATTAATAACCGTCATACCGAATAAAAGCCGAAGAGTTCACAATGCTGGTTGTGTATGACCCGAATCATTTTGGGCAGATCAAAATGTATTCTCGTAAACTTATATGTTTATTTGCACATAATGTATCCTTTTAAATGGTGGGCAAGGCCCATTTTCACAAGTACTATATGGGCAAGTCCAAAGCCCAAACATCTATCACTAACAAAATCGTTTAAAACTTCTTTACATGATAGTTTGTTGTATATATTAGCCTTTTAAAATGAAGCCCCTTCGGTTTTCGTCACTTTAAAAGCTTCGTTATATAATCGTATCCCACCCTTTGACCACCCCGCTAACTGTTCCGCGACCAGCATGGAGAGTTGAAAGGTCTATTGTAGAAGCCAAGATGTTGTGCTTCTTAAGAAGGGTTTTAAAAGCTAGTATTAAGTTCATAAGCTAACAAGTATGTTGGAACAGTTTAATAGTATCAACCATTTGGTTATTTGTGCTCTTCTTCACCATATATACATACATATTAGTTATTCCGCAACTAGTTTGGTATTAGGGTTCAAAGGGATCGTGGATTAGGCGACCGACAAAGTAAGCACTAATCTAGATATCTCCTAGTATTTTAGTTTTTTCAAACAAGGAGACGTTTAATACATTAAAATTTTAGAACTTTTATGTTATCTTTTGTCTTACGCGTTTCTAACCCAGTATAAATACACGATTCGAGAAAAAAAAAAGAGATCAATAGTTTTTTACATATTATAGAGGTCATGAGAGTTAGATGCACAAAATAGTAAACCGTAAAATGGATCAGCTAATAACTTATAGATTGAAATGATCGACAAGCGAGACAACTTCTTCGAGTGAATAACTTGTAGATTGAAATGATCAACAAGATTGAAATGATCGACAAGCGAGACCACTAACTTGTAGATTGAAATAATCAACAAGCAAAGCGTAGTGAAAGTAAAAGAGCCTTTTGATGGTGATGAACGTTATCTACAACAAAATTAAAGTTATATCGTATGTGAAACGGGGACACTTACATATTTTTTTTTTCTTTATCAAATATTTTAAAGACATACGTTTTGAGGTTATAACCAAGAAATGTGAACAAAAAACAGACATTCAAGTTCGATATCAGTCAAACAAGTTGAGTAATTAGACCACATTATCTATGAAACTCGAGTTCTATTTAGTCTACCCGACTAGTCGTGTAAACAAAGGAATAAATTCGTACTATGTATCTCTCCGGTATGAAATTCTTCATTTTCGCAAGATATAATATTTATTTTTGTTTCTATAACACCGATACGACAATGAAGTGTCATTTTCAATGAGATTTATCTAAATGAAACATAACCTAGAATCAAAAGATTGGATATAAAGAGAATGCCTTTTGATCATTTTTTGATCTTTAAATTGCATTATTGCTCGCTTATAGTATGATGGTAGTATGTGTGGATGTAAATATGTGTCTTCTTCTTTAACGTTAGGGGTTCGAGTTATTGGAAACGAAATGTAAATAGTGAAAAAAGGAAAAGAAAAAAAGAGATATTCTTGGGACCCTCACCAACCGGTGTTACGGTCAATATAGAAGAGATATATCATTTAACAAAGATATCGTCGATAAAGACTTATACATAATGATATTCAAAACTTAACATCTTTTATATTTTTTCCTAACATAACTTTTGTTAAAAATGTTAAGAACATTCAAAACTAGAGCTTTTACCGACATCTTTTAAAAATGCTCACTTGTTATGACTTATATTCCCTATGTCCTCAAAAAATTATCCGAAAATAAAAAACGGTTAAAATAAGATAGGTATAGTTAATAAAGTATTTTTTTTATTATATTAACTATTTTGTCCATTCATTAAAGACGTCAGTTACTTTTAGAGTTTGAAATGTTCAAAAAATCTAAGGGAAATTGAACAGTTTTTTTTGGAACGAAGGGAGGAATTTTGTAGTATAATTAGAAATGCTAATCATTACTTAATTTACTTTAATATTTCAATAAAATTCCGTTCCTTGTGTATATGTATTCGTGTTAGCATGTCTAAGTTGAGTTGAACTACGCAAATATATATATCAAACAAAAACACTTTTTAAGCTTTTACGTAACAAAGTTTCTTTATGAGCTATTTTCGTTTTCAAGAGAATTAGGTGTGTTTATCAGGTCGGTTTCAGGTTTTTCGAGTTATTCGAATCGGGTTTTTCGAGTCTGGCTTTTTTTCCTTTGACAAATTCGAAAATCGATTCGATTGAATTCAAATTATAAAACCGACTCGAATTCGAATATTCGAATTCGGATCAAATTCGAATTAAACCGAATTACAATATAAATTTATAATTTTCTAAATCGAAGAAGCAAAATCGAACTCGAAAACCAAACCAAATTGGAAAAGTGACTAATGATTCGAATTCGAAAACAAAAACAAATTTATATATATATTTTTTGCATATTTATCAAAAGTAATATAATCAATTATGATATAAATTTGGGTTTCATGAATTCGAAAACCGACTCAAAGTTTGAATTTAAAAATCGGTTCGAGTGAAAAACCAATTCAAAATTCAAATATCCGATTCATTTTAACATATATTAGCTACTACGTATTATATGAAGTATATTTTAATAAAATATTATGGATATCATACATTCACGATTAAACCTAAACTTTTATAAATAATGTTGATAAGGAAAAAGTTTCCATAAAGGGTTTATAGGACCATACCTTTATTTTTAATGTTGATAAGGAAAAAAGTTGCTTTATTTCATTTATGCATACGTGAACCAGTTGTTATTAGATTTCATATGTAATTTATACGTAATTTTATTGAAGTAATTAAGTTTTTCAAATTACATTTTCTCGAGGTGGTCGTAATTTGAAAACTAGATAAACATTTCAGCAAAGACGAACGTCGAGGTATAATTTCCATCGATATGATATATACCAGCTCAAAAAATGTTATTTATCAAAAGAAAAAATAAAGAGTAAATTACCAAATTAATCATCTATCACTTACACTTTACAAAAATAAACACCTAATTCGCGACATTTTTTTCGTCGTGAAAGTACACATATTTTAATCAGACCAATAAAAGTTCGACACGTTGTCGCGACACTATTCATTTCTCGCGTCATATATGCATTTTTGCGACGACGTGTCTGATTTTGTTTTATGTACTTCTCGCGACGTAAAGTGTCGCGATAAATTCGTCACGAATCAGGTGATTAAAGTGTGATTTTGTTTTATTTTTACTTCTCGCGACGTAAAGTGTCGCGATAAATTCGTCACGAATCAGCTGATTAAAGTGTAAGTGATAAGTGATTATTCTGGTGATTAATTAAAAAATAAAATAAAAAATAGTGTACATGACTTCGTAAACATTGGCTTAGTTTGCGAAAACATTAATCATTTAAAATGTTAACTAACCTATATATCTCGTTCTTAGGATAATATGTGAAAGATAAAATATTTGCTTCAGTCTGATTATGTATTTGTTCGCAAAACTTATTCACCTTTTTTTACACACACTATTTCAATTTTAAATATTGATAAATAATTAAATAGAATTTAAAATTGCATAAAGTTAAGAGAAAATCACATATATAATCACTTGAGAATTCAAAAATACCAAAATAATCATCTGATTCGCGCCATTTTTCTCGCGCCATTTTTTGTCGTCGCGAGATTGAAAATAATATAAATGATTGGTCATAAATTGACCACGTCCTTGCGACTTTTTTGGTCCTCGCGACATTTTTCTCGCACCAATTTATGACCAATCATTTATATTATTTTCAATCTTGCGACGAGAAAAAATGGCGCGAGAAAAATGGCGCGAATCAGATGATTATTTTGATATTTTTTGAATTCTCAAGTGATTATATATTTAATTTTCTCTAAAGTTAAATGTATCAACCAAGGACTAAAGCCAACAATTCTCTCTATATATACACATAGAGCCCCTTGCATATTTCCAACATTATAACAAAGGTCACAAAGCACACAAAGTTTGTTTACTCGAGAATTCTATTGAGATATCCAAAGAGAGACATGGACACAACGAACGGAAATGACGCAACGCTTGAGAGAGAGACGAACACAGTGGATGGCGGGGAGGAGAAGACCACGATGAAGATTTGGATAGCCGTTGATGAGAGTGATGGGAGCTTCTATGCTCTCAAATGGGCTCTTGAACACCTCTTCCTACATCATGATTCCGATAAGGAGTCCACTTTCACCGTCACAGTGGTTCATGTCCAACCACCGTTTTCACCAACTTACACTGCTCTCCCTGTTGGTCCTGGTACGTGTCCGTAGTGATGCTAGATTTACTGACTTCATTATGTACTACTATTGCAAAAAAATGAAATTATATGGATGTACGCTTTCAAATACTACGGATCTTGGGTGCAACAAGGATAACGAAGAGAATCAACCTGTTTTGTCTTTGTTGCACGTATCATTCGTACAGCTAACAACACATATCATTTCCCAAGTTACGACTTACTAGTGCCATAGTATTTATTTTCTTATCAGTTAACTATCAAATAATATTCTTAAACGTATCCAACTTTTGTGAAGTTTGTTTAGTGTTTTTAAGATTTATTGGAAATAACCTTTTATTCGGGACAGTTTTGTTTGCAACATCTGGGATGAGAGAATCAGTTCAGAAAGCGGAGGAAGAAAGTGCTGCTAAAGTTCTCGCTCGTGCTTCTGAAATATGTGACGAAAATAAGGTTATTCATGTTTCTCTGTCATTTCCGTTCTTCTGAGCTGTTTTCCCATCAGCTCTGTCTGTCTATTTGGATAATACGATAAAATGTACTGTTTTTCAGATAAAACCCGAGTATTTGGTGTTAAAGGGAAACCCGAAAGAAATACTCGTTGAAGCTGTAGAGCAAATGGATGTTGATCTTCTTGTTGTTGGCAGCAGAGGTCTTGGTCAGATCAAGAGGTATTTTAAAATTAACTCGAAAACTTTACTTATCAGTCAAACATCTTAAATATCGTTAAGTAAAAAAATCAAACTTCTTGTAATTTACAGGGCTGTACTTGGAAGCATTAGCGATTACTGTGCACATCATGCTAAATGTCCAGTTCTCATCGTTCGTCCCCCAAAAGCGTCACAAGACTAAATTCTCAATGATCGTGTTTTTAATGGATCGTATAAATATGTTATGATGTTGATTGTGTATTATAATTTATGTGTTGTTATGTGTAAACCACATATAGTGTCGTGGTCGTAAACGTGTAATCAATACCATGTTGTCGTGTTATGTATCTTACGAACATGTTGTCGTGTTATGTATCTTATGAACGAGTTGATGTTCGGATCTTTAAATTATAAGTTAATGTAATTATTTACCGTTTACAATATCTTTTACTTGTCTTATTTGTTCTTAATTGTCCGTCGTACAATTTGAATTTGACCAAAAATAATGATATAATTGACTGAATTTACTATATTACCCTTATTTCCAACCGTTATTTTATAACAACTTTTTTAGAAAGACAAGTATTTACAACCTACTGTCATCCAACCCGCTCATTTTGCCATCATGTTTTATAACATGCAAGATAATCAATTGACGGAAAGCGTAAAATTGGGAAGTCTTTGTGAATACTATTGCACACTATCATTACATCTGCCTACACAAATGGAAGAATTAAACTTCGGCAACAATCATATACAACCACTTTAAGTACATAAACACGATAACTTTCCATTTTTTCTGTTGTTTAGGTATTACGTTATATAATCTTCTTTGCATAAACTAAAGAAATGAAGAAAAAGTAAGAGTTAGAAAGGTTATTGAACATAGAGACAGATACCCGCAAGTATGTGGCCTCTTGAGATGCATACGCTTGTTGTATTAGCTGCGTACATGTCAACAAGCAACCTGTACAAGTCATCACTGCAAAATGCGGAAAAAGTTTTCATTAGATGTTCCCATATTCATCGAATAATAGCAATCAACTGAGGCAAAAATAAAATAAAATTGACCCACTTAGAAAACTGATCATTTAGGTTTGGGTCAACTAACCGTTTTGACCCATTACCCAACCGCCCATTTTGCCACCTCTAAAATCTCAGATGTTTACCTGTTGGGTCATGAGTATTTCAACTGCTACATTCAAGTCACCTTCTGCAGCTGCAATTGCGACTTCCACCTGTGTCTGAAATAACCCGAAACCATATTTCAAGAAACAGTGCGAGAGAAGATTGATTATATCTTTTAATGAATCATCGTTTTACCTTATCAAAACCCATTGCTAGAAGCTTTTGAATCTCTTCATCAGATGCCACCCTTTCCTGTAATAATATAAAGTTACGCAAGAAGAATAAACAGGAAAATTCAATATAATTTGTAGTTTTTCACATCTAAGATTGAAAACAGGATATAACCTGAGTGACAGGTACACCCGTATTTGTTGCTGCTTCCTCTATTGCTGGCTGCCTAAAATACAAAAAGAACAAAAAAAATCAACCAAAATTTAAAATGTTAAGTAATTACGCCTCAATCATAAAATAAAGGGCAAATATTACTTAAAAGCAACCAACTTACTTTATTCACTGTTCCATTTTGGTAATTGGTACTTTTTCCCCCGATTTAGTAATTATACTTTGTTTGATGTACAACATTGGCAATTATGACCAGTTATACCGGTTAAATTGATAACACAACACTTTTATAAAAACAAATTTGCTATTATTATGACAGATGTAAGTAAATATAGCAATGTACTTAAGGCTTTCATCCATTTTTGGTATCAACATAATCTCATTGAAGGTGGCGTCCTAGCAAGTCGTTAAGGGCACAATATAGCGATTAAAAAGGCTCCAAAGGTATCTCATGTTTGATTGGGTCAACTCTGGGTATCTTTTAGGCACAACATTTAATGAGGTTGACTCTGTGAACTGGATTAGAGAGTGCAAGATGTTGATATCAATTTACCAATTTTAACAAAAAACGAAGAAAAGAAAACAGTGTAAGAATAAACTAAGAAACTAAAAATTATGAAACTAATGAGTACAAGAACTTAAATTGTTTTATGTTGAATATGAAGTGTGTTCAAAAGATCTAAGTCTTGTTTTGTTTAGTTTAAGACTTCTCATGCGTCCATATTCATCTCATGCCAACGGAATATAATGGAACCCTACACAAACCAGTTTTGTTGTGATCATTATATTATCAACAAAAATTTCTTAACGGTAACATAAATATACCGAAAATCATTAAGTTAGTTGTTATGCAATGGATGCAAATATAAGTAAGCTCTATCGTATTTATAAATATAGCTCGCCAAATTCTTTAATTTACCAAACATAAGTGCTATTTAATAACAAGTTATAACGGGGGAAAGCCTTAAGTGCTATTTACTAACATTTGAAATAATAATAAGAAGTTATTATTTTTTTCAAAAAGTGCCACTTAACAATTCAACCGGTAAGCAAATCAAACAAAGTATAATTACCAAATCTGGACAAAACAAATAATATAATTACCAAAATGGATCAATGAGCAAAGTAGATTACTATCTAAGTGATATGCCCAAATAAATGTCCACGCTACTATTTTAGTTTGTTCCAAAATAAATGTCCACTTCTAAAAAATAATTTATCAAATTTTACCATATTACTGTCCAACACTAAATTCTTTAAATTGCTAATTCTAAATCTGTGTGCACTTTATACGATTACAACTGCTATCTAAGTATTAACCGGTGGAATCATTACACATTCGTAAGACTCTCGTCTTTTGTCCGATGGACATTTCTTTTGGGACGAAAAGAGTAAATGATTTCCTCAAATTTGGTATTTTGGACCAGAATCTAAGAATAAACAAACACAGATATAGAATAGCAACTACAAACTTATGAATAGTAGTACCTTCTATCGTTTCTATGGTGTCCTGTGCCTATTGCTTCCCGACTTGAAGGGTGAACGGGGCTGTTTCCGCTTTCCAAGAGTCTAGCCTGTAGGCTCATATCAGAACTATTGGTGGAGATCGTTTCCGTTTGAGGTGCAACAAGTGTCCTCCCCCGTCCAGGGAACCTGCTATTTTCTTCGGTTGACTGCATAAAGTAAAAAACCATAAGAGTACATCTTTTGGATGTAGCAAAACATGCGGGGAGGGTAGCAGGTCAAATGGTTTCAGGTCAAGACAAGTCATATCTACATGCAGATTTAAAACAGGTCGAATCCGTTGGGCCGACCCACAAACACTTTTTGTCCATTTTACTGCTTTTTGTAAATTGTCCATGCATTAAAATGTGATCACAAGAACAAATTATAGGATGATTCCGTTTAAATATAACTGTTGAGACCATTCTGAACATTTGAATACTCGTTCGGCAGCTTTCATCCTCTTAAACCTGTCTAATACATATAATTTGTTTCCTTCTATTTGTGCCAATTTTCTATATTTGACCGATACAAATAGAATAAAGTACAGCTTTCATATAATTGGGTTAAGTTTGCCACCTCTATCATCTTTTAAATATTAAGCTTGTATTTTGCCAAGCTTATGATTTTTACAATCTATTACCTTTATAACGCCAATACTTTGCATTGTTTAATATAGTTATTTACTTCACAGAAAATATTAATGTATTCATACCAGATCTAATATTGTACGTAGTTGATATTTGATTTATAAGCAACTGACATAAGTGCAACTTATGCAAAAATTGAACAGTCTAATTAGCTGGAAAAACCCAGGAAAAGGAATACTCTAGGCGCAGTGTTTTGTTTGCTCGTGTGTTCTGTCAACTTGAGTATTTTAATTTCTTCTTCTTTTTTTTATTTCCACTATTATGTTTACGGAAATTGGGAAGAAATGCAACATTGCAATAACACTCAGTTGACTGCATACCTGGGGAGACACCTCTCTCCGTGGCATCCATGAAGACAAGTTACTCCACAAATTCCCAGAAAGCGATTCACTAAAGATTTAATTAATATACATCAGTTTCAAGTATAGAAAATAAGGAGATACTAAAGCGTGAAACAGGGGACAAACTACCTGGATGCTGTATTACGAGTAGAATATGTAGGGATGTATCCAGAAGGATCTCCACCAGTGCACATTATATATTTTGGTCTACGGACACAACTTGACTGCAAAACAACATAAGTGGATCCAAGTTGATGTCAACATTTATGTCTGAATGCAGATATTCTTACTAAAGATGCATGCTAATCGTCACTATATTCTTCAAGTGTAACCAATGACCTTGGCTTTTTATCTATTGCCTTATATATCAACAATGAAACAATAATGTGCTCAGAAGTGTAATAAATGTTAAATCAATTAAAATCGATCCCCGGAAGATACTTACAAACCAAGAAGACGATTCTATTCCCGAATAAAAAGAGCTCCCCGGTAATATAAAGTTGAATAAACCATACGTGTCTGAAATCAATAAACCTTTTGTAAGAATAAAATTACGATTGAATAACACTTATGACCACCGAAAGAAAGAAAACCCTACAAGCAAATCCTGATAAAATCCCACATAAGTGTCCAAGCAATGAGATGTTTGTCATAAGAAGCTGAAACACCACCAATAATATCCACGGATACCTGAAACACATTGCAATCACGAGTTAATAGTCGTATTTAATCCAAATACTGAAAATAAATGAAATCAAGTAATAACAAATACAAAGTACTTACAACTTAGAAGGTACATTAAAAAGTCCAAACACACTGCAAAAGAAAATAAATAAATCAGTAACAAAATATCAATTCCGAGTCAAATTAGTCAATACTGAAGATCGAAGAAACTAACCTTCTAGTTTGGATTCCACTTAGACTTGTTTCTATAACAATCATAGAAAATAGAACACCAGAAAAACCAATCGCACACTCGTCCATGAAATAATAATACGACGCAATCGGGTTGTATGCAGCTATTAATGTAATTAGAAGGTGAAAAATAGCACTAGTTGTAGCCAACAACACAATCATGAACAGCAAACGGATTGAACCCATAACTCTTTCCAGCTCTGATCCTAATGGAACCAGAGCCAACATATTGAACACGAGATGAAGTATTGAACCATGAAAGAATATAGACGTGAAAACCCTGTAAACTGCAAAGCAAATAAAAAAAAACCCAAAGAGATATAAGATTAAACAAGTGGCAAAGTGGTAACCATTTGTTTTGGATATAAATACATACCCTGAAACTTGGAAATAACAGCGGATGGCAAGAAGCAAACTTCTGCGAAAGAGTCGTATCCGACCAAAAGAGATACCAAATAAATCACCGAACAAACTGCAACTACCATGGAAGTAAGAAATGGTATGCCTTCCCACCATAGCTTAATTCTTGTAGGCAACCCTGCCTGTTTAAACCAAAAAAACTTAGTTCGATTCTAAAGAAAAAACCAAATCAAATTTCAATAATTTACGCCAAACTTGGTGAAAAATCGATAGATATTCATAATCTGATCCAAAAGCACATATATGTATGCATAATTACTATTTTCCCCTTTTCTATATTTAAAACCGTTAGAAAATCAAGTATTTTGCTGCCGATTTTCGAGTATACCAAAAAATGATAGACATAACTAACTAGAAACTACAAAATATCCAATTGGTCTAACTTTATCTTAGCGGTTTCGAATTTTTCATATGACCATTTCCGAAACCCTACTCCAAGTTCCAAAACCTTCAATTCTCATCAAATTGAGACCAGATCAAATTTCAATAAATAAAGCCAAACTCCACGAAAAGCGCATTAATGTACGCATAATTATTAGTGATAACTGTCTGATAATATATCCAACTTAAAAAGTGTCTACTGAATATTTATATGTATCTAACTTTCAAATAATGTCATTGTAAGACCAATTCAAAACTTGTAAACACGTGATGTGCCACCGCATTATATCCAGATACATACAATAGCAAAACTCGAAAGTTAGATACATATAATATACTTATATACTTAGGAGTGAAGTTAGATACATTTTCATACGCTTATCCCTAAATATTAATTAATAATTTTGTTTTCGATTCGATTAATCCTAAATGTAGCTACAAACAACAATATAGCATCCAATTTATCTTCAAATTACCTTAACATTTAAAATTTGTCACATATTAACATTTCGTAAACCCTACTAACAACTTTAAATCTCATAAAATTGAAACTAAAATCAATTCTAAGCTACTTAATATCATTACTGATGAAAAAGTGAAATTGAAATCGGAGCAAATTGTAGTAAGTAAAAAGTAAAAAAATTAGAAATTAGCACACAAGGTGTTTGATAAAATACCTCAGTGACGATATTTGATCTCATTGTTTTACTGTGATTTTTGATTCACCGGTAGTCTCTCGAGGTTACTAGTGTTTTTTGATCTCTGGTAACCGGGTAACGTAAGTTGCTAACCAAACTATTTTGGGCTTACGGCCCAAATAGATTACGGGTCTTTAATGGTTATTTTTTTTTAATTGTACACGTTATATAATTGTCTTATGTAGTTAAGTCCATATTCGTCGTTTTTGAATTTCGAGGGTGGACGATATAGACGACTGCACAGGGCCTTCGAAATTTTAGAAGCCTTTAATTTTTTAATATTATATATATATGACATTAACTGTATATAAATTAACAAATATATCAATTGAATATGATAAGTTTAATAACATTTCAACACAAATACTTCATTAAGGAGTTTGTATCGAAAAATATTATAAAGATTTGTGTATTTTAATTAACAATTACTCGTTATATACGTTAAAACAAACTTTTAATATTAGGGACTTATCTGGTGACATGTTTTGACCAGGGCCTTGGAAAATTATATTTTACCCCGGGCCTCGGAAGACCTAGAGATCGTCCTGCTATGATTAGCAAAGTCTTTTTATTTTTCTTTGTTAGTTTTCGTTTACCTTCTAATTTTATAGTTTCCAATTAGAGAGTTGTGATTAAAATTTATAGGTTTTCATTTCGGATATTTGTGAAATTAAAATATTAAAATTATTTATTTGATAACCAAACTGAAAACCGAATTATACTATAATATAGTTTGTTTAATTTATTTTTCCGCGGTTTTGTTTACGAATTTGGATTTGAAACCAAAACTTGAACACCCATATTTGAATTTATCATATGTCGATAGTTTCGATTTTGTATAGCAAATTTCAGTCTGTTTCCAACGGGTGATATTTAATTCAATTAATAATGATATGTTAAATGATGTGACGACTTATATGGTTTTATATGGTTGTAAAAGTGAGGAAAAATATATTTGTTAGGGTTATCGAAAAGTGGGAAAATTTTATACAATAACAATTAGTTAAAGATTTTAGTATACATGATATAAACATTTAATTTATGATAAAATGTTAAATAAAATTTATATTTTATACATAAGTTATTTGCTTGAGGTGACTAATTAAATATCATCTACTTAAAAAGCACAAATTATAATTTACTTGATTATACTTTTAATGTTCGATTAAAAGTCTCTTTTCAAGTCTTTTTTATCATCAAAAACAAACATATCGAGACACGAGTTTCATACTAAGCGTCATTTCACATTGTTTGAACGATACTTTTACTAATTCGATAACATCCGAAAAGAACTCAAGCTAAAGCACGATACCCATTAAGTTTGAACGATATTAAGTTATCGTCTATTAGACATTGTATAAAGTTTCAAAGGTCTCTCATAAGGTCATACTAAGTACTTGTGCTACTTTCTTATGGTTTGCCATGGCTTAAACATACCAACAAGTACCATTGCGATCATTACAAGTAAAATCATCATAGCAATACATATCACTTTCCGTGTCGTCTTTTTTGTACTTTTCATCTTGTTAAGCGTTTTATTCCCTTTCTCCACATACTCCGCTGCACTCGTCACCTGTGTTACATATATATGTCATTAACACGACATTTTTATAACATTCATAATTGAAAAATACGAAAAAGTAATTAACGACTAATTAGACTTACATGTGCCTCTATATTGTCTAGCATTTCCCCTTGATCAGCTACTAATACAGCCATATATAAGAATACCTGCATTGTAAGTATGGCTCGTTAGGACGGTATATACATCATACTAAACACTAACATTTCCCCGTCCACTTTCTTGCGCCCAAATTGCCTATGCAAATATTTGTTCGCTATCACCTGTCTCTATAAGTCGAATGACTGTCTGCACAAGTGAGGAATAGTTAGAATATGTGCTTATTGTATATGTTACTATCAAGACGACATTGGTATGAAAGAAAACATCACACGTGTACCTCTTAGCCAGCTCTGTTTCGCGTCACTAAAATGATTAAACAAAACGAACAAACCATTAACTTATGCTACATAAGAATATGACTATCGTTTTGATGTTCAAGTATTGAATAAAACCTGTATAGTAGCGCCTTTCAACCACCTCAAGATGTTCTTGATGAACGCTTTCTCTTAAAGCCTAAATGCATTATTTGTACCCGATATTATAAAATTCATACAATTGAATCATGAAGGATTCGAATGTATATATAGATGCATTTGTAATACCTGAAATTCAGACACCGCGTCTTTTAACTTCTTCTTTAAACAACTACAAACGAAGATTACTATTAGTATTAGTGACGATAAAGTTACATATTAAGGAATAGTCTTTTGTATATCGAGACTAAGGAATATATAGAGACTAGGAAATATAGTAAGTTACTGTGTAATTGTTGTTCTTGATCGGTCTACTGTTGTTCCCTTTTCACATCCACGCTTGTGTCTGTTTGCCAAGTTCTACTCGAGAATAAGGCGTAAAAGTTAATGGTTGAATTAATTGAACAATATATAAACAAGGTCAAAAATATGTTGTTTATGAAGTATGATCTAACCTCTTTCTCAAGCTCTTGAAGTTTTGATTTAACGAGCAAAGCAATCTTGCGAATATTGTCCACGTGTTTTTCCATACGTTTTTTGATTTCTGCAGATTAGTTTAAGCACATTAACTATCGATTAGTTATCACTAATTGAAAAGACCGATATCTTATGAATTGAAGATTACCTTTAATAGTATGACAATGAGTTACAACTTTTGATGCCTCATGATCAACCTATATCGTCGTTTACATAATTATATTGCTAATAAGTATAATGCTCATATAATTAAAGAAGAAAACTGGTTATAGTGTGTGTTATGAAGACGGAAAAGACCTTAAACGTTTTAAGAAGTTTATCCAGCTTCTCATATTCTTCCTCGATTGTTTTAACCTAACAAAAGAAACAAAGATACGATAAGTTTTTTGTTTTAAGCTAACGAGAAGTTATACACGAAGCAGAAAGTAAACATGACACCTTTTTATGGAAATCATCTAAGTGTAACTCCCCAGAAGTCGGCTTATATTGTATTCCCATTTCTAGATCTACGTTATCATAATCTTCACCCGAAGAATTCCTAAACGATACCTGCAGTACATTATTCAGTAAAATACATTTTAGTTCATATTTATCAAATTACCAAACCTACAAAGTACAGACAATGGAGTAGCTTATACTGCTAATCGCTACACGAAACTTAACAGAAAACAAATCTATCATGGTGATTCGTCGTTGGATTGTTCTTAATTTGAGGCTATCGGAAATGTGCTAGAGAGTACGATAAATCACGAAGACAGGCTTTTCTTACTAGTTTGAACATTTTTTTCCCTCCTTTGTTTCGAGTTACAAACTTTCGAAAATACAATAATGCTCTTTATATGAAAAAATAAAATCATTGATATGCTTTAAAAAGGATTTGATCATTTTTTTTTAACCATATTTAAAACCATATTAAGAGTATTAATAGATAATTATTTATGTATTTACTATAGTAATACTCAATAACTATTTTTATTGTTCGGTCCGACTCACAATATTGATTAGGAAAAGACATGTAAACGAAGAGATATACACCCTAATCCGGGTATCTCGGTAGCGTTTTCAAACTCTTTCTCTAATTATCTCGGTATGTTTACTTAGAAAGGTTTGAACCCGATACCTATATAACCGACACAATTGAGGTACCTTTACAACATAAATTGAACCACTTACTTTTTTCATGTTGTCTACAATCTTTGGTTCTCTGCGTGTTATGTTGTTATGTAAGTCACAAATAATTCTAAACTTATGTATCTATAGTTAAAAAGATTGATTAAAAAATTACACCGTTTACTCCTTGTGGTCTACCAAAAACTACACATTTAGTTCTTAAAAGAGGTTTACTCCTTGTGGTCTACCAAAAACTACACATTTAGTTCTTAAAAGAGCGTAAATTACATGTATATTTTTTTTGAAATTTATTTCTCGTTTCATCAAAAATTTAGACGAACGTCAAAAACAACAGTTAATGCTTATCACGTTTCATCAAAATTATAATGTTTTTTTTTATGTTCGTCTAAAATTTGAATGAAAAGTGCAATAAGTTTAAAAAAAAAGTAGATTATCTAGGTAACTTATGCTTCTTACGATCTAAACTTGTAGTTTTTGGTAAACCATGTTTTACAAATAACTAGTCCAATACCCGTACGATGCCACGATAAGATCAAAGTAATAGAAAAAAAATTATATTATGATAATAATTTTCTCATTTGTTTTGTGATATTGCATTGTATATAATATATCGGCCCTTCGAATTATAAAAATAGTATTAAATTTTTCGGTGTTTTTTAGTCCTCTTTTTTTAAAATATGTTTTTTTTTTCATAAATAAGGGAGAAATATGTCTTTTTTTTTCTTCTTAAATTCATTTATGGGTAAAATTATTTATAGATAGTATAAATATAGATAAGGGGTGTAGTATGTTAATCAAGTAAATACAGGGGTATTTTATGTAACTTATCTCAACCGCCATCAAATTAGAGCACAGTGTTTAACCACTGCAATTCAAAAATCACCAAACCCTAGAAAATGGATGACGTCAGCAATCAAACCACCGTCGCCGTCGCAGAATCCGACGATGCTCCGGCGTTAAGTGCTCATGCTCTAGAAGCTCTCCGAGAGTTTTTATCCGATCAAAACCGGTCAATCGCCGGAGCAACGACGGCGGAGGAGGTGGACGAGAAGGCGGTTCCCTTAGTGACGGAGGATTGGAGATTAAGTCAATTCTGGTACGACCGTGAAACGGCGGAGACGGTGGCGAGGGAAGTCCACGCGCTGTTTACGAAATTGGATTGTACTCCTTCTGTTGCTTGTATTGCTTGTCCTACTCTCTATGTCTATCTCAAGGTACTCGTGAGCTACTCGAGCTCGACTCGTTATAGACGCGATTTAAAGCGAGGTTAAATGAGTTCTAGCTTAACTTGTAGCTCGTTTATTAACCGAGCTTAAAAGAGCCTAGTAAATATATAAATGTAATAATGTACGTAGAATTGGAAACTTAAATGCATATACATAGAATAACTAAAATATAAATGTATATGATAAACGAGCTGAGGTCGAGTAGATTAGTTGAGCTTGGACTTGTCTCGGCTCATTTTTATACCCCTACATACGGTGGCAAAAATGTAATTGAAATTGTAAATTGACACATGGATATTATTAGGTAAATTGAAAACGGAAATAGTGTAAGGAACTTGTATCTTTTCTTGTGAGTGATGGCATGTGCGATGATGTAGCTATTTTGCGTCATGAATATGATACTGTTTTATGTGTTATATGAAGCCTTTGGCTAAAGATATATAAACTATGTCTTCGCTAACTAGCCAAATTATGAGTCTGTGGGAATAGTTTACTGGAATTTAAGACGATTAACATTTTCGGAAAATTGCACTCAAACAACTCACAAGAACACGACTATCCGAATGTAAGTAACTTAAAAATAAAGACCACATGAAAATACTTTATTTGGTGACTCGGTCAAAAAAGGTAATGACCTACTTCATGGCTGCACTAATGTGTCAACCTGTCGATGTTATTATTCTCGGAGTTTGGTGTACAGTTACATTTGCCATTTTGCCATTTGGGATATATCTATAATTCGCAAACTGGGTAGAAATATGAAATATCGATTCAGGTTGCTCGGGCAACATTTTTATGCAGACTCCATAGTTAACAACCATTTTGATGATATAATTTACGAAATATATTTTGTGCCAATGTGTTTCTAGAATTTCTAGACGTGGCTATAATTCGTGTTGATCCATTGGTCAAGTTTATCGTGGAAGCAATACATGTGAATTATTTTTCTTTATGGAACTGTGGCTAATATTGAAAATATAAGATTGCAGAGTATTAACTCTTCTTTTTATGTATAGGCCTGTAACTTTTCTTCTTTTGACTTTGTTTTTTCAGAAAATGCACCATGAATTGCCTGTGCAACTTCTGGAATTTGACAAACGGTTTGAGCAATATGGAAGTGAATTCACTTTCTATGACTACAATGAACCGTTAGAGCTCCCATCATCAATGAAGAATGCTTTTCGTATCATTATTGCAGATCCTCCTTACCTGGTAATATTTTGCCTTCATTTCAGAGTTACAGTTTCAGCACATTTAATTTGATTCTCGGTTTCTCTCATAGTATGTGCAGAAAGCTAGAACGTGTTTTACTCCTATTTGTGCAATTTAAGCAGCTTATATAGAAAAATGCAGTCGTTAACTTCCAAACTTCCTTTTGCAAAATTTTCTGGTCTATTTTTCTCTTTATGAAATGAAGTGAGTGTAAGTTTTGCTCGTATATGTAATGAGCAGAGCCAGGAGTGCTTGGAAAAGGTTTCTGAAACTATTGGTTTTCTTAAGCAACCCGGAGAAGCATACTTGCTGTTACTCACAGGTCAGACTATCTTCATTTATATTTGCTCGCCTCATATTTTCCTGTGCCTCTGGAAACATGAATTATATTTGGGAACTGCTATTTTCTCCATTTCGAAATTCTTTTCATGGATAATTAATGTGTGAAATTGCCACCTATACTGGCTCATAAAAGCTACCATAAGTAATAGTAAACGTGGTAGAATTATTCCAAGGATTTTAGCTAGAAGTGTATGTACAATTTCAATTTTTTCGATCCACACGTGACACGTGTTGTGTACTTGTTGCTCATTCAGTCAAATGAAAGTTTTCAGACTTTTTGGCATTTTGATAGAGCAGCCCAACTCCTGATAGACCATTTCTGTTTCTTTTTAAATGTGGTCTAAATTATTTTTTATTGTCTATATGTAAGTATAGGTGCAGTGCAACATGATAGAGCAGCCCAACTTCTAGGGTTACGTCCCTGTGGATTCCGCCCGGAACACTCTAGCAAGCTTGGAAACGAGTTCCGACTCTATACAAACTACGACCCTGGGTTAAGATTAGGAGGCTGGGAGCAAGAAGAGTATAGCCCTTTCAATTTTCTACATATTTTAAACCGCTAGTCAAGTCAAAGTTCTAGAAAAGCTTTAAATCTTGTTGAAACAGATTTCACTGCCCAATTGTGACCGGAACCTGGAGACTGGAATCTAGGTTTAATCTTGGCCGGGTTATAGCTGTTGAGTTCTTTTTGCCATGTTTCGATCAGTTGTTTTGTAACTTGTGTTATGATCAACAGAAAAAACAAACAGTAGTAAATGTGGTCGGACCTGCGTATGTAATTTACATCATCTTAAAAAATATTTGTAACTTTTTATTCTTCATATTTTCATATTCGGTTGTGAAACATGGGTTTTGGGTATCATAGTCAGACCGTTTATGGTTGCATTTACTATATAGCTTATGCTTATCGATGATTGTTATATACCAAAATAGATATTCAATACTATTTATTATATCTGTCTCGTAGCAAACCACTCAAATTGTGTATAAAACAGTCGTATACGATATGAAAGCAAGATACAGCAACTCGATCAACATGTAAATGATAACACCTACAAAGTTGACACGAACATTACATTATTTTCTGAAGCGATAAAGTTCCAGTTACAAAAATTCAAAAACAACTGAAGCAACATTGATCAAATGATACAACATGTTGGCATTTTGATATGTAGATCTATAGCACAAGATTTTTAGCCTCCGCTTATAGGAGGTATAATGGCTAACTCATCTTTATACTTGACGAGAGCAGACTCAATAGTGTATTCCTCATTCAAAGCCAGAACCATGCACCCACGAAGCTCTTTCAATCCCGGAAAGTTTTCAATAAGTTTATCTAAACAATCACCGGCAGTAGTACCAGATGACACCTCCAGTTTCATTTCACTCACACCAGTTAGATCTCTCGCTCGAGCAAAAAACAGTACCTTAATCTCAAAACACTCATTCTCAGTTTCGGTTTGTGGAATATCATTTTTAACCTCCTCTTTTTCTGACGAACCCATGACAGTAAAAATCCTGCCTGCAAGTTACATTTATTCAATCTTAAACAAAATTTTTGTTAATAAGGCAATACTTTCGACTTTCTAGACATGTCCTAATACATCATACAAGAGTATATTGTTACACCTGAATTTCACATATAATCCGTAAGCCTAAAAATACGTAAAACCTCACTACCTCACTTATGACTCCAAAACGTAACGTTGGTGGTCAGTGGACCAATAGAAATGACTAAAATATTATATTCTTTAAGTCATTTCACACATTCACTTGGTCCAGGACCGGACCATTGGCGGTTACGTTTTGGAGACGCAATAATAATAAATAATCACTTTCAAAACGCAAATCCTAATACACGTAAACAATACTTGGAAAGCAACATGAAATGATGCATCAAGGCCTATATTACTAATAGTTTTCTGTTCTCATAAGCTCATTTTTTCCGGCTTACAACTTGATAAGCTCGTAAGCCGGAAAAAACGAGAGTTTATCAATAATTACATAAGCTCGTAATTCCGTTACATAAACCGAAAAAAACACCCGTAAGTTACAAATAAATAAAAAATAAATAATACAAATTAAAATTTTTACCTGATTATGAGGAATCAAATTATTCAGAAAAAATCTATGAATTGAGGTTTTAAAAGATGTGTGCTTGTTTGACCTCAAATGATAAATATGTGAATTGAGATAAACGTATCTGGATCGGAGATTAATGACCCGACCCGAATAACTTTAGAATTGAAAAAAAAATTCCATTGCCGGGAATCGAACCCGGGTCTCCTGGGTGAAAGCCAGATATCCTAACCGCTGGACGACAATGGAATTGTTGTTACTTGTCCTTAAACATTATTTATATCTATAAGTAATGAGACAATAATTAACCGTAAAAGTTTATAGAAAGTTCTCGACTTGGTAAAGATTGTTATCAACGATGAATCTATAATAGCTGTGCCATTATGCCTATGGTTTGACGGTATACTCAACGCCTAGTTGGTTTGGAAGAAAAAGCTTTTGTAAAATAGGTTCGATCAAAACTCCCTTAACAGGCTGCTTGCTTCTCAAACTTTTCATTGTCTATGTATGTTGTGGGTCTAAAGGACATCAGGTGAATTTACAAAGTCGAAAGACGGACAAGCTATAATAAATTACGCTTGATCCAAATCTATGTCTATCGATCGATGGAAGGGATCTCGGAAATGATTAATACAACAATAATTTTGCTACGAAGGCAAAAACATTAAAGTACAATCACGTTTTCATTTCTTAATCATCAAACAAAAAATGTTACATAAAATAAAATAATTAAATAAAATCAAGCATAAAAAGAATGTGAATTGCATAGTCAATGACATACAATAGTCAACTTAAAGAAAGTCAACGATAGAAGAAAAAAATGTTTTCAATTTACACAAGAATAAGGCATGTAATATAATGTTTGGTAAAATAACACAAATCTTGTACTCCTAAATAAGACTTCACACTTAAACTCTCGAAACGATATGCAATACAATCACAATCACGAAACGTGAATTTGTTGGCAAATAGGCTAAGCTCCGTTGCCATTTTTCCATGGTTTGAGGACGCCAACAACGACGACCGCAATAATTACGAGTAAAATTAAGATTGCAATGCACATCCACTTTCTCGAGTTCTTTTGTAGACTTTTTGCTTTGTAAAGGGCTTTGTTTCCATCTTGCACATGGTCCACCGCACTCGACACCTATTGAAATGGCATTAAGACATTCAAATAACGGTAAGTGACAATGTGGCTTTTTGAGGTCAAACAGATCAATTTTCTAAGTGGTTTTTAAAATATTTTAGCAAATGTAACGAAGTATTGGGTTTGACTACAAGATGTCAAAAGGGTGCTATGTAAGATACATCTATACATAATGAAGGTATTTTGGCATAATTTTCTTTAGAATGTCGAGTTTCTTAACGGAAAACAGAGTAACAAGAAATAACAATGATTTCAAGGTACCTGTGTCTCTATGTTGTCGAGCATTTCCCCTTGTGCGTCCACCAATACAGCCATATCCATAAATATCTGCATCAATATTTGTGAACTCATTATTACATCGACCTTTTTTTCTCTTATTTTGAGATCTCATTTGGCAATAAAAAGTAAACCACCACAACGCACAAGCTAATCAACTATAATTTATGTAACATCGTAGTAACAATTAAAGTAAAACAGCGAACTTTCATCAGTCTTGAACGAATTGCAACATTTGAAAAACTAGCCGACATCAAAAGTCATTGCAAATTAGGTCACATGTCTAAAATACCCTTATATATAACTTCACATCTCATGGCACCTAAGGACTTGATCAGTCATCGTGGCAAGACGTTTTTTCAAATTGGCTTTTAATCATATCAACTCGTCAAACCACGTTTGTTCTTTAAGAGGTTAAGTAAAACCTTGTGAACCAATTTTATTTCAAAGCTAGTGTTTTTTTTTTTTTTTCAAAACTAGTTTCGCACAAACTAGTATAGGGGTAAATAAGCATTCGAACAAAGAAAATTCCAAGAAAAATATTGATATCTTGTAAAAGAAATCAAATGCATATTTTATTTTTTTTGTATCGGAAACTACTCATTTGCTCATTGTCATCGTATTAAGAACTGAACTTAGCGAATTGTGTACGCAGTGGTATAATTTTTCGTCACTGTAGGGCACTTAAGACATTTTGTTATAAGTTAAGTATTTCTAGCAACTTATATGTGCACACAACTAGGTTCTACTTGCTTCAGAAAGTGACGAAAAATAGACAGGTTGTCGATATAAGAATGACAACAATATAGGTTCTAGTTTCTCCAGCTGTAGTTTTACAGAAAAATCATAGAACAGATAACCATTTACGTATTATTTAATTGCCATATGGTTATGGAACGACACCAAAGAAAAGTAGCTAAACTCCAATAATTTAAGTATTAACTAATCGGCACACCGTTATTTAAATAATATTTTATATCCGTACCTGTTGTAACTCAAGAAGCTTCCTTTCTACTTCTCTTACTGCATCGTGACGTTCTTGGATCTCTGCTAGGGTGTCTAGGACCTAGACCGACACCGAATAATAAAAATTATTCATTACACGAATGAACTGAAATGAGCTTTTTTTTAACTATGTCTATTCACGTATTAGTTAAAACGACGATAGTGGAAGAAGTTTTTCAAGAAACTAACCTGTCCTCTTCCTTGTTCTTGAATTGCTTTTTGAAATATTTGTTCGCTATCACCTGTTTCTATTAATCGATCGATTGTCTGTCAAAATTTAAATATAATTAAAACACGTGTTTGCATATGCTATAATTTCAGATATGTTGAGAATATAAAAAATATCATACCTCTTCATCGGCCCTGTTTCCCGTCACTGAAAATAGTCATAAACAAACATTATGATTAGATAAAAAAAATGAGATAGTAAAAGACCTAAAATATCGAGTTCTGAATTATTGTTTTGATGTTTAGCTGAAGTTTAGAAACCTGTATAAACACGCCTCTCAACCACCTCACGATGTTCTTGATGGATGTTTTCTCTTAGAGCCTAAATATAATATAATCAATTTAGCCGTTTTGGGAAAAATAAATATGCATATGATAAAATATATAGGATTTAAAACGATAGATGCATCTGTCGTACCTGGAATTCAGACATCTTGTCTTTGAACTTCTTCTTCAAGGAACTGCAAACGAATATAACGGTTAAGTAGAATTAAATTAATAATTCGGGTAATTTATTTCACTAACAGATAACAATAGTAAGAACGTACATTGTAGTTGAAGTTCTTGATCGATCTACTCCCGTTCCTTTTGCACATCCAGGCTTCTGTCTGTTGGCTAAGTTCTGTTTGACAGAAAATTTATTGGTCAAGTAATTGCAAGAGTCGGGCTAAAAAATAACATATTTAGAATCCAAATTCTAACCTCTTTATCGAGTTCCTCGATCTTTGCTTTGATGAACCGAGCAATTTTTCCAACTTCGTCCACGTCTTTTTCCATACGCTGCTTGATTGCTGCAAATTAACAAAGATATAAGTATAACTATTAATTATATGAATAAATATATAAAAAAAACTAAACATAAATATGTGAACGAATTAAGGTTACATTTCATAGCAGCAGCCTTGGTTACAGCCTTCGACTCCTCATGGGCATCCTGTGTAGAAACCGAGAAACGATTACAATTCTATCCTACTGTTATACATCCAAAAATCAAACCTTTTCTAACTAAAACACATAAAGCTCAAAACTTTTTCAACTAAAAAGCTTCTGCCTTTTCCTTAAAAAAACCAATCATTTTATCGGAACATCAAAAAGAGAAATCTTACTAAATGAACTTAAACGACAATATTTAAAATCGGGTGAAATTAAAAAAATATTGGAGTCATGAGAGACCTGTAGCTTTTTGAGTAGTTTATTCAGCTTCTCATATTGTTTCTCGATAGCTTGAACCTAATAGAACAAACGAAAATCAAATAAGCTCTTTGAGAAACTCACGATAGCTAGATATTTATAACGGAAAAACAAATAGTAGAGACGTTACCTTTTTGAAAAAATCATCTAACCCTAACTCCGCAGAATTCGCGTCACGTTGTGAACCCATTTCAAGATCTCCACCACCATATTCTTGACCCCGAGGATTCTCAAACGATTCCTACAAAAGAAAATCATTCAATAAATACGTCTTTAACACATAATATAAACAAGTTACATTAATCAAACAAACTCATCTACAAGAAGCATAACAACCTAAAATCGTATCCAAAGCGATTCATATTTCATAATCTATTCCAAAATTGCATAAAAAAGATACAAAAGGGACTAATATTTAAGATCGAAAGCGGTATGCCGGTATATACTAACTTAAAATTACCTAATACAAGTTTGACATGTCAAGTCAAAAGGATCAAAAGTAACACAAAACTAATAATTCAAACACAAAAAAATTCCATTTTTATCCTAAAAAATTACTTATTTTTTCTACCCATTTTGTTATTTTCTATGGGTAAAAAAAAAAAGTCAAAATTAATTAACTTTTTTAATTAGATTAACTGCAGCTAATTACAAGCTTAATCAACACTAAAAAAATCCAAAAAAAAAATCCATAACAAGATCTAAAAATATCAATATAAAACATTAAAAACACATAAAAAAAAAAAACATATAAACAGCTAAAAACAATGCAGCTTTTGTTGCTTAATAATGGGAAAACTTACAGATAAAAGATCATTCATGGTGAGGTGAGTTGAAAATGGATCTTGGTGTTAAAAAAGATGGGTTTTTTTTTTTTTTTTTTGAAAAAAATGGGTTTTTTTAAGGATTTAAATTGGGATTTTTTTTAGGTTTTGGGTTTTTGAGGTGGGAGAGAAAGGTACACCTCAGAGAGAAAGAGAGAGAGAGAGAGAGAGAGAGAGAAATTCGGTGACAGATCGTGAAGACAGGCTTTACTTATCAGTTGGTGTTCCATTTTTTCTTTTTTTAATTGGGGGTTTGAATTTCATCTAGGGTGTTTGTTTTAGGTTTTAATTGCGTGATACTAGTCTCGTATTGAAATATCATCGTTTTGGTTTTGTATCGAAACGGTATTATAACAAATAGGTTGTTACCGATTTTTATTCTTCTTAAAAGCTAATATCGAATATTGTACTTAATAGAACTGATTCGATACCAATACCATAGTACTTTTGTTCATCTCTACGTTTAGCATTTTTATTATAGAAAAAATCACCAAATAGCCGTATGGCATACCATTATTTAAAAACTAAATATTTAATTCGTCACAAGTTTTTGCGATTCCATTATCATCACGAGAATTGAATTATTTAGTTATTGCGCCATCCCTTTTAGTTATCGTGCCACCTTAAATATTTTCGCATTGTACTTTAATATCTAACTAACTTATTGACCCTCGTAGTACACGAAAAACTATATCAAAATAATATAGTCATAAACAAAGAACATAGCATATACAATAATATAATGGTAAACAAAGAACATAGCATATACAGAGAGATTAATATAAAGTCTATTAGTCATGTACATAAATGATTATGTTAGCAAATGTTACGTTGAACGACTTTATCACAAAATTAATGGCAGTTGTTTTTAAGAAATAAGTGGAGAAAGATAAGATTATTATTTATTACTTCAAACTATCATATAACTATTGATGATTATTGTAAAGAAATTCATGCACATTGTCAAGATTACCTCGAAGTTACGGAAAAACAAATTAAAGAAAAATAAACATACATTATGTGTTCATTAACTTTACATGAGAACAAATGCATATGTTTTGTGTTATGAATCAAACATTTACTAAACCATATATCGGGTAATCGTAGTTAGGATAACTACTTAAGGGCCGTTGTGTTAAAGAAAAGAAATAAAAGGTTACAAATTTAAAACTAAAAGTGGTTAAGTATATCGACATGTGCTCGTTAATTCACCTCATAATAAAACAATTTTTGCCTAATTCGCCGAAAACCTTATTAAAAATTGTAAAAAATTATAATATACAAAAGTAAAAACATTGCATAGATATTTTGTCATATATTACGCAAAACAATCGAAAAACAATAGAAAAAATAATTTATTTTCTGTCTATACTTGTATGAAGCAAAAACAATGTCTAAAATTTAAAAATTATATGTATCATATGTCTAAAATTGTTAGATTATTTAAAGTAGAAGGAGTTAATCAGTTTTGTTTGAATATTAAATATAAGCGTTAATTTTTTTTAAGTAAAAGGGTTAAAATTAAATTTATAATGATGACATTATCAAAATGATCTAATGGCATAAATTGAAATTATAAACCCATTCTAGTGATTATTATTTTGACATGTGCAATTGTATCCCTCTTTTTTATTATATATTAAGATTCTTGCGGAAGAAAAACTTTTACAAATTTGGTGATTGGTTTGAAGTTTTGTTATTTTATATGAATATTTTAATAATTTTCTCTTTTATTATAGATTTGATAAACATAATGTCAAAAGTACTTTTAGAAGTTCATACATAAACACAAAAAAGTTCATATTAATGATAACCGTCTTTATCGTTTAAATATTTGGCCATGTACTTCCAAGATATAAGTTTCCTTATATATCTCTCGACTTGGAACTTCTTAAACTTTACCATGAAAAGTATGTTTAATAAAACTCATTTTTTCATTTGTTAAAAGTTGACAACAAGAGGGACGGGTATAACAAAATATTTTGGTATAAATGGGGCTAGAAACTATAGTTGTTTGTTAGTTATATAAAGTTGGAAGTTATAAAGTTCTACTTAGTTTTTTATTTTTTGTAAGTATCGACCTTTTATTGAAAGAGCTACACTCGAAATGCTAACCGCTCTACACATCTTATTTATAAGACATTATTTAAAAATGAGGTTTTGTTAAAAACTGACTAATTGAGATGGTCAAAAGCTTGTCGACACATATTATAGTACATTATCATATTTGTAAAGTTGTTTTTGAAAAATCAACCGAGTTACACGTCTGAAGATTAACAATAAAGTTCTGGCTTGTAAAGATTGAACTTAAGTCTTTGTTAGAGAGCTGCAATAAGAATAAATAGTCTTTGGCAAATGGTCAAAATCTCATAAATCTAAATCAAAAGTGAAAAGAAACACTTCATTAGCTTATAAAGATTGAACTCGTTTGTAGGGTAAATAAGTTACGAAAATACTTATTAGCACTTGGTAGTCCATTTTATTCGATAACAAATATTCATTATAGAGATATGGTAAGAATAATGCAATCTACATATAATAGACAGGTAGTATTGGAGCTATGTCGGTAGATTAATAAAGATATAATTATTTTTTTGTGAGTGAATGCAAAAGAGAGGTAGACAACAAATCGATAGCACGCAACTTAAGACCATAAAAAGCTTTTCGAAGCCGACCCATACACATAATGAGGAAACGACACATTTCATAAGTACGACCTCATATAAATCACCGTCAAGAGTGTCATTTTTCATATTAAACATGTGAATGAGCAACTAGCGAGAGACAACAGTGCTCAAATGTTGGGGGTGGCAAGTCTGACGATTTGGTTGTATGTTTCGTCAAATTTTAAACTTTTGGCTACTAAACAACCCTTTATCACTTGTATCACTAGAGAGAGACGACTTGCCTAGTCAAAGTGTAGGTTTCTGGAAGCGAATCAACGAGATTAAACCAGTTGATTATGAGGCGGAATCTCAATAATCAACAATCAATACACAATAAGAATGACTTAGAAAAGATAATAAATGATTACCACAAACACAAATACTTGTATTATAGATTGAATCACTCAAACTTAATACAATCAGTATTCTCATTGTTAACCCTTTTTGATATCTGAATTTTTTCTCTTAAGTGTTAACCTAAACCTAAACTAGTTGTACTATATAGGTAAACATGTTCACCGAGCTTGAGTTACTAATAGGCTCAGGAACATGCAATGTTCATGAACTCCCAAATGGACTATATAGCCCAGTAACTATATAATGTTTGTGGGTAAATACATACACAAATAAATTATAAATACAGATTTAAACAATCTAGAACAACTATCACACAAATTACATTAGCACATAGTTGTGGTATAACAATATATGTGCGTAAAGCAAAAAATTCTAAATTTATTAAATAAAAACAAGGTATTCTTGACAAAATAATAAAGTAGAAGACTCTAAATAAATTACAACTATATTTTTCTCATTTAATTACAAGGACTTTTATCTTCCTATGGTCTTTTAAAGTTTAAGCTATACTTTTATCTCAATAGATAAATAAATGTATTTTTTATTTATCTCAATAGATAAATGAATGATACATTTGTATGTTTACTGATGAAAGTTCGTTGAAAAATAATTTATCCTTTATACATAGATATTACTCTATTCATATAACCGGTCTAAATACTTTTTACGTGTTTTCTATTGGAACATAAGTTCGAAAGACCGAATAAAGAAAGTTAGTGACATAAATATTAGAATGTTAAAACCCTTTAATCTTTATTATTACTAATCAAACATATTTATAAGAGTATAATAGAAACCCTTAATGGCCCAAAGTACATGTGTCGGGTTTGGGCTAACATATTATAATACTCCCCGGCAGTTCGAGTGGCGAAATCGCGAAAACTCGAACTGGAGAATAAAACCATAATTAACAAAAAAAACATATATAAAGTAAAAACTAGATAGTTGTTGATAAAGACTATGATTGCAAATGATTCGTTGCTTGCGGCGGCGCATGACGACGGGTTGAAGCTGCGTTCGTTGTTTTTTCCAGTTTGCTTTTCTTCGAAATTTGATTACGAATCTACATCCGTTGACGACATCATCTAACTCAAAGCAGTTTGAGAATTATAAGCAAAACACTTAGTATTTTTTTTTCTTCTTTTCTTAGGGTTTGAAACTTAGTCAAGACGGGATGAGACCCCTCTGATACCATATTAGAATGTTAAAACCCCTTAATCTTTATTATTACTAATCAAACATATTTATAGGAGTATAATAGAAACCACAATCAGAAACTCTAATGACCCAAAGTCCATATATCAGGTTTAGACTAACATATTCTAATAATAAACGATATCGCTCTTAGAACTCTAGTTTTCTAAAAGTTGAATGGATTGAATTACATAAAAATAAAAGTGACATACTTTGGAGCCAGGAAGTAAGTATGAGACAGGCAATACGTGTGACGCGGAATTTATGTATGAGTTGTCGGCATGTTTGTTTCACAGGATGTTTGCTTTGTATATCCGTTTGATTAGTATATTTACATATCTACCCTTTTACTTTGTACTATTTTCCCCTTATTGTTCACCAAACAAGAAACTTGACAATATTAACTTGATATATTACAAGTTAATTTAACAGTTTATTAGCAGTATATATAAAATTAGATAAATCAAAATTATTTAAACACAAAATCGAAAGTTACTATATGTATATTTTTTTTGGAAGGGACGGAGTATTGGGATATATTTGGTATAAAGAAGTTGGAGTTGAAAGAACGAGTTTGAGTTGAAAACTCGAAGTTCGAGCAATATTTTTTTTTTTTTCATCTAAAAGCTACTTTCTTTAGTCTTTTATTTTGGAGTTTTGTTTAGCTTTATTTAAAAGAAAATGAAAGGTAAAAAGTTCTTTTTTCCTTTGAGACGATTTTTTTTTATTTATTAAAGAGCTTATTTCTTAAAAACAAAAAGCTCTAACTTCAAAAAGCTTATTCCCATATATACCCTTAAATTATAGTTTTAGTCGGGTGTGACCATGGTTTGGCTCAATTTTTGTATAAAATCAAAATTGAACCGAAAATTTTGGTTTTTAAAATGTTAGGAACCGTTCGGTTCGGTATTCATTGATTTGATTTTTCGGTTTTTTAGGTCAAATTTGGTTCGGTTCTTAATCCTTTTTTTAGGCTTTGAGTAGTCCAAACATAAGTAACATCTTATTATTCTTTTTGTTGACAATCAAGTAAAACGTTCATATAGAAATAATTAAGTTTAGAACATTTTGCCATACTAAGTATAATGTTTTCGACCTAAAAAGTAAGTATAATGAAAACAATTACATGTAAAAAAGTTATTAATGGTTTATTATATATAGTGGGTTGAGATAATTAAAGACAATTAAAAATTTTGAGACCAAAATAAACAATTATAACTCTCTATTTTAAAAACCATTTTAATTTATTTTTGTATAAAGTTAATTATATCAAAAATCGTAAATGTATTAAACGAATAAATTACCCCTTTAAAACGAACATTACTTTTTCTTTCTATAGATTATCTACTCGATATATTTTTGAATTTTTTTTTTCCGGATTTGAAAAATTTATATTATAAAATCACAGTTTTATCAAATGTGAGTTGTTTGACTTATTTTTTTGTGTTTATTTTTTCGATTCTGGTTGAGTATACATCATATAACATATCTAGGTTTTGAAATTCACTTTTAGTGTTCATATTAAATGTGATTTGACCTTACGAATATCGACGTTTGACAAAAAACGAAGAAAAAGAAGTCGTCAAAATTCATTTTTTTTCCCCGTCGATTATACCTCATATAATATTGTTGTATCTACATATTCACATTTAAAGTAAAAACATGTGTGTTATTGGCTTATTTGTTTTAAAGTTTTATGTATATTATAATATCACATAAGATTTACATTACTGTCTCATGTGATTGTAGTAGTATCACATTGATTTCGTTGAAACTTTTTGGGGTTTAATTAAATTATACTCCCTCCGTCCCATATTTATTGTCCACTTTTGACTTTTTAAGTCTTTCATTTGTAACTTTGACCATGAATAACTTTTTTTGTGTTATACAATATTTGATACAAATTATATGATTGGATTCGGTTTTAAAATTATTTTTCAATGATATAATTTTTATCAACAAATTTATAGCACGAAAAAAGTTATTTAAGGTCAAAGTTAAAAAGCAAAGACCGAGAAAGTCAAAACTGGACAATAAATATGGGACGGAGGGAGTATATCATATAACATTTTTAGGTCTTTAAATCCTCATTTTATGTTAAAATCACATGTTATATAACCTTACGAGTTTAAACATTTGTCCAAATTCAAAAAATTAAAAGTTGTCAAGATCTGATTTTTTTTTCTAGGTTTAGATAAATTATACATTATATAACATTTTTTATTTTTGAAGTTTACTTTGTTAAAATCACATGTGATATTAAGTTTCAATTTCAATACCCATCCGAAAACTCAAAAAATAAAAGTCGTCGAAAGTATATATATATATATATATATATATATATATATATATATATATATAATACACCTAAAAGGAAATTTATTACAAATAATTTGTTTATTTTAACGATTAACAGTTTCGAGGTAAATTAATTTAAAATAATATTTAAAAGTAAATTTTAATTTTAATCTAAACCATTAGATTAAAAATTGATGAATGATGAAAATGAGTCTTTTGGTACCTAGGTTCTAAATAACGCGCCATGGCGTCGAGGCGCGGCGAGAATTTTCGAAAACATGCAAGGCGTATTTGTTAGGCGTGGCGGCAAAAAAACGTGGTCATGGCGGGCCATGGCGCGCCTTAACGCGAGTTTTTTGTAACGCGTTATGAAAAAAAAAAAAAAAAAATTTTTTAAAAATAGTTAAAAATGGCTACAAAAATCATTTAATTGTAAATTTGTGACTATATCTTAAAATATATATATACTTAAATGTTAAAATAGACTTTTTGATAATTTATTGATATTTATATAACTTAATAATAGTAAAAATATATATAAAATTATAAAATATATTAAATTTTTTTGCCGCCTTGTCACGTTTTGAAAAACGTCATGTCTCGCCTTTTCTTGCAAAGCTTGAGGCTTACTCATGCCGCCACGCCACGCCTTACGTTATCTGTAACCTTGCGTAGAAAATACGAATCTTATTAATCTTTTCTTCATAAATAGTTTGGTTCGATTTTTGAAATAAAACCAAAATCGAACCGAACATTTTGCATGATTTGGTTTTTCCAATTCGATTAATTTGGTTTTTCGATTTTAATTATCTTTGATTTATAGATTTTGACCTTTGAACCGCAAGGGGAATTCCTTAACCAATAAGTATCCAAACACTCTTTTTCACTCCCAATGGATAACTTTAGATCTAACACAAATCTATATAAACCCCACTAACCGACACGTTATATCATTCCAAGCGCGTTAATTCCGTATCGACCACGTTCAACAACTTTCTATAAATACACTTCATCCTCACCCCAATTCACATAATCACAGTCTACACAACACAAACTCTAACCGACTTAACTTTTTTTTCGGTAAGTTTATATTCATTTTTTACGTATAAATGTTTAGAAATGTATATAAGTTGTCATGTTTGGTGTTACTTAAGGCGAATGATAGTTATAACGTGAGATAGTCACGGATATCCCTTAACTCGTGGACCTTGTGTGTCTTAGAGGGTGTTTGTTTGGGCTTATATAAAATGCTTATAATTTTTCGGCTTATGTAACAATTTATAGGCTTGTTACTGTTAATAAACAGTAATAAACCCATAAACGGTTCCGGACTTATGACACATAAGCCGAAATGTCAATAAGCCATGATCCCTTTATTATATAAGTCCAAACAAACACCCACTTAGTATAAAAAAATTTCAAAGCTTTTCTTATGTTAATTTAGTTATGGTCCATAAAGAATTATGTTCCAGATCCGTCACTACGTCAACTGTTTTCAAATTTTTAATTCGTCGGATATATACATTTGATATGTGTATTTATAGACTATTTTGAAGTTAGATACATATTATATAGTTTTTAAAGTATAGATTTAAGAGTAAATTGGATATTTTTAGATTTTTACCTTTTTATATAGTCGGAATTATTTCAATATGTATTCTATTCGATTATACCCACATTTGTTGTCTAAAAGTTTTATGTGTATCGAACTTTGATTCATTTTTCTATTGTATATTGTTATGTAAGTAAAAAAAATTTAGCTTACCTGACAACTATATAAGTTGTCACGTCATCCGGTTCACTTCACATAGGAATACAAACAAATTGAAAGTTTGGTACATAGAATAGAAACTTTTAATGTCCTATACGCATATTAGTAATTTAGGTATAGTCGAATACATTTTGAAACATTTTTCAATTTTTTGTATTGCACACCAACCGTTTGATGAAATGCTTTTGTTGGAAATTAATGACAAAAAAGTAATTTATGTTAGATATGTAATTAGCATAGTTTAAGTACAAAAATTGTAATTAGGCAAAACTTATGAAATGGTTCGGAAGGCAACCTTCCGTTTATTATAAATAAGAATAGAATGTAAAGAACAAATTGTGTAATTTCTCAGATTATAAATCGAAACTTTGTTTTAGATTAAGATCCTAACCCGCGTTATCCCCACATGGATTTATGTTAACTTTGGTGGATTTTTGGTTTTTTCCTTGTTAAAAAGCTCAACAATTTTTTTTTCTCAGAAAGTAATCGATTTCGAGTAGTATACAAAATAACAAAACATTTATACTATATATAGATATAGTTCTCGATATAGATATAGTTCTCGATATAGCAAGGTGTAGCTGTAGCTCAAATTCAGTGAATTTGGTTGATCATAATTTCCTATTATTAGAATTTGTTCTTATCTTTTCGTAATTTCTACGAGATTCTAGAATAGAAAACCAGATTGTTCTAGCATAACATATGTCATATGTGGACTTAAAATTATAGTTGAAGGTTTCGTAGTAATCATATGTGGACTTGAAACGTTTTGAATTGTAAGATGGCGTAAAAAGAAATCATAGTAATCATTGCGGTAGTTAGCGATTTTGATTGTTGGTTACACTTTATTGTGCATATGTTGATTCTTTGTATTGGTTTTAATATCGTCTTTGTTTTTCTTTGCATATAGCTTAGAATTTTTAGTGCATTGTCGAATATTTGAGATGGATCAGACATGGGAGCATGTTGCTAAGGAAGAGGTTCATTTGAAAACCGAGTGCAAGATAAAAGGGACGGATGAAGAAAATAAAGAGAAGCTTGTAGAAGAGATGGATTTGAAGGTGAAATCCGCTGAGAAAGAGAAGCCGAAACATAAGGACGATAATGAAGAAAAATGCAAGGAAAAAGATGAGAATAAATCTAATGAATCCGAGAAAGAAGGTAAGGAGAAGAAGAAAGATAAGAAAGACAAGAAAAAGGAGTCAGAGGAGGACGATGACGTGAAAGAAAAGAAGAAAGATAAAAAGAAGGATAAGAAGAAGGATGGCGGTGAAGAATCAGAGGAAGGCGAAAAGAAGTCCGATAAGAAGAAGAAAGATAAAAAGAAAAAGGAGTCTGATGTGGAAGACGAGAATGCTGACGTGGAAGAGAAGAAGAAGAAAGACAAGAAAAAGGGTAAGAAGAAGGATGACGGTGGAGAATCAGAGGAAGGCGAAAACGAGTCTGAGAAGAAGAAAAAAGACAAGTCTGTTAAATCTGATGATAAAGAACATGACGGGGAAGATAAGAAGAAAAAGGAGAAAAAGAAGAAAGAGAAGGTCGACGATGAAGACAAACCAAAGAAGAAAGACAAGAAAGAGAAGGACGACGATGAAGAAAAAACAAAGAAGAAAGACAAGAAAGAGAAGGACGACGATGATGATAAAACGAAGAAGAAAGACAAGAAAGAGAAGAAGGGTAAGAAAGGTGAAGATAAAGAAGACGATGAACATGAAAAGGAGAAGAAGAAAGACAAGAAAAAGGACAAACATGAAACGGAGGATTTAACATGTGAAGTTGAATCGAGGGAGATTGAAATAGATGGAAATGCTAAAGAATCGAAGGGGGAGAAATCTGGTAAGGAGGAAACGAAGAAGAAAGACAAGAAAGAGAAAGGTGATAAGAAGAAACTTGACACGAAATACACCGATGTTAGCAAGCTAAAGGTTAAATTAGAGAAGATGAACACTAAAATCGAAGCTTTACTAGAAAAGAAAGCGGAAATAATGAAGCTGATAAAGGAAAAAGAGGGAAACCATGGAGTAGTTAAAGAACCCGCAGAGACCAATCCAGCTGCATCAGAAGTGGAATAGAGCTTCGGCTTCTTTGTGTACTCGTTAGTTTGACTTTTTTCGTTTTTTCCCTTGAAGGTTTCTGTTTATGGGTGTAAAATTATACATGTTATAATGTATAAAAGCCTTTTTTCTTTATCATGATAATTAAAACGATTACAGTTAAAATCTCGTTATATTTAAATGATCAAAAACTTCGTAAATACAAGTTAAGAAGTTGAACTTTATCGGGATTGCCGGATTGGTAGAAACAACTTGTCAAGAGCTCAACATGATTTGTGATAGTGAAAAACTGAAGTTGATAAGTGGGTCGATTTGAGTTATGTTTTATCTTTAATGGGTCAAAGAAGCTTAAACCGAGAACTCAAATGTGCCTGGTAGAATATTAACCTCACATGTGCCTGGTAGAATCTTACCATATTGAACAACAAATAATCAAAATCTTAGCACTCAACGAGATTCTCATATTTGATTACAACCGAAAGATAGCATAGATTACGTCTATGTAATAATCTTTGTTGGCACTGTGGTCAATCCAAATCCAAATGGATACAACGGGTCATAATGTGAGTCCCCAACATTCATCGGTAACTGATCAACAGACTTGAACCAAGTACGAGCAAGCTTTCCAGTAAACGGATGATCACCATACAAAACATCTGTAACACCTTTTCCTTCTGTTCCTGGAAGCCAAGCGGCTACAAGTGCGTCTACCTTGTCAACAAATGGCTGCACCACCATTGGCCGCCCAGTGATTAAAACGACCACACATTTCACCGACCCACATACGTTTTTGATTGTGTTTGAACCTGTCTCAGGAATTGTGAGATTTGAACTGTCTCCGAAAGTTTCTGCATATGGTGGTTCTCCTACCACGACTATTGCGTGGTCAAAAGTGTTTGACTTTAGGAAGTCTGTGTCGGGACTCTCGTTGTAGACTACTTCAGTGTTTGAATCAACTGTACTTTTTACAGCTGAGAGGATTGTGGTGCCTGTAAAAATGTAAAATCAGAGGGTTAAAATACAGGTAAATGGATATTTTTTTACTGTTTGTGACGGGTTGGGTAATTTTTATTTTTCTTTGAAAAATTAGTGCATAAATATGATTAGAAGGTTATATTATTTCAATAACTATCTTTTTTTTTTTTTAATAAAATGATTCAGGAAGTTTTAGCAGTAAATAGACACTTTCGACGACCTTTCAACCCGTTCAATCCGTTTTCTTATTAGCTAAGTTTTATTTTACCCGTCTGACCCGTTCAAGTCATTTTCTTATTACCCGCATAACCCGTCTAGGTTTAACGATTAAAATTTTTAAGTGATTTAAATATCCATACCCTCAGTGCTGTTTCCTGAAACTCCTTGCCATTCGATTGTCCACCCGCCACATTGATAACCAAGATTGTCAGCATGTGATCCCGCAACGAGTATTTTTGATGCCTTCTTAGGAAGTGGTAGCAATGGCTTCATTGAAGGTTTACCGTTTTTTAATAACACAAGTGTTTTCCTCACCGCTTCCCTTGCTAGGTCTCTGTGTTCCTGTTTTAGTTACGGTTCATAAAGTAGAAAAATATTTTAAGTTTCTTGATCATAGTCAAACATCCAACTCGAACAATTTTAACCAAGTTACCTGACATCCTAGGTACTTGGCCATGCTGTAATCTGCTAACGGGGTTTCAAAAAGACCCATAGTGAATTTTACTCTCAGAATCCTCTGAACTGCATCGTCTACTCGGCTCATTGGTATAAATTTATTTTTAACGAGGTAAGTCAGACCGTCAATAAACTCGGTGAAGTTCATTGGGACCATGAACTGCAATATAACATCAATGCATTAGATAACTCTTCAGGATAATAGGTGGGTCGGGCAGGTTGTTAATGGTTAAAAACTTGTTGGGTTGACCCGCTATACTTATTCTCTAAAACTTAATTTTTTTTTAATAGAAATAAGTGTGTCGAATATGACTACAAATTTTGCATTATTTCAATAATATTCTAGTCATTTTACTAAAATGGTTTAATATATTTGACCCGCTTTCCTTACCCCTTTGAACAGTTAA
The DNA here is from genome assembly GCA_910822075.1 of Senecio squalidus. Lineage (NCBI taxonomy): Eukaryota > Viridiplantae > Streptophyta > Magnoliopsida > Asterales > Asteraceae > Senecio > Senecio squalidus. The sequence continues at coordinate 54,172,583 of CAJVGC010000508.1, forward strand.
TAAAAACATAACCCAAATCGACCCATTCATAGGTAGATGGGGCTAAATCGACATCTGTAAAGTACGATTATTCCAAATATTAAAAAAATAAAAAGTCCAAGAAAACGAACCATGTCAATGCCAGCATTCATTCCAGCTAATATAGAGTATGTATAATTAGCATGTGGAGGAGTGGTGATCCTGTCAATTCCCTGCCAATCTGATATAACAAATCCCTGAAACAAAACGATTCATAATTCATATTACTCGTTCTGCTTTCTCATTTTCGTAACATAAAGGTCTGAATTTAAATATTTAATAAGTGAATGTACTTTGAATTTGAGCTTGTTTTTGAGATAGTCGGTGACAAGGTTACGGTTAGCATGCATTTTAACTCCGTTCCAGCTAGAATAAGAAGTCATAATAGTAGCCACACCCTTTAGGATTGCATCGTTGTATGCTGGCATGTGGATGTTGAATAACTGTTTACTGTTTAGTAAAGTGTTGCCTTCGTTTGTTCCTAAGTGAGTTCCTCCGTCTCCCAAGTAGTGTTTCGCACAAGCTGCAACTTTTCGTCTGCGAAAATGAGAAGAAAAAAATTGATGTTAAGGGGTGTTTGGATGTGCGGTTTGAAAGTGATTACGTGATATTAAATATTTTTTTTCTTAATTTCTAATTTCGGTAAGTGGAACCCATGATCTTAATTAAACACAAATAGAAAAGTTGGCTCTAGATTAAAGAAGTCAATTATTCGTTACGCCAAAATTAGTTAGGATCCCCTAACTGAAAACAGTAGCAAAAAACCCCGGTATTAATCATGTCATCTAATTTTGTCGACAACCTTGTATCTTATTATGTTGCATCATCTAAAGTGCATAGAAACAAGTAGAGGGTGGCATAATGGGCGGGTCAGGCAGGTTAGGTAACCTTTCAAAATGTGTAGTTTTTTTGTAAGGGTCGAGTTAACGCAACACTTTTGAACCATTTTGATGTGACCCGTTAAAAATAAAACATAACATAAGTCAACCCATTTATAAGTTAACTTGCCGAAATTACTACCTCTAGAAACTAAATACCCGACACTAAGAAATCGATAAAACACATGTTATTACTTACTGTCCATTAACAAAAGGATCACCCTTTTTCAAACCATCAGGAATATCTCCTTGTAAACCTGGAATAATCTCAGTCATCATTCTAACGATTTTTGTATCTTCACTGTAGCTTTCGTAACAACGACCCCATCTAGGATCTCTACAAACCTGTTCAAGTACAAAATTATAAAAAAAAAAATAATAAAAATAAACATAAAATAATATCGCGTCAATATTTATTTACTTACAGCAATACAAGGTGCAAAAGCATATTGTATACCAGTAGCTCTAACTTCAAGTGCGGTTGCAGCTCCAATCTTTTTAACTAAGATAGGATCCCTGTTTAAATATTCACGTATAAAATTCTGCGTGTTACGGGGTTAAACTCTTGCATTGATTACTTGTGCTATACGTAATATATTTACTTGCCTTGTAACTCCAAGACCAACATTATGAGGAAAGATTGTAGATTTGTAAACATTATTATTTCCATGAACAGCATCAATCCCATATATCATCGGTATACCTAAACGGGTTGATAACGACCCCTTTTGGAAATCGTTGACCATGTTGATCCATGACTCGGGAGTTGCTTGTTTTGATGGAACACTTCCTCCTCCACTCAATATGCTCCCTGAAATCACATTTTTATTCGAAATTATATTTGATCATAAAAAAGATATTAATAAAGGTGGCAAAATAGTCGGGTTGGGTTAGTTCGGTAACGGGTCAAAGCAAGTAAAAAAAACAACGGGTCGAGTCAACAACTTTTATGTAAGAAAAAACAGAAACTTATTTAGAATGTTTTAAGCATTTGAGAACACTTTGGGCAACTTTTGACCCGTCCATCCCCTTTACCGTTTAGCTATGTGCATACTTTTTAACTCGTTACAGCCCGCTTCAAGAAACCAACAAAGAGTAAATGTATGATACAGCCCGCTTTGATTAAATATATACCTATATAATACTTCTTCATAACCTCATTAGAAGCAACCGAGCGTTCGATTTGAGTCATTTGACCAATCTTTTCCTCTAATGACATCCTTTTCGTCAAGTCATTTATTCGAACACTTAACGACTGTTTCGGATCTTTATACAACATATACTCAGCTTCAACCATAAAAGCCCAACCACACATCACCACCACCACCACCATTAACAAAACCAAAAACTTCCCCATATTCTATAACAAATTATAACCGAAAAAAGAATGTCAAAAACAAGTCTAATTTTTAACTTGAGAACAGAGCGTATTAGACTTTATCAAGAAAAATGTAAACTTTTTATAAATCAAGAATGTGATATAAAGATGAATTTAGCATGTGATAAGATAATGTTTAGCATGTTGTTCACATGATATTACAATAAAGTTGAAAACTTTTAGCATTTTGTTCACAAGATATTGTAAAAAAGTTTTCGTTTAGAATGAATAACTTATTAGATAAATGACTTATTTTGATCTCGTAAATATCCCGACAGGATGGTGGGAATTAAACACAAAAGGACTTCATCAAGAAAAATGTAAACTTTATACATTTTGTTGACATGATATTGTTATAAAAATGTACATTTAGAATGAAATAATTAATAAGATAACATTGTTCACATGATATTGTTGTAAAAAGTACTTACAGTTTGCAGCACAATGTTGTGTAGATTGTGAAGAGAGAGAGAGAATGCTTGTTTTGGAGAAAGAATTGGATATTTGTAAGGTTCTTTGTTATGTCGATTACCGAAATGGTCCATGTTGTACCCGATTATCGCTTATAATCCTTTAACTCTCAAAAAGTTGCACATAAACTTTGACGATGTCTCCAAAATGCAACTTATATGGTCTCAACTAAAATATCATTTTCGTTATTCATTTCTTTCGTTTTGGAAAGAAGGTATTTTACTCATATTACTTGGTTTAGATACCACGTAATCTATTAGGGGGTGTTCGGGATTGCATATTTTGAATGCATTTTGCATATTTTAGAATGTAAAACACATTTTTAAGTGTTTGGATAAAACTATGTTTTTACTTATTTTATAAGAAAACACGCACTTATTTTTAAAAAACGTAATTTAGTATTTTTTATTTTATTTTGGATGTTTGTTTTGATTATTTTGCTGGCTGTTTGTTGGATGGTCTAAATTTCTTGGGGGCCACTAATTTATTTGGATGTTTTCTTGAATTATCAGACAATTAGGAGTTAAATGACTTTTGCTGTCTGATTATTGACTAACCACTGGTTATTTATTATTAGCAATACTTAAAGCATAGATTCAATGAATATTAAATGTTTCCGTGTATCATATTCGATGAGTAATATTTGTATTCATCGAATATGATATCAGTTAATCGTTCATATGATGTTGTTTTGAGGAGCATTTACTATTTACTAACAAAAATAGTAAGAGAATGCTTTTTGTTAGCTAGGAATGCATCAAGTTATGCTTTAAAACATTTTACCATCTTTAATATATAATAAAAAAGTGACCCTAAATGACACATAACGAAGTAAGGACTTTTAGATGGGTTAACTTCTTTGATTTCAACCGTTAGATCAAATCGATGATATCATCAAACACTATTTTCATTTTACACCATTTAAAAATACATATTTACATTTTCTTTTAATTTCAATCTCTACTAAAATAAAAACAAAATTCCAATTTACTTCACTCAATTTGAACTATGATTTACTTTATTGTTATTTTAAAATCTCCTAATAAAAAATATTAAAACATGTGTATAAACGTAAAAGTGTTTATTTTAGTATAACTATAAACAACATGTGTATAAACGTAAAAGTATATATATTATTATAAGTATAACATTGTATTTTCATAATAAATTAAAATCGATTTAATTTTTATCCTTTTACGCGCTATCGCGGGACAATAATCTAGTTTATTAAATAAGGTATTAGTAAGATTTAACACGTTTTCCTAACTTATGATTTTTTCAGAGATGGCAATCGTCCTATAAATCGGGGTTGGAACCTCCGATGGTAAATGTTTTTAGATGGTTTGGGAAGAGTTTTAAAACGGCCATCATTTCCAAAGTGTCATGATTTTTCCGTAATAGTATGAACATAAATCTTTTTTTTTTTTTTCCGGAATTTTTCTTATTTATAATCAATCATATTACAAATATAATAATTAGAAAAGAACGGCTAATTTTGTCAATACGAAAAAACGTGTTAACCTTAAAGACATATACATATAATTCAATAATTTGGGCTACATACATGGAATAAGTCTAAAGAGCAAGCTCACCGACAATTTTTTGATTTTTAAGTCACTTTGGTATTTAAAAATTATTTTCTATATAAATCGGGTATATTTGACCAACACGCTTGTAGCCGTTGTCTATCGATCTAGAGATTGTAAGCTGGATCCATATCCGTTAAATGTAGATATGCATGATGTTAGTATGAGTGAGTTGTGCCCGTTTTCTAGCTTCTTACTAGTCGGGTTGTTTTAATATATTTGTCGGTTAAAAAAAAACAAAAACGAGTGAGTCGTTGTCTTTTAGAAAAAGTAATGTGAAACTAAATAGAACAGGTTTGAATATTATGATAAAGTTATTTACTATACTTGAAATGATAACTTACAAACTCAACTGAATTTCTTACAAGTAGTAATAGTTATTGAACTTTTATAAGTCTAAGTCATGAAGTCACAGTTTACATAGAACAAATACGAGCCGGTTGAACCGATTGAACCTAAAGCACACGATCAGACAACGAGGGAAGTCTTCGAAAAAAGTTTAAAGCTGGAGACGGCATCCGATCCCTGAAGATCGGGTGGCGCATATAGTAAAACCCGAACGTCATAGCCACCATTTTAGATGGTACGAGGTACAAAATGATAGCAACTATCAAACATAACCCGACAAAAATACCCGTGGCACGTGGGTCCCTCCATGTTACCAACGCTTGCACTCGTTCGCCTTGTGTTGCAATATCGCCTAACATGTTTTGTACTCGCACTCCTACTAAACGTAACTTATCATATCTTGCTCGCACCATTTCGTTTGGTCTAGTACATGGAAGAGCGTCGAACTCCTCGTCTAGCTCGTTTTCATCTATTGTTTCGGCTAATGAAAGTTTTGGATCAAAATGTGGCGGTGGGGCACGGGGTCGTAAAAAGCGGTAGTTCCATACGCCGATGGCGAACATGTAAAATGCCAAGGTGGGGATGATTAGGTCCGGAAACCACACTAGCATTAAGAGTAAAACATGTACCAAAATCGTAGCCGTTGGATTCTTCCATGAACGCGTGTCGTCGAACCATTTGGCCATCTCAATGACCCCGGATAACACGTTGACGATCCGTAACCAGTTGGCGCGGACTTTTCTCATGCTAAATACATGTGAGTCAGCGTCTAAGATATAAGTCACTACTTCACGGTTTAGTGGTGGTTCAGACCGAGCCAAATGAGCAGCCGTTATTTTAACCGCTATAGTTCTAAGTACTTCTTGCTGCACCATGCCAATCGGTTTAATATGGTGCATTATAGGCAACAAGGGCTGCGAGTATACGTTTAGTAAATCAATCGTTGGAGCCATACGCACAAATCGCACAGCCACTTCAATCTCTCCCATTTTCTTCACTCCTGTGGCGTTTAGTAACATCAACGGATACAAATTTTTATGCACCTTTCCTGTTTCTAAATTCGATACACGTATACGCACTTTTCCCATACGAAAATCTGGCCTTGTGGACTCCTTTTGACCGTCGGATCCAAACGCTTCCCAGCTATCGAATACTCCAATTGTTAACACGGTGGATGGATCGTAAACTCTCCATGTGTACTGCTCGTTCCATTTTGGATCTAGATTGTCAGATATGGCTCGTGTACGCACCCATTTGCTACCGTATTTTGCTACTGCATAAGCATCTGTAGAACCTTTACCATCTATAGACTTCATTGGTAACAGATTCTTGCACCCGAGTATCCCTAACTCGATTATACCGATTGGGGGTTTCCAAAGCTGTTTTGCTGTTGGTCGATAATCACTACAAACATGAGCAGATTCATCCATGACATGGTATCCGCCGTCAAAAAATACTTTGAGTTGGACTCGACCACGATAAACTCTTTTTTCTTCGTTTGGGTCTTCAAAAGTTAACCATTTTGATACCACAGTTCTATCGTCTACACGACGCTCTATGGTGGCTAAAGGGACGCTGGCAACTCCTTTAACCGTGGTTTCTTTTGGACCCCGTTGTTCGACTAGGAACAATAATAACGGCTGGTCAGTGAATGGCTCAGCGGCTACAAACATTAAGTCTTCATTCCATGATGAAGATCCGTTACGTGGGATGATGGTTTTCGTTTTTTGAACTTGAAACCCGAATTGGGCTTTGATTTGAAACGACGATGAAGGGGATACGTCTTGAGCTTCAATGATAATCGCACGTAAATACCATAATTTTGGTGATTGGTAGATCTTGGAACGAGAGCTAGGATTACCAGCCGTGTCGGTTTTCCATGCTTCTGGAAACGACTCATCGGCTTGTGTCCCTACCCATGTAGCCAACATAAGATCTCCTCTATGAGCCCCGCCTCCTTCTAGCCTGTACCATTGTGGGGCCAACGGGCTATCAGGTGGGTCTCGTAACGGGATCTCACTAGCATCAAAGCAAATCCCACCTAAGAAATTGTGCCCCGCAACGTCTGACATCGAGCTAGAGATCAGCGGGTCCCACACGGAGACTTCCAAAATGGAAGCCGAATCATGCGCGTTTCGTCGAAACGCAAATGTTTGGTCCCATTCAGAATACAACGTTTTCCGAGCAGGTTTTGAAATGACCTGGCAACCCGAAACCACTATCTTGGCCACCGGGTTTCCAGGGGTAGGTAAAGATCGAGCTTTAACTATCCGAACGAAAAGGTAATGCATTTTCTCGACTAAATCAAACGAGGATCCTTCAATAGGAAACCGATCCGACACATCCGTTGTAAAACTACTAATAGATGAAACCCGAGGGATCGGTTGTGGACCAATGGGAATCTCACCACCGATCTTGATCTCGGGCATGGATCTCGACGTTCTTAACTTATCACGATCAAACCGTTCTTCCTTCACCGAAGTAGCCTCGGTATCATGATCCGAATCTTCTGATGCCTCCTCTGGCGCTAGAGGTGGTTCGTCATTCGTTTTTTCTTCTACTTTACCGGTCGTCCCATCATTCGGTTTTTCTTCTGGTTTTGCTTCTTCGGTGAGCTTCGGCTCCGTCTTCGCCACCTCAACAGGCGAAGACGCGACCGCAACCGCGGAAGCAGCCACCTCATCAACAAAATATATTTTCAACCCAATTTCCCCTTGAACCCAACTAAACAAATGTTTTTTCTCCAAAGGATAATAAATCAAAGCCTCCTCCCCTTTCTTAACAAACTGCCGCGAATTCAAACGGACTCGACCAAGGAAATTATTCCTTGTAGTCGGTCCGAGATTCCGGTCATGATTAACATCAACTTCTAACATATCACCAAACACATCAGAAGGCTTTCCAACGTTAAACTCCAAAACCTCATTCCAAACCGGATTTAAATCCCTTGCCACTACTCGTGTCTTTCGTCTTTGTCCGTAGTAGTCTAGGACTACATACGGACTAGACGTACCATGTCCGTCTTTCGGGACAAGGTTTCGTGCTTCGACTACTTCTACGATCAGTTTTCGAACATTTGCCATATTAATGAAAGATTATTGAAGAAACAGATTATTTTTTATAGTATGAAAAAAGTATATGTTTGCCTTCATGTGTAAGTAGAAGCTTTATTGTGTTTTATAGGTTTTTCATATTTTTGCTTTTTGAAAACATGCAGCTTTGAATCTTTGATTAACTTTTACTTTTGTTACATTTCCTTAACATAGACTAAATACTTGATAAAGCAAGTGATAATTGTTAATTTACTTGTTAACGTTCGTTGATCTTCAAAATGTAGACGTTCAAGAAGTTGAAGCCGGTAGTCTCATTCGTTATGAGATTGAATAGAGGTAGTATAGCATACCGCATTATAGTTTGCAAATTTATCCTAGGGACTTAACCCACGATCTTAAAGTTGATGGGTTAACTCACATAATGTTCTAGCCTAGAAGCCTTTTCATATTGCAACAATCTTTAGATTATTTTTTATTCTGAAGCTATACAGACGGTATTTTCACAAATATTGTTGTGTTGTGACTATTTAAGACGTTATAGTAAGTTGAATCGTAAACTTAACTATAATATGATTATATGATCTCCATCTAAACCGATGTTAAATTTCTTGCGGTTTCAATTTTGTTTAGAGAAAACAGATCTGGAGTAAATCTCAAGTGTAATAATTTACTAAAACCACTTGTAAAAATAAACTGAAAACTCATTTTCGATCTTTTGAACACAATGGTGCTATAATTTTATTTATTTTCTTTATGTATACGCGTTCTTTTTTCATCTACTTTTGATTTTTTGTGCAAATTTGATTTTTGTCCGTATAGGTCGAAATCACTAAAGTTGAAACAAGTTCGACCATTTATATTAATACAGAAATCTATATAGAAAATAACTACTTAAAGAGTTTATAATTTACTTTTTACCCATAATTAAGATAGTTTTCTCTTCATCGGTGAAATGTTATTGAACTTAATTCATAGATAACTTTCGGCTTTTTGTATACATATATTCTGATAACCTCTTTATCACGTAGTAAATATATAATCATTAAATTTAAAAAAAAAAATTTGTTGTTTACATGTCAATCATATAAGTCGCGAGATCAGGAAAATTGTCTCATCAAACATGTTTACATGTTATGGAAGATTCATACAATATATCAGCAAAAAGTTAACATTTAGTATTACAATGTATATATACTTTGCTTCATGTATGAGACCTTTCCATCCTCCATAATATTCCCCTTTCCTTTTCTTAATAATTTTATTTATAGTCTTAATATCGTGCCAATCAAATGTTAATGACGGTAGTTACCAAATGAAACGACTAAAATAGGAGTAATTAGGATTGATGATCATGATTTGGTTTGGAGAACGGATATTTAGTCATTTCACTTTTTTCGTTAATGAATCCCTGAGCCGGTAAATGTCCCCAACCGAATTCGAACTTGGTCCCTCCCACCTTTTGGTATGAGTTTATCCAATTTCACATTCCCACTTTGACAACTCCTGGGGATAGTCATTTCACTTAATATAAGAATAATACATTTTGTGAATTATGTAAAAGATTAACGTAATTTTTAATACTTGTAGACTATACGTTAAAGTTTGTTATAACCCAATGGATATCTAGGTTATTTACATGTCAAAAGAACACAATTGACAATTTTACATGTCAAAAGAACCCGATCTAACTCGTTTTGATACAACTACATAGACTATCCGCGTTATTTATCGTTGTATTACTTTTAAAATAGAAAAGGTGAAAGTGGTGGTGTAGTAGCGATGGTAGAATCATGGAATCAAACCGACCAACAAGGAGAGGTTAATGCTTTTGACAAAGATGACTAACTTTTGTGTCAATTCCATCTCACTTTTTTGACCTCTTTCCATATATTCTGCAACTATTGTTTCTATCTTTCTTATCTTAGATTAAAACATTATTTTTTATTATACCGGACTTTGTTGTAGGGATTAGTTAAAGATAATTCAATGGTGTCCAAATTTTGTAGTAAAGGTATACTGTTTATATTGAACAAAAATACGAATAATAAATAAAGTAAGTTGCAAATGTAATAATAAGATGATTAAGAATACGAAAACGGAAATAAATAAAACAGAGAACAAAATTTAACGGTCAAGGCTCGTGATAAACACGATTCTCTTAAAACATTTTCGCGTGCTATCACACGTATGTTTCCCAAGGTACAATGACGAAAACAGTTTAATTCATAAACTGTCGGAGTGACTAAGTTTCCTGAATTTGCTCGGAAATAATGCTCGTAAATAAGAAAAGAAACCAGAGAAACAAAAGTGTTTTCCAATAGTGAAGCAAAGCTTTGGGTTTATAAACTAGGAGGAAGCATTTTCCATTTAATGTACATTAAAGAGTTGTTAAACCATCATTAACTCACATTTAGGAGTTGTTAAAACAAAATTCGTAACAGCTAGCAGTAGCAAAACTCGAACACGTTTTTGCTTCAAACTCCCTTCTTTAAGCTTCGATATCTCATTCACTTTAACTCCGTTTTGGACGTATAATATATCGTTTTGAAGCCCTTCCCAAAGGCTGCAAAATCATATAAAATATTATATATAAATATTATATATGCTATATATTATAGAGGTCAAAAGTTGATAAAAATGTCATTTTTATCAAAGTTTTTCCAACAATCCCCCACATAAATGGAGATCGATCAAAACAATAGTTATTCCCGATGAAACTCAGCGTTTGAATCCTGCTTAGGATAGGTAGGTGTTACCCTTTGAATCTTCCCTTATGAATTGCACTTAGCCTCCTAAGAGTTAGTAGATCTTGATGTCTTTGAACTGAAATGTTGTTTGCTTAGACGACAATACATTTCACACAGGACTCTTCCTGACAATGTCAACTCCTCATAGTCGTGTTCGTTATGGTCATGAACACTATCCTGGTTCTGCGAGAGCTTTTGGGAATTACGCCCTTATAATTCCATTCGAAGCGACTCCACTTGTCTCTAACATAGGTGATTCGTTAGAAATCATTATACCACATATGGTTATTTCTTAGAATCATTAAAAGTCGTATGGTTATCCTTCACTTTGTCACTAATCTTAGGAATGGACTAGGAAGTTTGTGAATTTGTGAACTCCCTTAGATGGTTTAGGAGGTAGATAAAATACCCCCACATTGACATCCCTTCATTTATACAACTCGGTTTTCCTTTTGAACCCAGATCTTAGGATCTCCAGTCAACTGGGTTAGGTTTCCTTTGCATAAACATATTCATTCAAGGGCTTTAGTCCCATTCCTTTTGACGACTTACTAACTAACTCTCTGCTTAAGCCTTTCGTAAGCGGATCCGCTATGTTATCCTTTGACTTCACATAGTAAATTGAGATAACTCCTGTTGAGAGTAGTTGTCGTATCGTGTTATGTCTACGTCGGATATGTCTTGACTTACCGTTATACATTATGCTATTAGCTCTGCCAATTTCCGATTGACTATCACAATGTATACATACAGCCGTTACCGGTTTAGGCCATCTTGGTATGTCTTCTACAAATTGACGCAACCATTCTGCCTTTTCTCCACATTTATCGAGGGCAATGAATTCAGATTCCATCGTTGATCTTGCTATAATCGTCTGTTTGCAATATTTCCATGCTACAACATCACCTCCAAGTGTAAACACATATCCACTTGTTGATCGGGAATCTTTTATATCAAAAATCTAGTTTGCATCACTGTATCCTTCGATAACAGTTGGATGTCTATTATAGTGTAGTCCATACTCTCGCGTGTATCTTACATACCGAAGTAATCTTGTCATACTACCCAATGATCAGAAATCGGATTGCTTGTGTACCTACTTCGCCTACTAACAGCGTATGCTAAGTCAGGTCTCGTACAACTCATCAGATACATTAGACTACCAATTATTCTTGAGTATTCTAGTTGGGAAAGACCTTCACCTCTATTATTAGATAGATGTTGACTGGTGTCTATTGGAGTTCTAGCTAGGTCGGAATCCCCCACATTGAATTTCTCTAGAATCTTGTCCATGTAATGTGTTTTATTTAACACAAGACCATTTTCGGTTCGTGTGATCTTGATTCCAAGAATCACATCCGCTAGGCCCATGTCTTCGTGTCAAAGTTTGATTTTAACATATCCTTTGTTGATGTTATTATCTTATCGTCACTACCCATGATAAGCGTATCATATACATAGAGACATAAGATAACATAACCATTAGGTGTGTCTTTCACATAAACACACTTGTCACATTCATCTATTTTGAAACCACACTCTAACATGACGTGATCAAACTTTTGATGCCATTGTTTGGGAGCTTGCTTTAGGGCATATAATGACTTAACCAGCTTGCAAACTTTGTTCTCTTGTCCGGGGGAAATAAAGCCCTCCACTGTTTCATGTAAATTTGTTCCTCTAAATCGCCGTTTAGGAAAGCAGTTTTTACATCCATTTGGTGAACTTCCAAATTTCTTATGGCAGCAATAGCAAGTACCATCCTGATGGAGGTGATTCGCGTTACAGGCGAATACGTATCAAAATAATCTAGACCTTCTCGTTGTCTATAACCTTTGATCACTAATCTTGCTTTGTATTTCTCAATACTTCCATCCGCCCTCGTCTTGTTTTTAAAGAGCCATCTATAGTCTAGTGCACTGCAACCTTGAGGAAGATCCACTATTTCCCACGTATGGTTTTGTTAAATAGATTCTATTTAAATTTTGATGGCTTCTTTTCATTGAAGTGCTTCCGAAGAAGTAACCGCTTCGCGGTAGGTTCTAGGTTCATGTTCCACCATGAATGTGAGGAAGTCAGAACCAAAATATTTCTCAACTCTGGCCCTTTTACTTCTTCTAGGCTCAACATCTTCTTCTACATGTTGTTCTTATCTCTCATTTTGGACAATCTCATCAACGAGTGTAGAAGAAATTCCAATTTCCGTGGTTAGACAAGGAAATATATTTTCAAAGAATGTAGCACTCCTTGATACCATTATCGTGCGCTTGTGTATATCGGGATTCTTAGAATCATGCACAAGAAATCGATAGGCACTACTGTTGTGAGCATATCTAATGAATATGCAATCCACAGTTTTAGGCCCTATCTTTAAAGCCTTAGGTGCCGACACTAGTACTTTGGCTAGGCACCCCACACTCGTAGGTATTTATATGATGGTTTTCTTCCCATCTAAAGTTCATATGGGGTTTCTTCTTTATTCTTTTGAGGTAGCTTATTTAAATGATAAGAAGCTGACAAGATAGCTTCCCCCCACATGTTTGGACTTAGTCCAGAACTTATCAACATGGCATTAACCATTTCTTTCAAGGTACGGTTCTTTCTTTCGACGATACCGTTTTGTTGTGGTGAATAGGGGGCGGTGAGTTCATGTCTAATACCATGTTGCTCACAAAAGCTAGTAAATGGTGACACATATTCACCTCCTCTATCACTTCTAACAACCTTGATTTTCTTGTTAAGTTGATTCTCAACTTCATTCTTTTAGAGAATGAACTTATCGATGGCTTCATCCTTACTTTTAAGTAAGTATACATAGCAATATTTCGTGCTATCATCGATAAAGGTGATGAAGTATCTGTTACCACCTCTTGTGGGAACCGATTTTAAGTCACATACATCGGTGTGTATCATATCAAGGGGTTCGGTTATTCTTTCAACCGATTTAAACGATGACCTTGTTTGTGTGGCTTCAAAACATGTTTGACATTTATAGTTTAAATCAATATGGAATGATGGTATGCATTTAAATTTAATTAAGCGACGGATGGAATTAAAATTTACATGACCAAGTCGACCATGCCACATATTTGAAGACTCTAGCACGTAAACTGAGCTAGTAACGGTCTTATTTATTTCATTTTTAAAATCCATTAGATTGAGTTTAAACATTCCATCTAGGGCATAACCCTTACCAACAAACATTCCACCCTTCGTTAACACAAATTTGTCAAACTCAAAGTCAAGGCGAAAACCAAACTTGATGAGCAACCATCCAGAAACGAGATTTCTACGAATCTCTGGCACATATAACACATTTCTAAGTGTTAGCTCTTTTCCGGAAGTCATGTTCAAGATCACATTTCCTTCGCCCTTTATGTCCGAAGTAGATGAGTTGCCCATGAAGAGCCTCTCTCCATTTTCAACTATTTTCAATGAGTTAAACAAACTCTTATCGGAACAAACATGACCGATAGCACATGTGTCAATCCACCAATCTCTCTAGTTGGTTCCTACCATGTTTATCTCAAACATCATGGCTACAAAATTTTCCGGATCTAATAAATCCGAATGCCTTTGAGCATATACCGTACTCGTGACATGAGCATTGCTCTTCTTTCTATCGGACCAAAAAGTAGATTTATTTGATGTCACATATGACATTTAAATTGACTTTTTAATCTCTTCAAATTCGACTAATTTCAGAAATAAAATCTGAAATTTAAAGTCTAGGTTGTTCAAAACCGTTTATATAACTTGTTAAGAAATCTCTTTTTCAAAGAATTCTTTTAGTTGGTTTTTGTCCAAGAAACTATTTTGTTTAGATACTATTTACTAACAAAAGTAGTAGAAAAAATGCTTGTTAGCTAGATGTTGTTTTGAGGAGCGTTTACTATTTACTAACAAAAGTAGTAGAGAAAATGTTTGTAAGCTAGAAATGCATCAAGTTATGCTTTAAAACATTTTACCATTTATTAAATAATGTATTAGTAAGATTTAACACGTTTTCCTAACTTATGATTTTTTCGGAGATGGCAATCTTCCTGTAAATCGGGGTTGGAACCTCCAATGGCCATCATATCCAAAGTGTCATGATTTTTCCGTAATAGTATGAACATAAATCTATTTCTTTTTGGTATTTTTCTTATTTATAATCAATCGTATTACAAATATAATAATTAGAAAAGAACGGCTAATTTTGCCAATACTAAAAAACGTGTTAACCTGAAAGACATATACATATAATTTAATAATTTGGGCTACATACATGGAATAAGTCTAAAGAGCAAGCTCACCGACAATTTGTTGATTTTTAAGTCACTTTGGTTGACACATTTGGTATTTAAAAATTATTTTCTATATAAATCGGGTATATTTGACCAAGATTTGTAGTCGTTGTCTATCAATCTAGAGATTGTAAGCTGAATCCATATCCGTTAAATGTAGATATGCATGATGTTAGTATGAGTGAGTCGTTGTCTTTTAGGAAAAGTGACTTAAAACTTATAGGTTTAAAACTTTAGACAACAAAATAAATAAACATAAGATTAAAGAATCCACCACTATAACCTATAAAGGAATCGAATCCACCAAGATTATTCTTTCTTCATCAGAATTGATCTTATCTTCATGTCACAACCGTTCTAGAACATTCTATTATTTCAATCAAGGTTGATTTTCCCACTTGAATAAAGTTACTCCGTACGAGTTGACGGGATCAACAAAGACTTGACTAAGATATGATATCGCTGGTAAGATTAGCATAGCTGGACTTGAGTGCATAACATAAGTGACATCAACCTTAGATTGAATGTGATTCAATGTCACTTTTGCATCATTCTCCTCCCCCCTCTAAATTGGGACTTGTCCTCAAGTCCTCAAGATAATCATCCTCCATGTATGGAGTTAGATCTCCGACATTGAAAGTACTAGATATAGGTATATACCTCAAATCAAATTGTCAAACAATTATACGTAGCGAAAATAAGGATCACATAGTAAATAATAAATCGAATATAGTTGTGTACCTTATTGAGCAAGCAAATAAACCAAAACCTAACGTAAGGTTTTTACCACGGTTGCGTACCGACACCTTCTTTTATCGGCCGACTAGTATGCTAATACACGTTTAACTCCACACCTCTTGAACTCGATCACCGACACAAACCGAAACCCCTTTAGGATTGTTAATCGATCGGCTAAAAGGGCAAAGCAGAAATCGAATTCTAGCTTAATCCCTAATCGATTTTGTGGTTTTGAATGAGAGATTTGGAGTTCCTTTTATAGCGAAACATGTCTTGTTATCCAAGTTGTATTAGAATAAGGAAATCTCCTTATTTACATAATACATCCTCTCAGTTAATAAACATTACACTTAACACATTAAGTAATATTTAATAAATATTTTAAACTTGTAGTCGTGTCTAAATGTCGATGTTTGCGCTCCCGTAGTCTCACACATTTACAGTCAAATATTCATTTGACACTATTCAAATACCTACACTAGAAACCGCTATACTCCCTGGAAGCTCAATCTTGGAAGCACTATCACCAAATCGTTCCAACACTTTGAATGGACCTTCAGCTCAAACTAAGTCTCCTGGGGCGAAAGTTGGTTGCCGACGATTCTTGTTTGCTTTCTCCTTATACTCTTCGATGGTTTTCTTAATTCTAAGCTTTACTTGCTTATGTAGTTTCTTTATTTCTCTAGCCTTTGTTTCAGCATCAAGACTTGATACTGGCCTTTGGTTCTGTTGGGAGAGGAACTAGATCAATAGGAGTTAAAGGATTAACACCAAAGCATACTTCAAAAGGAGACTTGCTGGTGGAATAATTAGGAGATCGATTGAAGGCAAATTCAACATGAGCGAGTTTCACATCCCAATCTTTCAGTTTTTCTTCACCAATGTTCTCAACAACATTCCTATTTTTCTGTTAGTCACTTCAGTTTGCCCATAGTCTATGGGTGATGAGAAGTGCTTAATAGAAGTTTAGTTCCCATAAGCTTCCATAATGTCTTCCAAAAATAGCTTAAGAACTTGGTGTCTCTATCTGACACAATAGTCTTGGGAATTCCGTGAAGACGAACTATTTCTCTAACATTCGTGCGAATCTTCAGTTGCTCAAACTCTCTGATGTATTCAACAACCTCTTTTGTACCTTGTTTCAGATTGTTCATCTCAATATACAAATCTTGTTTGTATTTGAGGAACAAATCTTTTCAGCATACATTCCTTGAGCTCTCTCATGCTTCATATTTTCATACCATAGAGAGGCATACTTTTTCAGCTTCATAACCGCAACCTTGAACCCTTTCTTTTCATCATAACCCTTAACTTCAATGATTCTGTCCATGGTTTGAACCCATTCAAAATAATCATTAGGGTTTGAATAACCCACAAAATCTGGTGGTCTACCTTGATATCTCTTAAATCATCCTTATGTGTCTACGTTGATAAGAGACACTAGAGGATCCATTGGCTGTTTCGGATCCATGACTAGAGTCATGATGATCCGAGTTTCTTTCACTTAAAACTTCAGCTTCCCTATTCACCCTCATTCTTCCTCCTTCTAACAGATTAAGAACTCTTCCAAGTTGTTGTTGGATAGCTTCAATTTGTCTATCTCTATGAAGATTCTGAGTCTGCTCAAGAGTAAGATTCCTAGGGATAGCCATTTTCGAATTAGCTAAAGAGATGACAAAAAACATAGTATAACAAGAAAACGCCACCGAAAAACAAAACTTAGTGAACAAGAAAGCTTTAAGAGAACTTTTAGAACCTTAGCTCTGGATACCAATTGATGTGAAACTTATAGGTTTTGAATAAAGATTATAAAGGATAACGGATCTGGAATGTTTAAAACTTTAGGCAACAAAATAAATAAACATTAGATTGAATGTGATTCAAGATCACTTTTGCATCAAAAAAGATGAATTACGATGTATAATATTTAATATATCTGATTGGAAAACTATGAAAAATTATGAAATTATGGATATGGATAATAGATAAATCTTTTTGTACATGTATTCTACACCTTTGTCTCCTATCAAAATGGAATATATGTGACCATGGTTATTTATTTTTTGTAGTAGTGTTCTAAAAAATATAGCAACCAAAATACCAGTCCAATCTTGTATTTAAATAATATTTATACATTTTTAATACTTTTATTGATTATTGTTTGTTTTTTCTTTGACATTGTTATACTTATTTATGTTGAAAATCTATTAAACAAGAACAAAAATCTGATAAAATAGTAAGAACTCATTTCTTGTTACACATTCATGATGCATAATTTTAAAATAATGCATTAAAATTTTAACTCGGATTAAATTCATGGACATAATTAATTTATAAATCAAATCTTCCCATTGTGTATAAAAAACGAGCTCCTAGAAATAAATCGTACAATTATCAATTTCTGGTTTTTATCGGAACTCGCCGAGGGCCATGTATGTTAATGTTTTTATGAAGTAAAGAACAGGTTTGAATATTATGATAAAGTTATTCACTATACTTGAAATGATAACTTACAAACTCAACTGAATTTCTTGCAAGTAGTAATAGTTATTGAACTTTTATAAGTCAAGTCATGAAGTCACAGTTTACACAGAACAAATACGAGCCGGTTGTATTAGATAACGAAACCAATTCATTATTATTATTATTCATATTTAATATATAGAGATTACAAAGTTAACCTAATCTTTATAAACCTAATGAACCCAAACCTACATATCAGGTTTGGGCTTATTATCTAATACTCCTCTCTGGCGGTTCGAGCGGGGAAATCGCGAAAACTCGAACTGGATAACAAACTTTAAGTATGAAAATAAAGATAAAGAAATAAAAGTAAAATAAACAAAGACAGTAGGAGCTTGAGATCCGGCTTTGGCAGATCTGTTGCACATTTAAGATCCGGCTTCGACAGATCCGTCTTCATAAACTTAAGCTTGAATTTTTTATTTTTATTTTCTTTGTCTTTATTCTTGATAACTTTGAACTTCATATTTGACTTGCTGATGATTTTAGCCGGCTGCAGAAGAAAAGAAAAAGGGAATTTCTGGCTTTAGGCGGGTGTAAAAGAAACTAAAAGGTTAATTTAACCGGCTTTAGGCAGCTGTAGAAGAGAAACAAAAGAAAAAGAGTTTTTTTTTTTATAGGGTTTGGAACCTAGTCAAGCTAGGCGGCTCATCCCCACGCCGATTAGGGTTTGAAGGGTGGCATAGAAGCTAGGTCTGAGGATCCGAATCTTCTGACGCCTCCTTTGTCGCTAGAGGTGGCTCGACATTCGGCTTTTCTTCTACTTTAGCAGGCGGCTCGTCATTTATTTTTTCTTCTGGTTTTGCTTCTTCCGTGAGCTTTGGCTCCGTCTTCGCCACCTCAACAGGTGCCGCGGAAGCAGCCACCTCATCAACAAAATATATTTTCAACCCAATTTCCCCTTGAACCCAACTAAACAAAAGTTTTTTCTCCAAAGGATAATAAATCAAAGCCTCCTCCCCTTTCTTAACAAACTGCCGCGAATTCAATCGGACTCGACCAAGGAAATTATTCCTGGTAGTCGGTCCGAGATTCAAGTCATGATTAACATCAACTTCTAACATATCACCAAACACATCAGAAGGCTTTCCAACGTTAAACTCCAAAACCTCATTCCAAACCGGATTTAAATCCCTTGCCACTACTCGTGTCTTTCGTCTTTGTCCGTAGTAGTCTAGGACTACATACGGACTACACGTACCATGTCCGTCTTTCGGGACAAGGTTTCGTGCTTCGACTACTTCTACTATTAGTTTTCGAACATTTGCCATATTGATGAAAGATTATTGAAGAAACAGATTATTTTTCATGGTATAAAAAAAGAGAATGTTTGCCTTCATGTGTAAGTAGAAGCTTTATTATGTTTTATGGGTTTTTTTTATTTATTAATGGAGGGAAATCATATTTTTTTTCTTCTTTTATTTTGCTTTTTAAAAACATGCAGCTTTGTATCTTTGATTAACTTTTACTTTTGTTACATTTCCTTAACATAGAAGAAATACTTGATAAAGCAAGTCATAATTGTTAATTTACTTGTTAACGTTTGTTAATCTTCAAAATGCAGACGTTCAAGAAGTTGAAGCCGGTAGTCTCATTCGTCATGAGATTGAAGAGTTAACATCTATCTATCTTAAAATTCCATTTTTATAATCTTGCTGAGTAAAAATGCATAAATAATCCTAACTTAAGGTGGACATTTATATTGGAATAGAGGTAGTATAACATACCACATTATAGTTTGCAAATTTATCCTAGGGACTTAACCCACGATCTTGAAGTCGACGAGTCAACTCACATAATGTTCTAGGCTAGAAGCCTTTTTATTCTGAAGCTATACAATCGGCGATTTCACAAATATTGTTGTCATGTGACTATTTAAGACGTTATAGTAAATTGAATCGTGAACCTAACTATAATATGATTATATGATCATGTAAACCGATGTTAAAATTTCTTGTGGTTTCAATTTTGTTTAGAGAAAACAGATCTTGAGTAAATCTCAAGTGTAATAATTACTAAAACCACTTGTAAAAATAAACTGAAAAATCATTTTCGATCTTTTGAACACAATGGTGCCATAACTTTATTTATTAATTTATTTATTTTCTTTATGTATACGCATTCTTTTTCCCATCTACTTTTGATTTTTTGGGCAAATTTGATTTTTGTCCGTATAGGTCGTAATCACTAAAGTTGAAACAAGTTCGACCGTTTATATTAATGCAGAAATCTACAAAGAAAACAACTACTTATAGAGTTTATAATTTACTTTTTACCCATAATTAGGGAAATTCAAACATTAACATAGTTTTCTCTTCATCGGTAAAATGTTTTTGAACTTAATTCATAGATAACTTTCGGCTTTTTGTGTACATGTATTCTGATAACCTCTTTATCACGTAGTAAATATATAATCATTAAATTTAAAAAAAAAATTGTTGTTTACCTGTCAATCATATAAGTCGCGAGATCAGGAAAATTGTCTCATCAAACATGTTTACATGTTATGGAAGATTCATACAATATATCAGCAAAAACTTAAAATTTAGTATTAAAATGTATATATACTTTGCTTGATGTATGAGACCTTTCCATCCTCCATAATATTCCCCTTTTCTTTTCTTAATAATTTTATTTAAATTTATTTATAGTCTTAATACCTTGCCAATCAAATGGTAATGACGGTAGTTACCAAATGAAACGACTAAAATAGGAGTAATTAGGATTGATGATCATGATTTGGTTTGGAGAACGGATATTTAGTCATTTCACTTTTTCGTTAATGACTCTTTGAGCCGGTAAATGTCTCAAACAGGATTCGAACTTGGTTCCTCCCACCTTTGGGTGTGAGTTTTATCCAATTTCACATTGTCACTTTGACAACTCCCGAGGAACTAGTCATTTCACTTAATATAAGAATAATACATTTTGTGAATTATGTAAAAGATTAACGTAATTTTTAATACTTGTAGACTATACGTTAAAGTTTGTTATAACCCAATGGATATCCAGGTTATTTACATTTACATGTCAAAAGAACACTATTGACAATTTTACATGTCAAAAGAACCCGATCTAACTCGTTTTGATACAACTACATAGACTATCCGCGTTATTTATCGTTGTATTACTTTTAAAATAGAAAAGGTGAAAGTGGTGGTGTAGTAGCGATGGTAGAATCATGGAATCAAACCGACCAACAAGGAGAGGTTAATGCTTTTGACAAAGATGACTAACTTTTGTGTCAATTCCATCTCACTTTTTTGACCTCTTTCCATATATTCTGCAACTATTGTTACTATCTTTCTTATCTTAGATTCAAACATCAACGGTGTCCAAATTTTGCATCTCGGTCTTGGACGGAACCAATTCTAAACCGTTTAAGTGCCGATACATGAAGGATCATGTTCGTTCTTCATTTTTTTATTTATTGGTTTTGGTCGGTGTAGTTTTGAACCGTTGCACACCCCTCACAAGTTTTAAACCTTATACCATTCGGTTTTAGGGTTTTCACAAGTTACATAGATTTATTTATATAGATTTTTTGTATTCTTTTCTTAAAGTTTTGATGTAACGTGGGGAGCAAAATAAACCAATAAATCAAATGCGACAAGAGATATCTTAAAAACACAAACATGAAACAATATTAATTAAACAAGAAGGATCGTATAATAAAATCAAAAATCAACAAAAAGAGTATAAACTTATAAAGATACACAACGGATTGAAAAGACAGTTGTCGAGAATGAAGCATGACCGATATCCTACAAAACATCAAAAGGATCTCGATTCAATATTCATTTTACGAATCAAGAATTTGATGTTTATGAATTTTTGGGGTTTATAAAACTATGTATTCGTGAATATTTATAAGTGAAGTTGATTATATTAAGTCTCAAAACTCTACCGACATTATCTTTTTCATGATGTTCAAAGCGGGCTTTGTTGGGCTAATTTTAAAATGGCTTGACATATACACATGTATTTTGGATTATGTAACGGGTTTATATGTGGACTTATAAAATAATTTGGTAGAATGTCCGTGTTACCATTTTTTTGGGAGAAAATTATGAAATTAGCAAAATATGATATGATATTTTACAAAATGTTAACTTTTTCAAAATGTTAATGAGTTCGCATATATACTAACTCATTTCATAAATAATTTTAGTGCTTTTGTATATTTATTCAATGTTTAACGGAAGTGAAAAACAAAAGAGGGCGGTAGCCCAATGAATAGACACAAGCATCCTTTGACAGTCAACTCGGGTTCAAATTTTATTATTGGCATTTTTATTAATTAAAGTTTAAAAAGATCAAACTCCCCCTCAATTTAAAATTCAAAATATTTCGAGGAAACCCTATATTTGTTTTCTAACTTTTGATTTATTACGTACTTTTAATCTAAGATTTTTATAATACTTTATTTTATATATTTTACACACTTAATTGTTTTCTTTTTCTTTTTCTAATTCAATATTTATTTTACGATTCTATTAATTTTATTACCTAAACTATACCACAAGCAATCATATACATTAGAATGGGTTTAATTGGTAGCCAAAATCCATCACTATTTTCCGGCTATCATAGCTACCACGAACCAAACCACCGATCAAGCACTACTTTCTGACCACATTGTTAAAGCCAACACACATTCACACCCAACGATCGTCGTCTCCACCATCATCAACCGACGAACACCACTCCCGCACCAAATGAAGAACGTCCCAGTCACCGGCCATACTTTCATTGTCCTGTCTAATTAAATATGTGAGATGTCTTTAAAAGATTATCTCATCTACTCCATATTAGGTTAAAAGATTGTCCTTTTTACGTAAAACAAAAAGGGTATATCTACTATTTTGATTATTTAACAGAATTAGGCTAACTCTATCGGACTAAAGGACTTTAGATGTAAAAGGTTTTAAAAATAAGGACGTTTGGTGTACTTTCAAATTTGAAAGGACCATAAGTGTCATTTTGGGTAAACCAAAAAAACCATTTGTGTAATTAACCCATATCACAATTAGGAATAATTGTTTAAGAATTTATAAAGGTGTGATAAAACTAATAGGACCGTAAAATAAATATCGAATTATAAAAAGAAAAAAACAGCAACTTTACTTATGGCCTGTTTAGCTATGGAAAAATTTAGCACTTTTCTAGAAAAGTTTTCATGAAAAACTGGAAAAAAAATAGAAAATGTATGCAAATAGTTATTTTTTGGAAATTTTTTAATGAAAACAATAAACCCAATTTCTATTCTATAACTATGTTTTTGAAAACCCACTTTATAAGTTTTCTATACTTTTTTAAGATTAAGAAAATTATATTTTCTAAAATACTTAATGTATTTTTTTTTAGAGTTAATTACATGGGTCGTCCCTATGGTTTGCACCATTTTCACCCGTCATCCCTATTACTTTTTTATTACACCATTGGTACCTAAGTTTGAAATTTGTTGCCTCTAGAGTCCCTATTTTGGATGTGCCGTTAAATGTGCCGTTAAGTCACTGACACGTGAGTCACACGTGAGGTTATTTTCGTCATTTTAACTTTATCTCTCACAATCCACACAAAATCAATATCACAAACACTCTTCCCCAAATCATCAAATCCAAATTTAAAACACAAATTTATCAAGTTCTAACAATAATTTGGAGTGATTTATTGAAACTGAAACCGGAAATAAACTTATATATGGGTGGCCTTGATTCATAATATCCTTTCTTTCAAAAATGGAGAATAAGCATCGATAGTAGAAGGGAACCCATTTGTCCTTTTGGGTCAACTCGTGTCCTCGCCGCCGCTTCGGTTATGGTGCTCCTCCTCGCCGCCGCCGCCGGTTATGGTGCTCCACCACCGCCGCTGCTTCCGGTTATGGTGCTCCTCGCTGCCGCCGTTGTTCAAATAAATCCGATTGATACATCCGCTGATATTAGATCCTAGTTCCAAATTGACACATCCGATTTGTATTTTGATTTGATTTGGAACCGACTCACACGGAGCACGATCCGAAAAGTAAAGCAAAGAAAAACAAAGAGGTAATGATTTTTCCATGATTAATGGAAGTAGCCATAGCTATAGCCATTTCCAGTATGTGTTTTAGTAGATGAGGGTTTACAAATATTTTTGGGAAATTTGATTCCAGATTTATAGTTGTGATTTTGGGGGAGATAATTTCGTTGGAAGATTGTTTATGACAGTGATTGAATCTTGGTTTAGAATGAAAATGAAGAGATGAATATGGGTTTTAATTTGGGTTTTAATGGTTTTTATTTAGTTATCTGGGTTTTGATTTTGGGATTTTGGGATTTTTGGGTGTTCATATTAAAAATGGGGAAGATGATATGTAAAAGGACGAAATTACCCATCACGTGTCACTCACGTGAGGTCACTTAACGGTCTTTTTAACGTCACGTCCATTTTAGGGACTCCGGAGGTAACAAATTTCAAACTTAGGTACCAGTGGTGTAATAAAAAAGTAATAGGGATGACGGATGAAAATGGTGTAAACCATAGGGACGAACTATGTAATTAACTCTTCTTTTTATAATTTCATTATGTAAATTTTTTTAATTACTTATTTAAATCCTTATTGTTATTTTAATATATATGATTTTTTTTTTTTCTTACAATGTTGTACACATTATTTAAAATCTTATTTTAATCCAATTTTATTATTAATTAGATATGTATTAATATTTATAATGATATCATGCTATAAAAAATGATTGTTCTATTTTATGTTTAATTTGTATATCTTAAGGAAGATACATTTAAGTACGTTTTCTAAACCGGAAAATTAACAACATTTGAACACGTTTTCTAAAATTTTAATGGTTTTCTAGAGATAGAAAACTCTTTTAATTTTCTTGAAAATTAATGATGAAAAAATTAAAAAAAAAAATCGGCAACTAAACACACCCTAAAATGTGGAAAAATTAAAAGAAAAAGAAAAATGTGTAATAGATATAAAATAAAGTCTTAATAAAAATTTTAGATAAAAAATATGTAATAAATCAAAAATTAAAAAACAAATATAGGGGTTGTTTTGAAATATTTTAAATTTTAAGTTGTGAGAATGTTTGGTCTTTTTTGCAAACTTTGATTAATAAAAATGTCAATGTAAGAATTCAAACCTAGGTTGGCCGTCACAGGACGCTTGTTTATAAGCACTGGGCTAGTAGCATGTTTTGTTGTTTAGTGCCATTAAACATTGAATATATATGCAAAAGCACTAACATTGTCCATGGAATTAAACGCGAAAAAACGAATAAAATATTGAGTGCACATAATGCACTGAGTTCGTATATATGAACTAGCATATACGAACTCAGTGACATTTTGTGAAATATTTTAGAAAATTTGACATTTTGGAAAATACTATATAGGTATGTTGCTAGTTTCGTAATTTCCCCTTTTTCTTGTTCCAAATTAATTGGGAAATATTATAAATAGATAGATGCGTATATTTTAGTTGCGTTTTTAAAGGGGGGCAAGGGGGTCAATCGCTCCTTAGATTTGATAAGAAAAATAATTTCTGACAAAAATTTTGATTTAGACTATTAATAAGAACTAGTTAAACTTTTGATGGAAAAACAGTCATCTGATGTAGTGGTAAAATATTATTTTCCTATCTTGAGGTCGTTCAATCCTTCATAACTTTTTTTTTTTCTTTTAAATTGTCTTTTTATGATAAAAATTTTTTTATCTTAGCCCCTGGTATATTTGTTCGAATTTATCAAAATGCTAAGATTAACAGAACTCAAACAAAATGGTAAATTATTGGTTAAAGGTAAGACTATAATTTTATGATTATCTTTTTATTTTAACGGTATATTATATAAAACCTCTCGAGTTTACATTAATACTCTTTTCATCTATACATAGGTTCATTTTGTGCATAAAGTAATTTATGTGATATACAAATAATCTTTCGTTAGCTAATGTTTTCATTTATCTAAATCGAAGACAGTATAGTAGTTCTAATGCTTAATACGTATAAAATCTTATAAACTTTTTCGCATCATAATAAATCCAACCAATGAAGGTCGACGATTCATGTGAATACAATTTAATTTACATAAGCAGAAATATGATTGATACTCAACGTGTATGGATTCGATCGAATATGACGATAATCAAAACAAAACTTTACAAGGGTGGATGTAATTAGGGTTAGTTACGCAAAACTTACACATATCCGAACATATTTGTTTCAGAAAAGACATCGTATCATCTTTTAATTGCATAAACCATTTATGTCGTCATCTCTAAGATGAGTTGGCTTATACTTTTGAAAATGTGAGAATAGGAAATTTCAATTTGAGTAAACCACATGGACGGTTTATTCAATTAACTCACATATAAAATATGAATCAAATTCAACTTCCGTCACAAAAATAAACGTCTTATAAAGAAAAAGTAACAAAATCAAAAACAAATTAACAAAAAAAAAAAAAACTCGATAACAAAACCAGAAACCAATAAACACGTATAAAAATAAAAACACCTCGAAAACACTAATAAAGATTAGTTAATATAAAAATTCAAAACAAAATCACTCGAACATATAAACAAAAACATAAATTTTTTTTTCAACATCAAACCTTTTGTCCAAACAACCGAACATAACAAAACATACCATAACAGAATAACGAAAAAACAGTTGTCAAGAATGAAACATGGTCCGAGATCCTAGCAAACCGCAAAAGGATCTTGGGTCAAACTTCAGTCTAAACAAGAGTTGGCTTGTACTTTTGAAATTGTGAGAATGGGAAATTGCAATTTGAGTAAACCATATGGACGGTTTATTCAATTAACTCACATATAAAATATGAATCAAAATAATCTTCTGTGACAAAAATAAACGTCTTATAAAGAAAAAGTAACAAAATCAATATCAAATTAACAAAAAAAAAACTCGACAACAAAACTAGAAACCAATAAATACGAATAAAAATAAAAACACCTCAAAAACACTCATAAAGATTAGTTAATATAAAAATTCAAAACAAAATCACTCAAACATATAAACAAATACATAAAATATTTATTAACATCAAACCTTTTATCCAAACAACCGAGCAGAACAAAACATAACATAACAGAATAACGAAAAGACAGTGGTTAAGAATGAAGCCTGGTCCGAGATCCTAGCAAACCGCGAAAAGATCTTGGGTCAAACTTCATTCTAAACAACCCCATTTCTTTCTTCATGAATATTATCATAGTCTCATAATACACACATCTATTTATAACAAAATAAAAAGATAAAAAATAAGGTAAGCACATGAAAAGCTGTTAGATTTTGGAAGCAATATATTTGTTTTTTTACACTTTATTCACAGGACATAAAAACAAACAGACAATTGAAAGTGGTTTGTTGGTTAATTACCTAATTTCTGACATTTTTTGAAAAATGTACAAGTTGTTATGCAGAATGTACACGTATGTTTTATATACTGAATTGTTCATATCATCACATGAGTCCCAACCAAATAAATGAGGTCTGGACCAGTTTTGGTATCAATCAGCTTTTGATTATTATAGTTAAAAGCTGTTTTTATGATTACTGTTTTATTGTCTACAATTAGTAACTTGAGAAATTACAGCTTCTTTTTACTAATAGCTCTTCGAGTTCTATGTTATGGCAGGTTTTATAACCGGTGTTATTCTTTCATAATTTGAGTTGTGGCTGGTCGGGAAGTGTTATGACCGGTGTAATGTAAAATTTTTTTTATTCTTTTTTAACTAATATTTATAAAGTTTAATATAAATAGGTGGATCCAGAGTTTCGTGTTATGGTTGATGGATATTTTTGGTGTTATGTTATGCGCTGAGTTATGCTGACGTGACCATAACACCGAGCTTTTCGGTGTTATGCCTGCGGTTTTTTTTCCGTTTTGGTGACTCTTTCAGCTGGCAAATATTCGAAGTTGGTAGTTTCTACCTTTGATGATAACTTTATCCGGTTTTAAAGTGTCATCAAGACAACTTCGAAAGGACACTGAGGGTCAGGGTATATTAGTATAATATGAGATATGACGAACATTCAACGGAGGTTGAATATAAAAGTTAACTACTGGATCCCATATTTTAGTGTGATGATTGAGATTTATTTTGTGTTATGTGATGTTCACCGCCTAATTTTGCTAATTTGATATGCTCATGTGACGATTGTTGGGTGTGATGGGGTTTTTCGATGACATGATTAGAGTGCTTTATCGTAATCTTTAGCTTCTCGTTAATATAACTTTTTGTTGAGGTTGAAATCTTTTTATTGTAAAAAAGATGTATGCTTAATAAACGGTATGATAACATAAATGTTGAATTATAATATTATAGAGAAAAACTCATAAAATGCTATAAATATGTTAACAAAAAATATGAAAAAGTTGTTTGTTTGATGATCAAATTGAAACCAGGACAACTAAAAGAAAACAAATGGAGTAGTTATTTTTAGGGATGGCCACATGCATGATCGGGACGGGTTAGGTCTACCCGTAAACATTTTTTGAATTTTATTTTTGATTATACGTATAATGATGTACATGATAAAAGTTTACAAAACATTTCGTTTAAAGTTAAAACTTTTTAGCTTAACTTGTCTGATCCATTGTAGATGGTTGAAAATTACCATATGGCATTTGAAATGTGAGAGCCAAGGAGAATGGAATCGATTTTGAAGGGAAAGAAGAACTCGATGTATATCTTTCACAACTACTGACATCGGGAAAACCCTTAGAAGTATCATTCTTCCTAGTGCTTGACTTATTACACTCGTTTTCACCATTTCTGAAAGATACCTAGTTCCGAGTGCTTGAATGATACAAACTTCTACTTGTAATTAACGTGTGAAAGGTTAATCTGTAATAAGACAGTAATTTGTATCGTATACATACCTTTTCGTGAATCTATGAATAGAGTTCGCAATAACTTTGACCCAAAACGACATTTAATTTCCTTAATGTTTTTACACACTTTGAACAAGAAGAGGCTTACAGAGGATAAATACACCGATAATCAACAAATAAATGATAAAATGAATAACAAAACTGACCATAAAATCAATAGGGCAACAGAAGAACATTGACGTATCTCACATTCTGATTTATCAGATATCAATAGCTACAAACTCCCCTCTGCGGGATTATGCTGTAATACCGGAATCCTGCATAATCAGAAGCTTTGTCTATGTTAATTTATTCAAAATTCAATCACCTTATATTAATTTTTTTTACCTTTGTACTGCTTTTCATCGCAAACATATACTTTCGGAAATAATTTGTGTAAGTTTAAATAGATTGGGTGGGTCGGGTTGACCCGAAACACTTTTTGTCAACAATTTAATTTTCTTACACTTGGGAACACTTTTAGCCATTTTGACCTGTTTCCTTTTAAGCTATCTTTTTCTTTTTATTTACATGTTTGACTGGTTAGAGAGGAAACATATCCAAAAACGACCCATTCACTAGTAAATTTGTTACAACTGTCAAGTACCAACTCCTATTTTGTCTGGAGAACGGTGGAGTAAGTAAAAAACGTGTTCGGTTTATAGCTTATACTAATCACTCTTAAGGGTAAATGATTAGCGAAAACAAAGGACAAACAGAAGTGAAATGTCTAAAAAAGTACCTTTGTCGTTAAATTTGACACTGCCAATTTCCACTTGTGTCTAGTTTTCGTACCCGCCACTTGCCCAGCCTTCGCCACTTTACCAAAAGCTCCATTTAGCCAAGCTGCTCCAGCAGTCACATATCTGAACAAGTTTAACCATACAATATTATAACTTTCTATTTTGATTATTTAATATCACATAATCACTTTCAAATCGCACATCCAAACATCCACCAAACCAAATCAGAGCAAAAAAATGTACCTTTTATTCAAACAAAATTCAAATTAGTGAAAATAAATATATTGAAGTTATTAAACCTGCTTGATTTGACAGCTGATCCTGTGTCATTTAATTTCCTTTCAGCCGCCATTAAAGCCGCCATTGTTTTATCGGAAACTTGAAGTCTTTGATCAACAGACTTAACTTTTTGATTCACCACTGAGATCCCGACAGTAAACTTTTCTGTTAGACCAACTTTTTTGTCCAAAGAAATGACCCTGGCAGATGCATTGGCTCTTAATTGATGTTTTTCGTCAAATGCTTTAGCTTTATTCATAGCATCTTGTCCAATAGCCGAACCTTTAGCCAACACATTTATAACAACATCTTGTGCTTTACTAGCGTACACTCTTCCACTACGAGGAGATGTACCGTTAGCCTGTTAATATGGGAAAAGAGAGTAAAAAATTGAGCATAAAACTGGAGGTGGCAAAATGCCTGGTCATACGGGTAATGTAACAGGTCAAAATGGGTATCAGTTCAAATGTGTTGACCCGCAAACACATTTTTTTTCCTTTTTAATAAATAATTGTGTGTTAACTGTGGGAACAAAAATGATATTATACAATAATAACAATAAATAATATTTAAGAGGTTGTATGCATTAAAATAGTCTTTGACTGTTCCACTTTAAGCTAACTTTTTTTATTTGACCCGTTTAAACTTTGAACACAGGTAAATGGGTCATAGTTTCTATGTCTATATAAATTTATATAACTGGTGATAATGATGTAGAGCATTGTACAAACCTAAAGTGTTTTCACTATTAATCAGATAAAAAAAATATTTTCATATGATTTTGGGGAGTAATACTTTCAAAGGTCTTAAGTCTTACCTCAGTACTTGAAAAGGAATTTTGTCGAGACATGCTAACATCATTATCAACTACCTGCAAGAAGTGAATCACAAGATAAGTTCCGACTACCAAAGGTGAAAATGTGTGTGTGTGTTTATATTTGTAATATACATACCGGGAACTCAGGTTTTGGCACATAATTTTCAACTGGAGTAATTCTTACGACCTTATCCACTAGAGTTGCACCCTGAAAAATGGTACACCGAAATACCGAATACACAACTTCAATTTTCCATCAGAAAGAAACTTATAAATCTATTTTAAGAGAATAAAGAAAAGATATAATCCACATGGAAATAACACTCGAGCCAAAATTTACTTACCAATCTCAAAACACCAATATGCCTTATGTAATTTATTATTCATTGTCAGTAGATTTTAAATTATCGACAAATTGGTACATGATCCCAATCACCATATAGATAAAAACACAAGGATTCATTCTTTTCCAGAATTCACATATAGTGGGATCCATATAACAGCCTTTAGTCAGGTCTTTTAAGTTTTCATGAGAAATATTTAAACAATAAACGGAAAACTTAAGAATACCTAAGAAACAACAACAAAGTTTTTTCATCTTTATATCGCCGGTATCGATATTGTCAAAACTTGCCAAGAAATGCTATGGTTTGTAACCATATAAGAGGAACATTTGCGAAATAAAGTTTATCAGTCTGAATAATCGTATCCATATACTCTTTACAGAAACGGAACTTAATCCGTGTTTCGAACTGCTTATTTATTCACAACTGCAACTCACATATAATCATATAAGGGGTGTTTGGGATTGCTTATTTAGAGAGATTATCGGCTTATTGTGTTATTAATGGTAGTCATGTGCTTTTACAGCTTTTGGATTAAGAGATGTTTGCTTGTATGCTTATCCTAGTGTGAAATAAGCTGACTGCTCAATCCAAAGAAATTATTCTTAATGGATTCACGATTACAAATATACACTAACGGAAAAGTAGTGTTAGTTGTTTTCAATAGACTAACTGCTTCTAACAGCAAATAAAAACACTCTCAAAACCGCTAATTTAAAGTATCAATATTTATATACTTATTCTCAATCACTCTCAAAACTATCAAAATGCAATAAGCATAAAAGCAACATTAGTAAGCCATGATCAACACTTCTTCATAAAGTTAAACAAACAACAACGGAGTTATAGTCCCCAATTTTCAATGTAATTTCTGTTTTGTTTCTATGTAACTATTAAAAGTAAACGTTTCTATTCCAATACGACTAATAAAATAGGTGTTCCGTTCCAATGTAACTATTATGATCAAAACATCTTCCTTAAAATGTTTAAAAACGACTTGTACACGGTAAAACAAGTCGTCACTAATAATAAAACGCATCAACACCGAACAAAACTGTTGTCAGTCAGTGATATAATCCTATATAAACAGCATAAACTACTCGAAAACAACTAGTCTAACACGAATATTAAATCGAATTACCGTTAACAAAACTGCAATCTCAAGAGCTTTTGCTTCTCTAAACGTCACAAATGCAATCTTCCTTCTTTCAGAATCACTACATCATTATCATTATCACTATAAATCATTAAATTCATCTAATCAAAAAACTTCAATTAGTCAAACAATTAAGAACAAATTAATCAAATTAGCTCACCGGCAGATCTGAATGAGCTCGATTTCGCCGGAAAACGAAAAAAACTCATGGATTTCACGTTCGGTAGCTAGATCTGATAGTTGCTCCACTTGTACTGTTCGTATCTGAAACAAAAAATTGAAATTAGGAATTAAATTGTGTGAAATTAGGGTTTATGTGAATTGAATTTACCTGCATTTTGGATTAATTTGTTGGAATTTAGATGAATGAGGTTTTGTGAAATTAGGAATTATTATGGAATATAAAGATGAATGTAATCACGCCATTAAAGTGTGTGTTTGTTTAAGCTTTTGATGACGATGATTGGAAAGTGGCATGCCTCTTGGCCTTATATTACTTTACAATTAGTGCGTAAACGAGTCTAGTCGAGTTAAATGTAAAAGAATATTTATAAGTTCGGATTCAACTTAGATTATTTAATTTTGGGATCGAAACTTGACTTTAACTCGATATAGTTTTAAATTTAAAATTTAAGTTTAGTTTGGTTGCTAAAACTCGTAGAATAACCATAAAATTCGTTTATACAACATATATTAAAAAAGAAAATTATATATTTCCTTAATAATACATTTATTAAATCACACAACATAAATATTTATATTTTTGTTTTACCTCACTTGAATCCGTAATATTAAATTGATAAGACATTCAGTCATTTACAGGACTTGAACACACAAGCTTTTATATTGATAAGAGTAGGGGTGTTCGATATTTGAATGCAACTCGAAAAAACCAAAATTTGATTCGAATCGAATTCGAATTCAAATTTTTCTAAACGAATCGGATATTCGAATTTCGAATCGGTTTTGAACCCGAACCGATTTTCGAATTCATGAACTTTTTTTGTCACCCGACTCGAAACCCGAATTTATATCATTAATTATATATAATTTTTATAAATATGTCAAAAGTATATTGAAATTTGTTTTTCTTTTTCGAATTCGAATCGTTTTTCGAGTTTGTTTTGGAATTTTAATTCGATTTTGATTCTTGGTTTTAGTAAATTCTAACTTTATCTTGTAATTCGGTTTGATTCAAATTCAAACCGAATTCGACTCGGTTTTATAGTTTGAATTCGTATTCCACTAAAATAAGGTAAATTCAAAAAATGCGAAAAACTCGAAAACCGACTCGATAAACACTCATAGATAAAAGTTTTCATTACCATTAAACTATATTATTTAATATTTCTTTTACTTTCTTTCTTAAATTATTGGTTTGTTTGAGGAAGAGTATGATTTGAGACGTTTATGTACTAACAAGTTAACGAAATATGCTTGTATTTCCCTTATCACATAAGTTATTAATGTTAAAAAAAATGTATTTACAATCTTATGGATTGATTTTAAAATTTTATTTCATACTTTATTTTTTTTGTATATTAACAAAACACTGTCTTTTTGTATTTCTAAAATCACAATTACACAAGGTCGGCCTCGAAAAATAGAGATCTTGTGTAAAATTATAAAATGGACATCTCCCTAAACAATTTTTTTTTGTATATAACATGTTTGTTATAAGTGTCTCCAAAATATAAATATTTTTATTTTTGGTTAAATATTTAGTCATATATATACATATAAAGGAAAAAAAAAATAGGCCCTTATCGACCATGAGACTCTGACAATCGTACACCCTTCAAATGCTTCAAAACGTTTTACAAATACAAAATAGTATAAGAATGATAGAAAAACAATAAAAGTACTAAAATCTAAACATGATCTTAGTTGATGTAAAATGTGCCATTACTTTATTTTGGTCAAATATTTGATGATAATTTTCATGTCTCGAGATCTTATTAGTGCTCCAGATATTGAGCTTAGTTGGATTGTGGGCCACATATGCCTTTATCCTTTTACTCATTATATTCTGAATATTATTGTCATATTATGCATGCAAGAATTAGGATTGAATTGATTAAAAGATTTAAAGTGTTTTTTCAATGTTGGTCGGAAGTGTTATAAACTATAATGGATCGAGATCGAGTCATGTTATGTTCAAGTCCGGTTATGTTTAGTTTGATTCTCGGTTTATGATATTAAAAGATATTGGTTTTTGGTTTGGTCCATGATTGATTTGGATCTGATGCGGTCCAATCCACCTGAGATGTTCCTCTTTTATTTTAACAAATCAAAAAGATTATTCCTATAATCGGATAACTAGTTTGAAAGTTTAAATACAATTTAAGGCTAACATACATGTCCTAGGCATCACATTTAATAGTAGATGATGGTATAGATATACCATTGATGGGTTTCTCGGTGATCGAAGAAAGGCAGCATCTCGTGGAGCAATTGGACTTTAAATCCATGGTCCGTGGATTTATGAGTCTCGGTTTTGTCTATAATTTGGCTCGCGTCTAATTTTTCGTGCAATTGTTTTATTTTTGTTTTGGTCTCCGATGCACGTAGAGGTTGTTGTTGGTCATGTTTGCACTCACTATCTATTCTTATGTGGTATACAAACTAAACCAACCATCATTTTTTATAACAATAAATGGTCGATTGCTTCAAGGCCTGAAACTTGAAGCTCGTATATCGTATTAGCCCGAAACTACAATAAGCAAATTAGCGGGTCACGCAAGTTGATTAAATGGTCGATTGCTTCAAGGCAAACGTGGCCAGGTTCTTTTTTTACGACCCTTTTGATAAGGTAAGTAGCAAATACGAAAGGTTACAATGTTGATACTAAATTTGTTATTATTCCATTGCATTTTCAAACACATTTCTATTTTGTTTCTGTATCAAGCCATGCCTTGCTTTCACAAGAATCTTTGAAACATAAGGTTTTGCCATGGGACAAAGCAAAAACAATAAATCAACATAATTAGAAAAGGAATAACTTATACATTCATGTTACTATAAAAACAAGATCTTCCTATGCAAAATCAATCACTTTTCGCACTAATTCTTTCTATATCGCAAAATGGATTCCAAAGTCGGAAGCACACAATTGCAAACTTTACTTTCTTATGATGAATTTGAACCTATGTGTACATGGCAACGAGAGGACGGGCAAGACGTACTTGTACTTCATCTCCGGGGTACGTATGCATACCTTTTTTTTTTTTTTTTTTTTGAGCGCTAGACGTTATTGGTAAAATATATCTTGTTTGTTGAATTTGTGCTTATTATTTGTTGCATATTGAAGATTTCAAGAAGGATCAACTAAGAATCCAAATAAGCAACACTGGACTTTTGAAGATTACCGGAGAAAGTGTTGTTGTAGAAGGTAAAAGAAAAAGCCGTTTCCAGAAAGAAGTCAAGGTTACGAAAGAGTATGACTCTAATAACATTCATGCCAAATTCTCCCAAGGTCGTCTTCGTGTAACTTTGCCCAAGAAAGTCTCGACAACTATGCCAGAATTGCCTCCACCAGTTGTAAACTCACCAATTCGAGATGGTGAAAGTAATAGTGTCAATTCAACCGAAAAGCTTGTTGTTCCTGGTGCCACGACGGGAGGAGGTCAACTTTTGAAATCTCGAGTATTTACCCAAATCATAGTGAACGTCGGCTTCGCACTCGTGATGGCTTTTAGTATCTATACTGCATATAAATATTGGACTTTGTATGTACAAGTTGATGAGGATTAATTCACTTACCAAATTACCTTATTTGAATATTAACATGTATTTGTTTATGTAATAAATTGTATCAAGGATTTAACGTTATAAGTGTGACAAGTTTAGTACATATATACGATCTATATATCTTATTGTTATTGCCAACTAGACGAAAAAAAACTCAAAACTCAAACCTTAAATCTGAACCGATATTTTTATTTTATTTTTGTTTGAATTGTAATCTACAATGAGTCAAACCGAAAACCCAACAGACTGTAACATATTCTATATTCGGTACCAAATATGGCATGAAAATCAATTTTTCGATACTCTACATGTCAAAAAAGTTTCATTTTCTTTAGATAGACCTCACCGTTTATAATCGATTTCTAGTACGATTTTCGACCGAATATGTTTAAAAACATACTATAATGATATCGAACCGTTTCTTTATATTTCAATAAGTTATTCAAGACTATTATACGTATACTCAATTTGCAAAGTACGATACCATTTGGTATCGATGAGAGCCTACCTCGTCGAAGCTGTTGTCGACCCATTAACACTAAAATGAAATGAAACTTACAAACAAAAACATGGGAAATGCGACCTAGATTAAGGGGAGGAACCATCTCATGCACCCCATGAGCTCACTGGGTAGAGCACGTTCCGTCAAAATCCACATATGTTAGATGTTATTGATGAAACACGCATTCCCTAAAACGTAAAAAATAAAAATAAATGTTTATTCTCAAATAATTGTCTTGTTTATTTTTTCTATACTTCCAATCTTCCATTCTATCTTCCCTTTCCAAAAAAATCCCGGAGCTGTTAATCGACGGCCTGACGTCAGTCAACCACCTAACCACCACCGTATAACCACCGTAATCACCACCGTATAACCACCGTATATCTCCACGATCCGATCAATACACAACCTACACAATTCAAATTCCTCCGCCGTTATATTCCATCACAATGAACAACAACAATAAGAACAACCGTAAACGCACAATTTCATCACCGGATATTATCACTACCAAAAACTCCGGTAATCCTGCCACCTCATCATCAGCCGTTGTAGAAAGTGAAGTTAAATTAACGAATTCGAAACGAATGAAAGCGATAGCTGGAGAAATTGAAATTGAATCGAAGAAGAAATTTGAAACCCTAGGTGAGAGAAGTGAGAATGTAGAGAATTCAGAGATTAGAACTCCGGTGGTTGTTGAGAAGGCACCGGTGAAGAAGAAAACGCGAGTCGTGAAGAAGATTGTGAAGAAAACTGTTATTAAAAAGGTACCGAAACGATTGGTAGTTGCTAGGAGTAATTCTAATGAGAGTGCTGTGATTGAGATTGAAAAACCGAATGTTGTGGTTGATGAGGATGAGTTAAAGGATGTTGTGATTATGAACGAAAAAGAGGTTGATTCGGTTAGAAACAATGATTCGTGTAGGAATGAAAGTGAGGGGAGCGGTGTGGTAACGGCATTGTTGACGAGTGATCAGAATTGGATTGAGGTGCAGGATGTTGAGCATCGTCGAGTTGAAATGCAGGAGAATGATCAAAATGGAATTGAATTGCAGAATAGTGATCAGAATGGAATTGAATTGCAGAATGTTGATCGGAATCGGGTTGAAATGCTGGCTAGTGATCAGAATCGAATTGAACTGCAGAATAGTGATCATAATCGAGTTGAAATGCAGGATAATGATCGAAGTGGAATTGAATTACAGGATAGTGATCAGAATCGAATTGAATTGCAGAATGTTGATAATAATCGAGTTGAAATGCAGGATAATGATCAGAATCGTGTTGAATTACAGGATATGGAACATGATATCAGCACAATGGATGTAGAAGAACATGAAGGTGAGGAGGAAGTGAAGGATCTCGTAGTGAATAATGAAACCGATGGTTTGAAATTACAAGAAGATTTAAGTGAGAGTAGAGTAATGAATGGAAAAATGGTAACCGCTGGGTTGCGTGTGAAACATAGGACAAAGATTTTCATCCATGGGTTGGATGAGAAGATAAAAGAGGAAGATATTAGAAAAGTTTTTGAAGAAATCGGAGAGGTGGTTGAAGTGAAACTAATAACAAATTTCAATACGGGGAAAAGTAGGGGGTTTGGTTTTATCAGGTATGCTTCAGCAGACCTTGCAAATATGGCTTTGACCAAACTCCACAATGTTGAGGTAACTCTACCTTAAAGACTTATTTTGTTGTAGATTGTTTTTTATTACTGTTTTTAACATTTAGCATGTTTAGTAGAATATTGACAATCTATTGTATATAGTGTAATAAGTTAATATCGGATGCTAAACGTATACGAAATGGTGTTTTCAGTTAGTACTTAAGCTTTTGAAACATATATGTACACGTCATGCATCCGGTTTGTCATTTGTGGTCATATAGGATCCTTAAACTGACTCTTGTTGCTTGAAGTATTTTCCTTTTGGAAGTGTCGATTATACAACGAGATATACTTCTGTTGCTACACAATAAACACAACTTTTGAACTAGCACATAGTCTAACAGAAGGCGATTGTCAACTTATGTGATCTCTCTTACTGATCTGTTAACTGTAACTATTCCCACTTTTATAGCATGTATAAGAGTTGATTTACCATGTATGGATTACATACTTATTGGATTAGCTTCTTGACTATTTTCTGGTATAGCTCATGTAATTTGTTTAAAAATCATCAACTATTTAGAAAATAAGGTATAAAAAAGATTTTACTTTCGAGTTTCTATTCTTGTTCCTTTTCGTGTTATAACAATCAAATTGCCCGTCTT
This sequence comes from Senecio squalidus, assembly GCA_910822075.1. Lineage (NCBI taxonomy): Eukaryota > Viridiplantae > Streptophyta > Magnoliopsida > Asterales > Asteraceae > Senecio > Senecio squalidus. Next base: position 54,211,372 of record CAJVGC010000508.1, read on the forward strand.
GGCTATGAACCTCTTTATGTATTTTCGAAGTTAATTGGTTTTGGTGGGTATTGTTTCTATATTGGGTGTTCTATGCTCTTTATTTCGTACTTTGTAGAAGTTAAAAATGTTTGTTTTTGGATAATAAGTAAATATATGGCGATGAATAGCTCATTCTGAATTAGTTCCAACAACATCAATTTGTTTTAGCATAAGTTGATTGTGTCTAATTGTTAATCATTGTCAATCTTAGTGTTAAAAGGATGACCATTTCCCTAAAAAAATCCTAATGGGATAACAAATTAACAACTCAAATTTGGCTAGAGATGATTGTAGATTATACCTGCAAATCAGATCTATTGCTAATGAAGTTGTTGCATTGAGTAATCATTGTGTAGTTATAGTTTTTTATTTTAGAATTATCATTATCGTCATTAATTTGCTGTTAAATACAAATGTGCATCTCTGCCTTGTTTTTCACATGTTTTCTGAAATATGACTCTAGATATGTGGAAGACCATGTATCACTGCCGCCATTGAAGGGACTGATGCGATTTTGCTCAATAATATTGATAAGAAGTGGAACAATGAATACGTAAGCCGTTATTTAATTATCAATCTTAGCATATTCTCAAACTTAGCAAGATCATTAAATAGATTTATTCTATCTGGCAGGTTGTTACGTTGTTGCAGAAAATCGGCGTCAAGAAAATAGATGAAGTCTGGGTTGTACCTGACTCTGAAAACACTGAGCTGAATCTTGGTTATGCGTTTGTTGAATTTGAAACAAAAAGGGATGCTCAAATCGCTTTCAATAAACTACAAAACAAATACGTTTTTGGGAAAGATTCAAAAATAAAAGCAGCATGGGCCGAACCGTCAGTCAAAGAAGAGATGAATAATGGGGTTTGTATATTAATCTCTTTCTTTTTCATTTATAACAATTCTGTATCTGGATCAGTTTTGGATTGTCCAAAAGTAAAATAAAATTACTTATTTACCCTTTCGTCAACCTAATTTGAGAGACTTTCATTTCTCTTTCACAACACGTCTTCACTTTCTTCAGAAAAAATGTTTATTCTGGTCATTTTATAATCTGAAACCGAGTTTTCCGAACATTCAACCATATTTTTATCAGATTATTATGTTTACAACTTCAAATAACATTAGCGTTGACTTGCAAAAAGTCAACCAAATAATCCGTATATTCTAAAGTTATATTCCCTGCATAGGTCAAATCTGTTTATGCTGAACATATACCTTCTTCCTGGGATGAAAATGAAGTGAAAGATCATTTTATAATCTTTGGTGCAATTGAAAGCATCGCTCTTGCCAAAAACTTACGCTCAACCCATAGAAAGGACTTTGCATTTATTAATTTTAAGACATGTGAAGCTGCTCGTTCGTGTGTAGAGGCATTGTCTAGCAAAAAGTCAACCAACAAAAATGGTGCAGAGGTATGTTATAGTTATGTTATCAAGTTAAAGGGTGTTTGGATATACATTGTGAAATAGGTTGTTTGATTAGTGGCACTTAGAGACTGCAAAATCAGATTTAATGCTTTTGATTATTTGGGGCTAAAAAATTTTGTTTCAATCCATCTGCAACAAAACTGATTATCTAACTGTAAAATGAAATTACTTATTTACCTTTTTTTTACCGAATTTTATAGTCTTTTATTTCCACTTCACAAATTGTCTTCGCTCTTTTATCACAATTTTTTTTTGTTTGCCTTTTTGGTACTTTATCTATTAATTTCTTAACTTATCAACATCTTATTGTTTCAACTTTAAACAACAGAAGCATATTTAAATACTAATTTCTACCGATGATTCTCATTATTTGATATTGTATAATCTCTTTCACAACGCACATCCAAATACTCCCTTAATTCTCATCATCATCTTGGAGTTATTCATTTAAGTTTCATTTGTAGGGTCAACTGAAGGTTTCTCTCGCAAAGTCAATACCAAAAGGCAAGCCAGTGAACACCACTTTACAGTCTACCGTAACCGAGGTTTCCAAAGTATACAAAAAAGTAAACCAATCAATACCATCTCAAAGTCGTTACCAAAAGGCAAGCCAGTTAAGACCATTTCAAGAAAATCCACCAGTTTTAGGTGTTTACAAGCCACAGTTACCTACAAACATGAAATTTCCGAGTATTGGTAGACATGAAGATTGTAAAAAAGATGTAGGGTCTTCAACTACTGATGAACTTGTACGGCTTCTAAGAGAACAGGCATCATGGAAGCACGGTGGACCAAGTTCGTCAGCAGGTTTTTCACACTTTTTCCTTTTTACATAGAGCATGACTTATGCAGAATGTGTAAGATCATTTTTGTATTCATCATTCGTTTTCCGCAGGTGTGAGCATTGGTCATCATCAAGTCCCATCTGGATCAGGGAAGCAATCGTTTACAGAACTGGTAATGGTTGTATTACGTCTGTAATAAATACTAATATAGTTATAGGGGGAAATCTCAGTTATCTTTTTTTAATCTTCTAGTTATTTTATATTTTATGTTCATTACAATTTTCAAAAAGTGATTTTTTTTAATGTTGTTATAAAAGCTTGATTGATCATATGATGCCAATCTTTTGATAACAGAGACTTTTCTTAACATGACTTGTTTTGTACTTTTATAGTTCGTCATTATTTTTTTACAGAAAAATTCATAACAATAACGTCATACGGAATAAACAAAAAATAATTTCTGGAATATGTCAAATCAGAAAACATCTAATAATACTTTTACCAATCATATTTTATAATGACAACTATAATATAACTCATCGTTACGTTTATGGAATTCACATATGCAGGGAAGCAATTCATTATATCACGATCGACAGCCATACCCCCAAACTCATTTTCAAATTTCTAATCCTGCACCTCCCAGGTATGTTCACTCTAATATGTCACTCAGGATTTGTACAATTGGTAATTATAAAAGAAAGCGGCTATATTTTTCTTTTTGGAAACAGACCGTTAGCATCATCCTTCCCTCATTACGATCAGCAACGTGCTCCTCACACATCTGGTACGATTTTTCATCATTCTTTGACAATTGTATAATAGATTCTAACCTCGTAATGTTATTGCTTCACAGGACCATTCAATGTGGCTAAACTCAATCCTAGACACTTTCAGGTAATTCCTACCACATTCCAGGAAAAGAAGGAAAAAAAACTTATATTTCTCGAAAATTTTAAAATTTGTTATTTTCTGCTTTTGTAGATAAGAGACCAAGCCACTTACCCTGGAAGTAGTAGCATATATCGGCAAAGGCAATAGTTGTAAGTCAATTTTCGTACTTAATATCTAAAAAAGTGTTTACATGTATGAAAAATATACGTTATGATTGGTACTTCTTTTTCTTCCATTTCGTTAACTATTCCTTATTCTGGGACGCAGATATTTACAGGACATGTTGGCTGCTAAGAAATATAGGGAAACAGAATTATGTATCAATGCCTTCACATATAGTAAAAGATTACCGCAGGGTTACCAGTACAAATCAGTTCTTCGCTGTTAGAAATTACATTTTCGACCTTTTGTAAATTTTTACATAAAAGAGTTCCTATGACAGTTTAGTTAACCTTAAGCATCTAAATCTCGGGTGTTTCAGAGCCAAAAATGTAAGTAACGGGCTTGAATAATCGAAACCACCCTTCTTTTTCTTCTGTTAAATGCAAGAATAAAATGTGTTATGAGATTGTTTTTGTGTTTGCATATTTTTGTTTTCTTCTTTCTTATGTAAAATCGATATTGACCGAATAATAAACATCCGTCCTTATAAGTTATAAGGATATAATGAATCTTCTTGTAAATCAAAATAGTTACTGAAATGGAACCAAACAATTCGGTTTTTAGAAGTTACGAATGGTCCGGTTCGGTCTTACATCGGTTTGATTCGATTTTAGATCCATTCGGAATTTTAGTTTTTAAGTTAATTCAATTTTTATAGCTTCCAACTTAATAAGCAACATCTTATTCGATATTCATAATGTTGAGATGTGACATAATCATTTATAATAATTTTGCTAGAAACAATTTGCTATAAAAGTTTACTTTTAGGATAATGTATATGAAAACTATTATGTATACCACCAAAATATAACTTTTATGTCATATGAATTTCAAATAAAAATCGAGTCAAATATGTTGGTCTATTGAAAAACCTCGAACTAATTTTTGTTTTTCGTTATGTTTTATTCGAAGAAAGGACTAGGACATGACAATATTAGCTACTGATCATAAAGTGAGTCCGAATTCAAATCAATAATTATTTTCAACCGAGTTATTCTCGAATATGTCACTTGAGACTTACAAGTTGTGAATATAAGATCTTTAACCATTCACAAAACCACTTGAACCGACCACTTTAAAAGTAAACTTATTATGGCATTAGATTACTATTTGGGTTTATTTATGGATATTTGTTTTGTCTTATGTAATGGACTTATGTAAATTTTGATTAATTTATAAGTACAATTTTCTGGACTTATAAGTTTATCAAATTGAGCTTATTACCTTAAATAAACGATAACCTCAACTTTATAATCTCATAAAAACTAATCAAAATTTACATCAGCCTCGAACTCCGTTATAAACAAACACCCGTTACTATTCAATTTTTCTATCAAAGCCATCAAAATTCCTTACCCAATTTTTCTTCAACTAAAATTCTCACTCAAATTCTGCACCTAAAAAGCTAGGGTTTGATCTTGCATTCCCAAACCCAGGTAAATTTTTCAATCAATTTCATCTCCATTAATTAGTTAAGTATTCATAGAATTCAAATTATGTGAAACTGTTGGAATAAAAATTTAGCATTTTTAATAATTACTGATTTGAATGTTATAGTTTATTTTTGGAATGGCGCATTTATACAAAAATAGGCTTCAAACTTATGCACAAAAACGAAACATTTCGTTCCCTATGTACTCGTGTGAGACGCAAGGACCGCCTCATGCTCGCTTGTTTAAAGCTCATGTTACTATTGATGGAACTACTTATGAAGGTTCTGAGTTTTGTACTACATTGAAAGATGCGGAACACGCTGCTGCCAAAGTGGCGTTTATGGTCTTATCGCCTGATGGATCACAAGAAGTGCGTTTTTAACCGTTGTTTTGTTTTTTGATTTTAAGGGTGTTTGTTGTAGGCTTATTTTTTGGGCATATGAGCTACTTATGACTTAAAATGGGAAATAAGGAAAAAAAATGGGCTTATGGAAAATAAGTCGAACCATATAAGCGGTGTTTAGCTTAGCTTATTTTCGGGATTATAATCTTTTAGCTTATTTTCAGGCATATGTACTTATTTTTCGTAAGTCCATTATATTGGGCTTATTTTCCAAAGTATGAGTTTATTTTTCTATTTTAAGTCATAATAAGCTCATAAACAAGAAAAGAAACCGAATAACATAAGCTGGTAAGGCTTGAAAATAAGCTTAAACAAACACCTTATTTGATTAGTGTCGGTTTGTTACTTTAATTAGTTTGACCTGTTTTGTGTATGTTTCTTGATTTAGGATGATTGTTTGTATAAGAGTTTATTACAGGAATTGGCACAGAAAAAGGGTGTTGTTCTTCCCGTTTATGCGACAAATAGAATTGGCCCACCTCATATGCCGTGTTTCACTTCTACGGTTGAGGTAGCAGGTATGAACTTGCATATCGTGATAAGAAAAAAAGGTTATAGTTTTTTGAACTGTTAAAAGTGTAAAATTTGCTACTAAGCAGGTGAAGAGTACACGGGGGAAAATGCACGGACTAAGAAACAAGCGGAGATGAATGCTGCAAAGGTTGCTTATATTGCTCTTTCCGAAGGTAATTAATACGATCTTCTTATATATATATATATATATATATATATATATATATATATATATATATATATATATATCAGTTATCTGATCTATTATTGGTTTGTGTTTTTTGGTTAGGTGCACCAAGAACGAGCAATGCACCTGCTTTTCCCAACATTCAGATGATAACTCCTTCTAGTTTTGGATCGCCCAGCTTGCAGACGGTTGCGACTCAAACAAATGAAGCAGTTCTTATACCGAGTAGTAGCCAGATGGGGACAACCATTTATGAAGAAAGCAGTTGTTTAACTTTTAACGAATCTGAGAACACAAAAGGTAATTTGTTAAATGGAAAGCCACATACCAATTCAGATTCATTTTTTATTAAAGTAGAAGTGGAAAAATGGGTAAAATTGGAGGTTGCGTAAAAGGTCAACATGAGTGCGGGTCAAAACGGGTAGTACTGCTCATGTTGCCAAACGGGTCTGTTTGGGTTGACTTAATATTCTTTTCTCCAAAATTTTGCATTTGTTTGCAAATATATAATGTATCAAATACGATGAAAAAAGGTATACTATGTCAATAATAATCGAATTATAATGATTTAGAAGGTTTAATATAATTATGCATCAACAAAATCACTTTAAGCAAGTTTCTACTCGTTTACATTTTAGGGACGTATTTTTGGTTTCACACGTCATAGCTAAAAAAATAACCTGAATAGACCCATTTGTATCCACAATTGGAAGTCCGGATTTGCGTTGATTATATCTTCATCTAATAGTATAGGATAAGGGAAAGTTATTGAAATGACCCCTTTTTACATAAGTATTTTACAATGGCTCTTTTTTAGTTTATTAAAATGAAATGTCACCTGTTTCGTCAATTTTGGATTTTGCTAAATGGTGAAATCCCTTTTTGAAATTAACGGTTACTTTTTGGCGATATTATTTTGACGAAATTTCACTTTTTCATGGCAAAGTATGACTTTGTTATAGTTTTCTATTTCAGAATTTTTTTTTTCTTTTTTGCTAAAAGGTCGAACTTTCACAATAAAAGGTCAAATTTCGCCAAAGAACTAATTGGCGAAATAGGTGACAAATCTAATGAATTTTTTAAAGTTAACAATTTAGTAATATCTCCATTTGATAATGTTTTTTATAAAATATTTTCATATGTTAGGATTTATATTTATCCATTCATTAGTTAATTGAATCTACGTCAGAAACGAGTAATGTTAACAGTTGCTTCATGTTTTAGAATTTAGATGATATTTGCTTGAAGCTTCTAATTCTAAATTCGATTAGAAGTGTTAACTTATTAACTTTTCTTATCATTTTTTCAGGATATTTTGATTTGAAAGCTTTGCAAGACGTTATACAGATGCATTCAAATCCCTTTCCGCCAGTTGTGATCCAACAATCTCAGCCAAAAGCCACATCGGATGTTATTGATTTTGCAAAACTAAGTATCAGCCGGGAAAACGTCATAACTCAAGCCGCTGAAGCTCATGAAGGTACACACGTTTCCAAACACTTTTTTCTTTTTATCGAAACACTAAGTCCTGTTCGTTTAGCTCGCTTTGGGATTCACTTTGTCAAATTCAGGTTTTCCCGCCGATGTTTTCAATCCAATTTCATTTAACGTTCTCTATTTTTGTGGGTCGAATTTATCATATTATCGTATGTTATTTTCAGGGTTGGCCTTAAATGGTCAAAGAAATCAAATCTCTTTCAATGAAATCACTTCCAACGTAGTCATTGATTCAGGTGCTTCTGCAACACCACATTCAACAAAAATCGTGATTCGACCACACGTACAAGGCATGACCTATGACGGTCCAATCCAAGTTTCTGATGACGAATGGGTTGCAATGAAAGTCGATGTTTATGAAGAAACATGATTTTAGAAATATTGGAATTAGAGATCAAGTTAGTTTTATAGTTTCTTTAGGGGTAATAATTCTTTTGGATCTCTTTGGTATGTAGGTGTAACAATTATCGGGTGATGTAATGAACCCGGAGTTAATATATTTATACTATTGGTCGTGTAGCAACTCCAGGTGTTTTAGCGATATATACATGCTTAAAAAGTGATTTTGCTACAACCATATTTTTGGTAGATCGATTGGTTTCCGTAACGGGTCAAAATAACAATTCATTGGGTAAAAATAATAAAATGTTGGTGTAAGAAAATGATCGACAAAACAAGGAGTCTAAAGTCGCGCATTACTTGTTCCTTGAAGCACTTCCGGACATTAATTTCACAAAGTTTATCTTAGCGAGTAATTATTAGAAACTCTTTAAAACCGATCTCTGTACTTAGTGATACTGTGAGGATTTATGCAATGAAATGGATGTTTTGGGCGATTTTCGACTTGTTTGACAGTTTAATTCAAGACTTGGGAGCTCGGAAGTAATTAAGAGTATCATATGTCATGTGCAAGCCCGGAAACATAAAAATCTTGATCATTCCTCTTCTGAAAGATACTTTAATTAAACCTAGATCCGATCAAATAACAACCTCCCAAAATCAAAAGAACGAAACGACATGTTTTCACAATAAGCGATTGGTCGGTGACATTAACACACATACTCAAATTAAGGGGTGTAAATGAGTCGAGCTACTCGTGAGCTATTCGAGCTCGACTCGTTAAAAGATCGATTCAAGCCGAGCAGAAACGAGCTCGAGCCCAAGATTGGTACATTGCGCCCGCGAGTCTAAACGAGTTTAAACAAGCTTTTGTTTGTATAAATATATTAATATATATAATATTAATATAAAAATAAGCGACTATATATAGATAAAATAATAAAATGATATATGATTTTTTAAACGCGTCGAATCCGAGGTAGGACATGTCTTGCGAGCCGAGTTCTAGCTTTAAATATAAGGCTCAAAACAAACTAGCTCGAGCTCTATAAAATTTAAACAAGCCGAGCTCGAGCTCGGACTCGACTCGACTCGTTTACAACCCTACTCAAATTTAAACATACTTCATTCTTACACGATGTAACAAGTGAAATAATCCGGACATCCCCAATATGTAACCTCCTACTTAGTTTTAGACTATACAAATGATTACAAGCATAGATCAATGCAAACAAACAATCTTCATCAAAATCAAAATTCAAACTTTTGTTCTTTTAACGGTTCGGGGTTACAGTGACATCCAATTGGGCAATATGCAACCCACGAACCCACACACCCTCACAAGGAAGAATTTATTTATCTCACAAGAGAAAACACTCAGGTAAGGCTCGAACTCGAGACCTCTTCTTCATCGCAAAACCCAGATAGAAGGATGTGAGTTAACATATCAACGATAAGTTGTGTGGATTAAAGAAGGGTAAAATGAAATTAAGAGCAAAAAGTGAATTTTAACTAAAAATCTTGATAACCCAAAACTCTATTATGGTTAAAATTCAAATACTTGCTATAAGAAAAGGTTGTATTTTATAAATTTAGAAATAAGTTTGTAGATGCAACGACGGTTATTTATTAATGTATAATATTTATTTTTTTTATTCAAAATTTATTTGACCTGGTGTATGAAAAATAAATAAACACGTGTGATCTTTGAGAGTAATATCGTGTTGAAGGAATCCCGCACGTGTCAAACATGCTAAACTAATTCGATTCAACACATGTATTCGACTCCTACAGACCATCAATATCATCTATGGTTTTACACTTTACCGCGACATGAATAGTTAACGATGTCATGAAAAATAATAATAATTGGATACAAAGTAAATCGAAATTTGTTTCTTTTAATTTATCTGAAATTATATATTCCTTCCGTTCCAATTTATTTCTACTTTAATTTTAACCAATCAAAAAAGTTTTAGTGATTATAAATGATTTTCTAATAGATGAATAGTGTAATTCAAACATATTTTCATAATTGGGTATATTTTAAAAGTGGACATTTATTTTGGGACGAATAAAGTATTTCAGTTTACTTTTCGTCTAAATTAAAGTGAAATTGTCTACATTAAAGTGAAATGACCAAAATATCTTTATAATTTATTCGTCATGAATATGGATAATAGTACTTTACTCATTTTACTTATGTTATTGCAAAAAGTGAATCGAAAATTTCCTTACAGAAATGACAAGTGCACTTTCAAAGTCGCATGGATTGTGTTATTAATTTCACGAGACCACAAGTATCAAGAACTGTTTTCATAATTTACTCTAAACTTTATCTATAAATATAGCTAGCCGACTCTTTCAGTTCATACATGGAAAAGAGCTGTTTAGAACACTTCCTCACCACACTATGAGGAAGTGTTCTAAAAAGATATGTGTACGATTTACAAGTATCAAGAGTTTGGGATTTTCAAGAGTTCCACGAAAAGATAACTCTGGCTGGACAAAGCTTCAAAGCTCAACAAAGTGATATATTCCTTTGTAGTTGTCCCAAAACCGGCACAACTTGCCTAAAAGCATTGGCTTTCGCCATCATAACCCGACACAAATTTGATCATTCCACAAGTCCTTTGCTCACGACGTTACCTCACAAATGCGTTCCTTTCCTAGAAAAAGACATGGATAAAATCGAAGACAACCACAACAATAACCCGAACTTCCCACTTGTGTCAACACATGCTCCTTACACTTCTTTGCCACAATACGTGATAGCTTCAAATTGTAAGATAGTTTATATATATTGAAACGTAAAAGATGTCATAGTTTCTCATTATTATTTCCTTAGAGAATCACTACATTTATCCATGGAAGATGTGTTGTATTTTAGGGTTTCGAATTGGATGATACCGAGAGTCGTGTGAACACTTTCAGATCAAAATATTCCAGTGGTATCCTTGAAATTATTGATCGGATAAAACTTAGAAATTAACAATTGAAAGTGATGAATTTTGTTGTGTTTGAATTTTCTGCCATACCAGTAAGTTATAAAACTACTATATGCAGTTTTATTAAAACTGATCCAACAATTTTTACTAGTCAAACCCGTATCCAACAATTAGCTCGACCCCAGCCAGAGGCTCTGCCCCTTGGACCCCGCTATCGGGGGCGCTGCCCCCGAATCCCCGTCGTTTAGGGGCTTCGCACCTAAACAATCAAGATAAGTTCGAACCAGTGTTGTAAAAAACGGATTCCAAGGCCGCCTAGGCGGCGCCTAGGCGCTAGGCGGTGGTCCACCGCCGCGTGTTTCATCAAATCGGTGAGATTCCAAGGTTTGGTCAAAAAACGGTCAACGAACCGCCTAGGCGGGTCAAATCGGCATAGGCGGGTCAAATCGGGTCAAAAAACGGGTCAAATCGGTCAACAAAAAAAGTAAAAAAAAAAAACAGATCTAGGGTTAATCGGAACAATATTCACAGCCGTTTTTTCTTCAACCCAATTCCGCTAATCAGAACATGTCGTCGACATCTAATTCCAACAGGCGCTTCATCTAATTCCCAATTCTAACACGTCGCTTCATCTAATTCGGTAATTCCCAATTCCCTTAATCTAATTCGAATACCAATTCACAGCGCCTACATCTAATTCGAACACCAATTCACAGTATTTATAATATTTGTTATGTTTATTTATAATATTTGTAGTATTTTGTTATGTTATACATAGTATTTATAATATTTGTATATAAAAAGTCAATCCGCCTAGGCGGATTCCGAGCTCCAAGGGGGTCGACCGCCTAGCTACCGCCTAGCGTTTTTTACAACATTGGTTCGAACAAGTGTGCACTCCACACTTTCCCGAACTTGTTGATATTTATCAAGATTACATTGGTTAAAACAAATTAATCATATTACACTTAAATCATATTGGTGGCATAAATCACCAACAAGATGCCCCATTTAATGAAGCATTTGATGATTTCTATAACGGAATTTCACTTTATGGCCCATACTCATATATTGGAATACTGGAAAGAGAGTCAGGAAAGAGAGTCAGGAAAGAACTCCAGGGAGAATACTTTTCTTGAAGTATGAAGATATGAGAAAGGATCCTACAAACAATGTGATTAAGCTTGCGGAGTTTATTGGCTATCCTTTTTCGATCCAAGAAGCCAACACACGTGTTGAAAATATTATAAAGTTGTGTAGTTTTGAGAACCTAAGCAACCTAGAAGTGAATAAAACTGGAATGCATCGTCCAAATCAACCTGAAGTTTTAGAGAATCGATTTTATTTTAGGAAGGCAAAGGTTGGAGATCGGGAGAACTACTTCACGGATGAGATGAGAGAAAAAATAGACAAATTGATAGATGAGAAACTCGGTGAAATTGGTTTAATTCTAAAGTAAGAGCCCTGATATCACACACATATATCCAGTTTTTTGTTTCATTATATCTATCTATGAATGTTTAAGATAATAAATAATTATTTTGTGAAATTTAACATTACAGAGTCTAGAATCCAAACACTTTTTTCTTTATAAATTTGAAAGTTGGATACTAAGGTAATATTATAAACACCATTGCCACCAAGAGAAAAACATTGTTGACGATATTGGGAAATTGAGCTCCACACTCTATTATTGCACATACGAGAAAAACATGACACAAACGATGAAAATGGAACCTGATCATACAAAGAGATAAGTTACATTGTCGTTCAAGGCTTAGTTAATTCTAGAGAAATCAAGCCGAGAGGAGCCACAAACGTCTATTGCAGCCTTCGCCCTTCGGCTCATCTCTAAAACCCATTCTTTTAACTTCATCCCTTCCGTCAACTCTCTCACCCTATCCTTAACAATCCCTGCATGCACAAACCCATTCGAAGACATTTTCATAGCCAAAGCAACCTTCATTTCTTCAACGAGATACACCTTATTCATTGCTTGGTCCGCGTACAATGGCCATCCCACCATCGGTACCCCAACAACCAAGGTTTCAAGTGTCGAGTTCCACCCACAATGATACACTAACCCACCAACCGAATCATGATTAAGTATAGGTTGTGGGACCCACTTTTTCACCACCATATAGGCATATACCCTTATCCTTGGTCCTTAATTTCTAAAAACTCTCGAGGAAGAATATCATCAAGACCAGCCTCTTTATCACTTGAACTTAACTTGATTTCTTCCAACCCCACATATGTGTTTATATGATGCCCAGAAGATTTAGCCATGTTAATCGCAGTGTCTAGGAAGCATTTATAGCATTGCTTTCTCTATCAAACCCAACCTTTGGTACATTAGAAACATGGATGGGAGGCACTCCAGGGATATGTAACCAAGTGTTTGAATCTTCAATCTTGCTGGCGTTTGTGTTGTGGGTGGTTGGGAAATATAAGAGGTCGCACATGCTGGAAGCGCTAGTAACATAAAAGTAATAAGTTGGTAAGTTGATAGACGTATTCGAAATATGAAAAGCAACATCAGAAAACATATTGAACAAATTGATAATCAAATACAGACAGAAACAATCAACTCCAACTTTCTTCAGTATAATCAATGAATCACAATACATAGACTATCAGAACGATTAAACAGTCAAAGTATTGATTGTTATAAACTATACAGACAACAACTTAGGGTTTCAATTTGATAATTTCACTTTTAGAGAGAGAAAGCACAACACTTAGAGAGAGAAACAATACAACTCATTCATCACAAACCCTAAAACAAAGCGATGTATTTATACTGCACAAGTTACACTGGAAACCTCCGTCTTTTAGAAAATAACATCCATGTCCTTCGACTTCTGCATCTTCACTTTAAGCACAATAATAACACTAAACTTTAAGACGTTGACACCTTTAGTCCCTTAACATATTAACTGCATAAAACCGCTTTAAGTTAGAACTCGTTTATTTCAAGTTAGAACTGACGTTGGATTTATCTTTCGAACATTCCCCCTCAGTCCTAACTTGAAAGGCATTAAACAACTCCAATTTCGAACACAAATACTTGTGTTGATTTGGAGGAGGTCCTTTTGTAAAAACGTCTGCAAGCTGATCAACAGACTAAATTTTTATCAATTTAAGAACTCCATAACAAACTTTTTCGCGAACAATATGTAAATCAATTTCAAAGTGTTTTGTCCGCTCATGGAATACAAGATTGTTAGCTATCATCATTGCGACTTTGTTATCACAATAAAAGTCAATACGGGTTAAATCATTTACTTTCATATCATGTAATAAATTGATTAACCATAGTGTTTCGCAAGTAGAAGCAGCCATTGCTCGGTATTCTGCTTCAGCAGAAGACCTAGAGACAATTGGTTGCTTCTTACTTTTCCACGAAAGAAGAGAATGTCCAATGTAAACACAAAAACTAGTGACAGACCTTCTAGAAACCTGACATCTTCCCCAATCAGAATCAACATACACAAACAATTTAACACTATCAGATTTACACAACTGAATTCCTTGTCCAGGAGCAGTTTTAAGATATCTAAGAACTCTTAGTGGAAGATTAAAGTGTAGTTCTGTAGGAGCATGCATAAACTGGGACAAATTTTGCACAACAAAGCTGATATCATGCCTAGTAAGGGTCAAATATATCAATTTTCCAACAAATTTTTGGTTCACAGAAACATTACTCAACAATTCACTAGACTTATGTTCTACTTTGTCAAACATAAGAGAAATGTTGGCATCAAGTGGAGTAGTTGCAGGTTTACAACCTAATAAACCAACCTCATCAAGCAACTCGAGACAATATTTTCTTTGAGATAAACAAACAACCACATCAGTTTCAAACAACTCTATACCAAGGAAATACTTTAAGGCACCTAAGTCCTTAATCATAAACTTAGAGTTAAGAAACTTTTTTATAGCCATAATTTCGTCATTATAATTCCCAGTGATGATAATATCATCAACATTCACTAATAACATAACATGTACTTCACATTTAGTCACACACATAAAAGGAATAATCAAACTTGCTTTGAACAAAACCATATTCACATAAACTAGCAGTCAATTTCTCATTCCACTTTCTAGTTGCTTGTTTTAGACCATATAAAGACTTTTTAAGCTTACACACTTTGTTATCAGTTTAATTAACTCAACCTACTTGTAGACTAATTACACATTTATAGGCAGTGGACCTATTCGTATATAATATAGTTTTAAGTAAGTAAAGGTTCGAACTCATGGACTAATTTAGCTTTTAAATCTCGAATTAATAATACTTGTTTTTTTGGGGGTTTTTTGTTATTACTAATGATTAACTACTTAAAACTGAGATTGATTATAAAATCGTTTTGAGAAAAGAATTGTTTGTTATCAAATAATGGAAAAGTATACTCGTTTGACACTTCACTTGTTTTCTATTTATGTTTACGAAATTGAATGTATATTTAACTTCTAGTTTATAGTAAAACTCCTATCGAATATTTTACTAACTTTAACTACTTCAAATTATAATGTTCCTCTCAAATACAATTACAATTATCGATAATTAAACATTAAGTAACAAGCCGGTGATATATGATATAACCTTATAAAGTTTCCTCTCGAATAACTTCTCTAATTATTAAGTCCTCTCGAATCTTAACAAATAGACTTACTCGTTACGTTTTATTACCTAAATTGTTATTACTAGGTCCTCTCGAATCCTAATAATTTTAAACCGATTATAGACCGACCGATTATTTCATACAAGTTAATTAATCTACCTAGATTCCTCTCGAATACCTAGAATATTGATTAACTAATCTGAATATAAACAACTATATGATAATATATCAAAACAAAAACAATTAAGGATCAACGATTAAACATAAACACCTAAAACAATCAATAACGCAAACATAAACGTCAAACAAGTTCCATAAATAAAACGAGCATAAAAGAGTTTTATCTAACCATAATAAAGTCCAAAATAGCAGCAAAAATTGAATAAAACATACTAGAAAGTCTGGAATAAAAGATAGGAAAACAAACTAGAAAAGTTGCAAAACGTGTCGTGACCGAATTGTAACCGTACTCCAACTCTAACTCTTTTCCTTGCTCTCCAAGCTTCCAAACCGAGATCTCCAGCTCCAGATATGTGATGGAAGGATTGATGATGAAAACTGGTCGTTTGGGTTGGTATTTATAGAGATAAATCAAGAGGAAATCGAGTTCGAGTCAAATTCCAATTTTGCAAAAACTGCGGGAGGGCGTCGTTGTGGCTTGTCTAGGACGACGCAGTGCGAGCTGCATTCCCATATCCGAAATTTTGGTTATGTAGCTCTCTCTTTCTTCTTTCTTCTCCAATTTGAATCACCTAAATCGGATATCGTATGAAGAAGTTATGATCAAAACGGTGGAGGTGATACTGCGACGTTCTCTTCGTCAGAAATCACTATTTTTCGTCTTTTAAGCTCATTTCTTCCACCATTTCCACTTCCCATTCATATAAACCTATGAAATAGAAAAAACAAATTTTCCACACGATTAAATGCAAAAACCTATCCTATCCATCATGTTTATTATGAAAAACACCATTATCACTTCTAAACACTTTAACACTTTTAGAAAACTGACTTTTAATCAAATTATAAAAATCAAGAATGTAGTTAAATACATCATCCTTAGTTTTAGGCATATACAACCACACAGCTCTAGAGAAATCATCAACAACTGTTAGGAATTATCTAAACCCTTCCTTGGTTGTTACTTTATAAGGACCCCACAAATCCAGGTGAACCAATTCACCCAAGTGACTTGATTTGTGGTCACCTAGAGGAAAAGGTTCTCTGGTTTGCTTGGCCTTATGACAAACATCACAAGGACCAGATTCAGTACTTCCTACCACATTTAAGGAGGTTTTTAAGACATGTAAGACCTAATCAGAGGGATGACCAAGTCTATTGTGCCACATATCAAAAGACAGACAATTAAGCACATTATTGGCAGCACAATTACCTTTACTAGTCACATTAAAGTAATATAAACCATCAGAAACACTACCAGTCCTCATGGTATTCTTTAGAGTTAAATCATGAATAAAGCAATTATGTTCATTAAAAACAGTGGAGAGTTTGCTATCTCTAGCAAGTTTAAACAAAGATAGTAAATTTACATTGTACTCAGGAACAACCAAAACATCATATAGAACAATATGGTCATTAAGTTTTAAATTTCCAATTTTGACAATTCTAGCTTTAGTTCCATTTGGATGTCATACTTTCAAGTTTAAACCAGAATTAACTACAACACTATCAAGACATTCATCTGATAGTTGTGACATTCGCGAATTTCTAGGTATATTCCTATCGACTCGTATTCGTTTTATTTATTTATGTTTATGTTTTGACCCTATTGTATTCCTTTTATGTTTTATCGTATTCGTGTTTTATGAGTATTGTATTCGTATTTCTCGTATTTTATGAGTATCGTATTTATATATCTTATGTGATTCGAATCTTTATGTCGGGAACGTTTAGTTCTAAGTGCCTTTAGTATAAGTCTAGTATGCTCTTATGATAAGTTTAGGGGAAATATGCCTTATTTATACGATTAAGATTAACGTTTAAAAAGTATTTCAATTTTAGTCCTTTCAGAAATTTATTACGAAACTAGTCCTATGGGAGATTTTTATTACAAAAATAGTCCTAAAAGGATCTACCAACTTTTTTGTCTTATCTCATACCAGAATTTTTGTCTTTATTCAACTTTCACCATCATCACCTACTCATTCCCATCCTCCTCACTCTCTCTCTAAAAACACACACAACACACACACCAAAACCCTTCCTTCTCTCTAAATTTCCCGGAGATCCGACCGTTGAAATCCAAATCCGAGACTAGATTATTGCTCACTGTATTCATCTTCATCTATCCTCCAATTTTCATTACGATCGGGTAAGTATTTCTCGGATTTTGTTTTAAACTTTATTATTTTGATTCAATCTCGGAAACACCACTTTTTACCGTCAAAACTTGGATTTTATTGAGGGTTATTATACCTAAACGTATTCTGGTCATAAGGTTTCAATTATGGATCATTTTGACACCTAAAACACTCAGAAATCGAATCCCGAATGTAATTTTTCGTAAAAACCCAGTTACGTCACGTAACTGTGTTACGTGAACGTAACTGAGCACGTAACACACTTCAACATCACGAAACTAGCTTGTTACGCACGTAAGTGCCACTTACGTGACTTGCAGGTCACGTAACAAGCTTCTTGTTCACGTAAATGACTTGTTGGTCACGTAATACCTTCATGAGCCCGTAACTCATCACGTAATTCTTGGTGGTCACGTAACAAACCCTCTTGATCACGTAAGTAGTATGTATATCACGTAAGTAGGTTGTTTGGCAAGTAACTATGTCCCGTAACTCCTCTAGATCACGTAAGTGTCTTGTTGAGCACGTAATTCCTTCCTATAGCACGTAACTTGTTGCTTACGTGACTTGTAGTGCACGTAAGTAGCTTGTTTGTCAAGTAACTAGCTTGCTGAACTTTCCGAAACGTTTGTAATCCCGTTAAATCGATATTCCTTTTAGTCATTTTAAAACCAATATAAAACGTTAATCGTTAAGGCATACCCCACTAGACTTAGAGATACTTAGACATGTTTATTTACGTGATGTTTAGGGCACTTAGACGTGGGAGCTTGACGGTATTATAGTATTTCCCGACATATCGTGATTTGGATTGCTTTGCTATTCAGTGAGTTATTCGTTGCCCTTTTTACCCTTTTTACACTTTTTGGGCATGATTAGCGTTGTATAAATGTATTTTTATGGTATATTATGTATTATGGATATGATGCCTTTAGGTTAGCATTACCCAACTTGTTCCGCCTTTGTGGTAGAACGAGGCCCCGTATACACACCTGTTAGCTTTTAGCCGCCGGTTCGTATATATAGCGCTATATGGGTCTAACAAACCCTCATTTCTAACACGATGGATGATGGATGCGCCCTGTCCGTGTTAGTAATGTTATGACCGTTGATTTCGAGGACAACCTAGCGTAATGCACTAGGTGGGGTTAGTTGCCAGTATTGTTATGGTTCAGGTGTATCGTATTTACCTAAGGCTATTATCTATCCAGAATGCTATTTTATGAAATGATTATGGTGTTTTTATGGTATATGTATGAGTATTTTATCAAAAAGTTTTGTAAACTTCAAGTATATTTTGAAACATCATTTTCAAATGACTTATCTTCAAATCTTATCATTTTTGGGTCAAAACCTATTGAAACTTTTATACCAATATGTTTTTATTAATTATTGCGAATAATTCACCAACTTTATGTTGACGTCGTATTTTAACGCTTTTCAGGGATTTGAGGTTACACTGTTTGATGCTATGCTTTGTTGGCTACGTGGATCTTTTGCATGGAATTTGTTTTGCTTATGTTAATTCCTTAGTATCCCAAACGCTGTAGCCGTATTTTGATATATTCGGATGATTGTAATAACGTATTCTATTTCAAACTTATTTATCTATGTTGATGATGTATGGCTTACTTATGTTTATGTAGCCTTTGAATCTCTGATACCGTATACACTGTACACCTCGGTTCCGCCATTTTTGCGGGGTGTGACAGAAGTTGGTATCAGAGCCAATGGTTATAGCGAACTAAGTGACCTTACGGAATCACTTAGACTATGACCTAGGCTTTTGGACCTATCTGATTTACTCTATGTGCGCATTTCTTTCTTTTGTGGGCCTGTATGTGATTCGTATGCTTTATGTGCTTTTGTTTTGCATTTTATGCTTTGAGGCCTGTTTGTTTTAGTCGCACATCCGGTTATCGTTCTGATTTATTCTGTTTGACATTCGTAGAAGATGCCGCCTAAGAGAACTTCTACTAGGTCTACTCCTGCCGTCACTGCTACGAGAAGGTCGGCAAGGCGAGGTCGCGCCAGTGTGAGAGCGGGTGCTACGCCTCAGAATACCACTGCTGTCCCCAATGCTACTTCCACCGCTCCGAATATCAGTCAGTTGATTGCGGAGCAGATTGCAGCGGCGATACCAGTGATTGTGGCACAGCTCAAGGAGACACCGGTGCAGGATGCCGACATCGGGTTTGAAGAACCTGTGATGCCGAGTGTTGGATCAGAAGGTACGGCGTCTGGGCGCGATGGTTCTGATGTGGGAAGAGCAGTGCACGTGGGAGTCGGTGGACCGAGTATTGTGATTGAAGATCCACCCCGAGGCTGTTCGTATAAGACCTTTCTGGATTGCAAACCTACTGAGTTTAGGGGTACTGAAGATGCGGTTGCTACCCTGCAGTGGTTTGAGAAGATTGAGTCTGTGTTTGACGTTTCGGGATGTGCTGAAGATAGCAAGGTTAAGTATGCTACGTTCTTGTTCCAGGGTAAAGCCCTAACTTGGTGGAACTCAGTGAAACGAGTTCAGGGCCGAGCTGCTGTTACCCTGATGACCTGGGAAAACTTGAAGGCTATGATGAGGAAAGAGTATGTGCCGACATCTGAGACGCAAAGATTGGAGAACGAGTTGTGGAACCTGACTATGCGAGGTTCTGATTTTCGTGGGTATGTGAACCGATTCTATGATTTGTGTGTTTTGGCTCCTCGTCTGGTTCGTACGGAGAATGAGAGAATCGAACGCTTCACGAATGGGTTGCCCCAGACTATGCGAGATCACATTATTTCTCACCTTCCGGGTACCCTACAGAGTGCGGTTGATATTGCTGGTCGGTTGACCGCAAGTATGATCCGTGGTGGTGTTCTTCAGCCGGTTGTGAGCCGAAGAGATTCTGGAAGATCTGATAGAAGAGATATGGGTAATTCGAGGAAGAGAAGTCGTGGTCAAGAGCAGAGACCCCAATTTCCTCAAGTGTATGCTTTGACAGGTTCTGGAGCTGGTTATCAGGGCGTGCGCCCGAAGTGTGGTACTTGTGGCAGTGCTCATGCAGCAAATGTGGCTTGCTGGGTTTGCAAACGGTGCAAGAAGTTAGGCCACACCGAGCAGTTTTGTGGTAGGGCTACTGGAGCATGTTTTGAATATGGAGAAATGGGTCATCGCCGTCATCAATGTCCCAAGCTTATAGCACCTACTCCCCTTCCTACTCATGGTGCTGGTACTAGTGCGAGAGGGAATCCTGCCAAGAGCCGAGCTTTCGCCATGGAATCTTCTGAAGCTCATCAGGATCCTACTGTAGTCACTGGTACATTTCTTGTCGATGATTATCCTGCTTGTATCTTGTTTGATTCGGGTGCCGATAGAAGCTTTATATCTAGTGATTTTCGTCCCTTAGTAAACCGTGCTTCTAGTCCTTTAGAGCCTGCTTATGAGGTAGAAATAGCTGATGGTAGATGTGCTTGTGTTAGAGAAGTTATTCGTGATATTCCCCTCGTATTAGCCGATATTCCTTTTTCCATCGACCTTATTCCTATGAAACTCGGTAGTTTCGATGTCGTAGTCGGTATGGATTGGCTAGCTAAGCATAAAGGAGAAATAGTCTGTTATGAGAAGCTTATTCGTATTCAGAAGCCGGATGGAGATCAGATGATTGTACACGGAGACAAGGCTGGGAAACGCCTTAAAGTCATTTCTTGTTTGAAAGTTCGCGACTATATCCGTCAAGGTTGTTCCTTATATCTCGCTCACTTGGTGAAGAAAGATTCTACGATAAAGATTGATGGTGTACCGATTGTTCGCTAGTATTCTGACGTTTTTCCCGAAGATTTACCTGGAGTCCCTCCCCAGAGACAAACCGACTTTCGTATTGATCTTATTCCTGGAGCAGCACCTGTTGCTAAAGCTCCGTATCGTTTGGCTCCTTCCGAAATGCTCGAGTTGTCGAAACAAATTCAGGAACTGGTCGATAAGGGTTTTATCCATCCTAGTTTCTCCCCGTGGGGTGCTCCTGTTCTCTTTGTTAAGAAGAAGGATGGCTCCATGCGTTTATGTATTGATTATCGGGAGTTAAACAAGCTGACTGTGAAGAACCGTTATCCCCTTCCTCGTATAGACGACTTATTCGATCAACTTCAGGGTTCTTGCTATTTCTCTAAGATCGATCTTCGCTCTGGTTATCATCAGTTGAGAGTTCAGGAAGATGATATACCTAAGACCGCTTTTCGTACTCGATATGGTCATTACGAGTTCATGGTGATGCCGTTTGGTCTGACAAACGCCCCTGCAGCATTCATGGATCTAATGAACCGTATTTGTCGTCCGTATCTTGACAAATTCGTTATCGTATTCATCGAAGACATTCTGATCTATTCCCGAAGTCGCAAGGAACATGAAGAGCATTTGCGTCTTGTTCTAGAAGTGCTTCGAAAAGAAAAGTTGTATGCGAAATTCTCTAAGTGCGAGTTCTGGTTATCCGAAGTTCAATTTCTTGGCCACGTGGTTAGCGCGAAGGGTATTCACGTTGATCCTGCTAAGATTGAAGCTGTTAAAAGTTGGGTTGCACCAAAGTCACCGACCGAAATCCGTTCGTTTTTGGGTCTTGCTGGGTATTATCGCCGATTCATCGAGAACTTCTCCAAAATCGCTTCACCTATGACAAAGTTGACACAGAAGAGTGAACCATTCGTTTGGGGTTCCGATCAGGAGAGAGCCTTTCAGGTATTGAAGCAGCGGTTGTGTGACGCTCCTATTCTTAGTCTGCCAGTTGGTTCCGAGAATTTTGTTGTTTATTGCGACGCTTCGCACAAGGGTCTGGGTTGTGTGCTTATGCAGAATGGTAAAGTTATAGCTTACGCTTCGCTTCAGTTGAAAGTCCATGAGCAGAATTACACGACTCATGATCTAGAATTGGGAGCCGTCGTATTCGCATTGAAGATTTGGAGGCATTATCTGTATGGGACCAAGTGTACTGTATTTACCGACCACAAGAGTCTTCAGCACATATTCGATCAGAAGATGCTGAACATGAGACAACGACGCTGGGTTGAGTTATTGAACGACTATGATTGCGACATTCGCTACCACCCTGGTAAGGCGAACGTTGCTGCTGATGCACTAAGTCGTAAGGAAACAGTCAAACCAGTTCGTATTCGTTCTATGATGGTATCTATTCAGACGAGCTTGAAGGCTCGGATTATTCAAGCACAGGAAGGTATTATGACAGAGGACCGTGTTAAAGAGGAAAGGTTGTATAAGTTAGCGTTGGAATTAGAACCGAAGGAGGATGGAGTTCTGTATTTCCTCGAGCGTATTTGGGTTCCGGTTAGTATCCGTCAGTTGATTCTGGACGAAGCCCATAAGTCGAACTATTCCATTCATCCGGGTTCCGACAAAATGTATCATGATTTGAAAGAATTCTATTGGTGGCCGGGTATGAAGCGTGAGATCGCCGAGTATGTTAGTCGATGTTTGACTTGTTCCAAAGTGAAGATTGAGTATCAGAAACCGTCTGGGCTACTCCAACAACCGAAGATTCCCGAGTGGAAATGGGAACGTATTACTATGGATTTTGTTACAAAGCTTCCGAGATCTTCGAGTGGTTATGACAGTATCTGGGTTATTGTTGATCGATTGACGAAGTCTGCTCATTTCCTACCGATTCGTGAGAATTATCCGATGGAGAGATTCGTGCGTTTATATATTGCAGAGATTGTATCGAAACACGGAGTCCCTGTATCGATTATTTCCGATCGTGATGCTCGTTTCACCTCACGATTTTGGAAGACATTCCAGACTGCTATGGGTACAAGGTTAGATATGAGTACCGCCTATCATCCGCAGAACGATGGACAGAGTGAGAGAACTATTCAGACCTTGGAAGATATGCTACGAGCCTGCGCAATTGATTTTGGTGGTAGTTGGGATGTTCATTTGCCGTTGATTGAGTTCTCGTACAACAACAGCTATCACACGAGTATCAAGTGTGCACCATTTGAAGCTTTGTATGGCCGCAAGTGTCGATCGCCTGTATGTTGGGCAGAAGTTGGAGATAGTCAGATTTCTGGTCCGGAGATTATACAAGAGACCACTGACAAAATCTTCAAGATCAAGGAGCGATTGATTACTGCAAGAGATCGACAGAAAAAGTATGCTGATAAGCGCAGGAAGCCTCTTGAGTTCAGTGTTGGAGATATGGTATTATTGAAGGTATCTCCATGGAAAGGGGTTGTCCGATTCGTGAAACGCAACAAGCTGAGTCCGAGATACACGGGTCCGTTCAAGATCTTAGCCCGTGTCGGCCCAGCTGCGTATCGACTAGATTTTCCGGCAGAACTGAGCAGCGTACATAATGTATTTCATGTATCTCAGTTGAAGAAGTGCCTGGCTGACGAAACGTTATTAGTTCCACTTGAGAAACTCCAGATTGATGATAAGCTTCATTTCGTTGAGGAACCGATCGAGATCGTTGCTAGTGATGTTAAGCGTCTACGACGAAGTAAGATCCCGATTGTCAAGGTTCGTTGGAATTCCCGCTTTGGAGCTGAGTTCACGTGGGAACGCGAAGATGAAATTCTGCGGAAGTATCCTCACCTTTCCCCCGGAAGTAGTACCAGGTGATAATTTCGAGGACGAAATTTCATTTTACTTGGGGAGACTGTGACATTCGCGAATTTCTAGGTATATTCCTATCGACTCGTATTCGTTTTATTTATTTATGTTTATGTTTTGACCTTATTGTATTCCTTTTATGTTTTATCGTATTCGTGTTTATGAGTATTGTATTCGTATTTCTCGTATTTTATGAGTATCGTATTTATATATCTTATGTGATTCGAATCTTTATGTCGGGAACGTTTAGTTCTAAGTGCCTTTAGTATAAGTCTAGTATGCTCTTATGATAAGTTTAGGGGAAATATGCCTTATTTATACGATTAAGATTAACGTTTAAAATGTATTTCAATTTTAGTCCTTTCAGAAATTTATTACGAAACTAGTCCTATGGGAGATTTTTCTTACAAAAATAGTCCTAAAAGGATCTACCAACTTTTTTGTCTTATCTCATACCAGAATTTTTGTCTTTATTCAACTTTCACCATCTTCACCTACTCATTCCCATCCTCCTCACTCTCTCTCTAAAAACACACACAACACACACACACCAAAACCCTTCCTTCTCTCTAAATTTCCCGGAGATCCGACCGTTGAAATCCAAATCCGAGACTAGATTATTGCTCACCGTATTCATCTTCATCTATCCTCCAATTTTCATTACGATCGGGTAAGTATTTCTCGGATTTTGTTTTAAACTTTATTATTTTGATTCAATCTCGGAAACACCACTTTTTACCGTCAAAACTTGGATTTTATTGAGGGTTATTATACCTAAACGTATTCTGGTCATAAGGTTTCAATTATGGATCATTTTGACACCTAAAACACTCAGAAATCGAATCCCGAATGTAATTTTTCGTAAAAACCCAGTTACGTCACGTAACTGTGTTACGTGAACGTAACTGAGCACGTAACACACTTCAACATCACGAAACTAGCTTGTTACGCACGTAAGTGCCACTTACGTGACTTGCAGGTCACGTAACAAGCTTCTTGTTCACGTAAATGACTTGTTGGTCACGTAATACCTTCATGAGCCCGTAACTCATCACGTAATTCTTGGTGGTCACGTAACAAACCCTCTTGATCACGTAAGTAGTATGTATATCACGTAAGTAGGTTGTTTGGCAAGTAACTATGTCCCGTAACTCCTCTAGATCACGTAAGTGTCTTGTTGAGCACGTAATTCCTTCCTATAGCACGTAACTTGTTGCTTACGTGACTTGTAGTGCACGTAAGTAGCTTGTTTGTCAAGTAACTAGCTTGCTGAACTTTCCGAAACGTTTGTAATCCCGTTAAATCGATATTCCTTTTAGTCATTTTAAAACCAATATAAAACGTTAATCGTTAAGGCATACCCCACTAGACTTAGAGATACTTAGACATGTTTATTTACGTGATGTTTAGGGCACTTAGACGTGCGAGCTTGACGGTATTATAGTATTTCCTGACATATCGTGATTTGGATTGCTTTGCTATTCAGTGAGTTATTCGTTGCCCTTTTTACCCTTTTTACACTTTTTGGGCATGATTAGCGTTGTATAAATGTATTTTTATGGTATATTATGTATTATGGTTATGTATTATGGATATGATGCCTTTAGGTTAGCATTACCCAACTTGTTCCGCCTTTGTGGTAGAACGAGTCCCCGTATACACACCTGTTAGCTTTTAGCCGCCGGTTCGTATATATAGCGCTATATGGGTCTAACAAACCCTCATTTCTAACACGATGGATGATGGATGCGCCCTGTTCGTGTTAGTAATGTTATGACCGTTGATTTCGAGGACAACCTAGCGTAATGCACTAGGTGGGGTTAGTTGCCAGTATTGTTATGGTTCAGGTGTATCGTATTTACCTAAGGCTATTATCTATCCAGTATGCTATTTTATGAAATGATTATGGTATTTTTATGGTATATGTATGAGTATTTTATCAAAAAGTTTTGTAAACTTTAAGTATATTTTGAAACATCATTTTCAAATGACTTATCTTCAAATCTTATCATTTTTGGGTCAAAACCTATTGAAACTTTTATACCAATATGTTTTTATTAATTATTGCGAATAATTCACCAACTTTATGTTGACGTCGTATTTTAACGCTTTTCAGGGATTTGAGGTTACACTGTTTGATGCTATGCTTTGTTGGCTACGTGGATCTTTTGCATGAAATTTGTTTTGCTTATGTTAATTCCTTAGTATCCCAAACGCTGTAGCCGTATTTTGATATATTCGGATGATTGTAATAACGTATTCTATTTCAAACTTATTTATCTATGTTGATGATGTATGGCTTACTTATGTTTATGTAACCTTTGAATCTCTGATACCGTATACACTGTACACCTCGGTTCCGCCATTTTTGCGGGGTGTGACAATAGTGTCATATGCTGATTTGCTCCTGAATCTAGGATCCATCCATTATGGAACTTAACAGGATTGACAACAGAACTGGAACAAAAAAATCTATGAAAATTAGTATTAAAGAACACATTGTTGTTTTGAAAACGAATACGTGCCATATTGGCATGAACACCCCGTGGGACTGACTTATCACCAATCTGTTTCAAAATTCTATCCATTTGGTCCCTAGTAAAAGACATAGAACCACTAGAAACCACATTATCAACTAAAGCATTATTATTATTAAACTTGCTCTTAAAACCCTTTTTCCAGCCCGGAGGATAACCTACTAACTCATAATACCTCTCAATTGTATGCCCAATCATCCCACATTTTATAAAAGTTAAATTTGGATTAGGACCTCTCTTTTCAAACTTTTTATTGAAATTATTATTACTATTGAAGTTCTTATTAGGTTTAAAAGTTTTAGCCATAAATGCAATATGATGACCTTTGTTTGAAGAAGGTTGAGAAGAACCTCTGTGAGATTCTTCTCTAGACACAACATCAAAAGCTGTTTTAATAGATGGAAGAGGGTCAGTGGTTAAAATGTTACTACGTATGAGAGAAGAGGTTTCATCCAGGCCCATCAAGAATTGCATCAATTTAATTAGATTATTGTGATCACATAATTGTTTAGCACCAGCACAAGAGCATACATGAAGTTTAACCAAAGAATCAAATTGTTTCCTCAAAGAATTCAGTTTATGATAATAGTCAGACACAGAACTACCACTTTGAGTTAAACTATTAATCTTATGATGCAGATTAAAGGTAATAGAACCATCTACTTTATCATAAGTCTCTTTTAACTCATTCCACCCAACATAAGCAGAAGTAGAAAAAAATTGACCCAAATACAGTCTCTCAGAAATGGAACTCAAAATCCAAGTAAGCTCAACAGAATTACACCTATCATAATGCCTACTCAATACATCATCAGACACATCTTTTTTCCAAACTACCATCAATGAATCCAATTTTATTTTTAGTCTGCAAAGCAAGTAACATAGCACAACTCCATACATTATAGTTTTCAGTTCCTTTCAGCTTAAAGGTAATCAGAGAACTAGTGTTAGTGTCACTAGCATGCAGAAATAAGGGGTCACTAATGTCCATATTATTAACCTGAGTCATTTTTCACCATAAACCTGATCATAACATTTCCCGTTAACAATCTCGTAACAGCCTTTAGCATTATCACATAGCTGACTTAACGATACTCGAAAATTTACTACACATGGCAATTCAGTCGTCGGATGAACACTGCCAGCCGCCGGGTGGCCAATACTTCCATCCTCCGATTGGAAACATCCGACCGTCGGTTGGCACCTTTCAACCGCCGGTTGTAGGGATGAGCAAAAACCGGACCGAAAACCCAAAACCCGAACCATAAAACCGGACCGAATACAAAAACCGATGTTTTGGGTTTCGATTTTTGAGAAACCGAAAAAAGCGATTCGGTTTGGGTCGGAGGGTAAAACCAAACCGAAAAAAACCGAACCGAACCGAACCATTATATGTATGTCAATTTAATATGTTCACTTTTAGATGATATTTTAAGTTTTATTCTTTTTATATTTTCCTTTATCAAATTTTTTAAATCATCCTAATTAATTACTCCCTAAACACACAAGTTCTCGATGCTAATAGTGAAGACTCAACGTTTTCTTTTCTAAATTGTCAATATCATACTTATCAATATGTAATCTTTTGGTACC
The DNA here is from genome assembly GCA_910822075.1 of Senecio squalidus. Classification (NCBI taxonomy): domain Eukaryota; kingdom Viridiplantae; phylum Streptophyta; class Magnoliopsida; order Asterales; family Asteraceae; genus Senecio; species Senecio squalidus. Next base: position 54,239,667 of record CAJVGC010000508.1, read on the forward strand.
ATGTAGGCCATAATACTCAACAACATATAAGTTTATTTCTTCAATTTTGATTTATTTTTTTTTGTTGCCATGTACGCTATAGTTTACTAAGCCACATATAGCATTTTTTTTCTTCTTAATTTTGTGTTTAAAGTTTTCCGATTCATATCATTATGTTTTAGTAATATGCACAACTTCCTGTTATAAGTTGTGAACTGCTCCGCCAATTATTGCGTAACATAGGCTTCCATTTGAGATTTATTTCACAAGTTTTCCTTGACAGATCTATGAATTGGCCCATGTCCAAAAACCGAAATAAAATACCAAACCGAAGCGAAAAAAATCGAAACCGAGTGGAACCGAACCAATGTAGAAACCGAACCAAACGGTTTGGAACTTTCAGGAACCGAAATTTCGGTTTGGGTTCGGGTTGAAGTCGAAACCGACCCAAACCGACCCATGCTCACCCCTAGCCGGTTGGACCACGTGGTTCATCTTCTTCACCAAGCTTGCAACTTCCATGGTTCCAGGCTAATCAAACTCGACCAATCTCGATAAAAACTTTACCAAATGATCCTAAACAGCTTAAAACATTCATGTTAACGTAAATAACATGCTATACATCAAGTTTTCGATCCGGGTTTCGATATACTCTAAAACAAACTTCTACGAAATCAACTTCCGCTTACACCAACTTGATCCTTACGACTCCAGGAGTAAAATGGTGCGTTTCGTTTGATTAAACGACGAGAAACGGCTTCCGAATTAACCGTTTTTGCTTCGACCGACTTATTTGATTTCTTTCTCTCGGATGAAACACACAAACACACCACCAATTTCTTTCCTTTCTTTTAAATAATCTTAATATATAAGATTTTATAAATATTTACAAATTAAACCTCAACTATGTCATAATGAAATATTTAGCCCATAGTGGCGATTTCATTACAGAAATATAATATTTTTTTTCTAAATAATCCTGGACCACAAGCTTATTTCAACTCTAGTTCTTTTGCGATTTTGGGCCGTTAGAATTGTAATATTTTTTTCTCTTTAATTGTTTTAAAAAGTATTTGGTCTCGATGTAAATACTTAAGTAGAAGTGTTAACTCTGCATATCTTGTAAAGCTTCTAGGATGTTTTAATTCAATGAGAAACCAACTATTAACTTGATGTTTTATTATTTTATTCGACAAATTAATTTAAGCTTCTAAGATGTATTACTTCTTGTACATTGTTGATCAACAAATGTTTCTCTTAAAAAAGGATGGGACTGATACGGAAAGTATGAAAAGCTTTTGATTAATTATTTAATTTTAATTACAACAATTTGTATTCCTGGTGATCAAAAGTCTTAATTAGTATTGCGTTCGTCAGAAGTCATACTCAATCATTGGTAAAGAATAAGATGTCGAGGCTCGGCGAGAAATTACGAAAACATGTAAGGCGTTTTTGTTAGGTGTGACGGCAAAAAAACGTGGCCACGACGCGCCTTAACGCGAGGCTTTTGTAACGCGTTATGAAAAAAAATTAAAAAAAAAGTTAAAAATGACTACAAAATCATTTGATTGTAAATTTGTGAATATATCTTAGAATATATATATACTTAAATGTTAAAACAGACTTTTTGATAATTTATTGATATTTATATAACTTAATAATAGTTAATGTGTATATATATATATATATATATATATATATATATATATATATATATATATATATATATATATATATATATATATTTATATATAAAATTATAAAATATATTAAATTTTTTTGCCGCTTTATTACGCTTTGGAAAACGCCATGTCTCGTCATTTTTTGCAAAACTAGAGGCCTATTCATGGCGTCACGTCACGTCTCACGTTATCTGTAACCTCGGTCAAAATTACTTAAGAATTTATTACCATGTAAATATATAGGACGTATTGATAATCCCGTAATTGTAGCATCTGTTGAAAGAAGTTTTTTGAGGTTTAAGCTATTAAAGTAAAATTTAGAAATCTATAAGGTGACATGAGATGTTTAATGTATTTACAGCTACAACTAAATAATAACAAATAAGAACAATATACTAGAGTTAATTAGATATAAAGACATTATCAACAATCTTTTATTAAAGAATGTCCGACGAATGACTCTATTTAGCGAATAATAAATGATAATTTTTGTTTACTTATAATTTAATGATAAGGTTATTACATCGTTGAGAATTTAAATTATTGACTTGCGTAATTAAGCACCGTTGTTTTGGTTTATTTAAAACAATTTTTATTATAATACATAAACTTTCTATATATACTTAAGTTTTCTTCGTCTTAAAAGGTCTATTTTAAATATTATATGACACCTTTCAAATTCATTTAGGTGCTGTTTGTTTTTTCAGACATAAAATATGTGATGCATGTTACCATGTCGAGAAAATGTGGTTTTTTTTTGTCTAAAATATGTTAAAAAAAACCGTTTGTTTAGCTAAAAAATTGTTTGATTGGATAATTCATTTTTCTTTGTCAACTAATACTAGCTTGTTGAATTCATCAAATATAACAAAACTTTAAATTTAATTTGAAATTACAATAAAAATTGCCAAAACTTCAAAGTTTGGTACTTGAACACACCTTAAATGTTTCCCACCCTGAAATGTTAACATGAACATATTTCTAGTTTCATTTTACACCTATTCAACATATTTGGCATTCCTGTTGATATTCACTAAAAATATCATTTTAGTCTCGATTTAAAGTACTATAATATTCTTATCACATTGTTGGGTAAAACTGATTCATATTAATTTTTTTTTTGTTGTGAAAAGAGAAGAATAAGAATGGAATGAATATTATTAGGTCTAATATTTATAGATTCAAATATAGGATAGCCTTCAATAAAGGATCTTTGTAGATAAAGATCATTAATAATAAATAAATACAAGATTGACATCCATATAATAGATAATTCATAGCACTCCCCCTTTGATGTCCATTTTAAAAGTACCATGCCTCATTAAAACCTTACGAAGTAAAACCAGTGCATAATCTTTTTAATACGCTGATGTTGCCTTATTAAAAATATTGACAAGAAAAACCCAATGGGATAAAACCTTGGTCAAGGGAAAAAGAGTGCAACACGTATTGTCTCCCCCTGATGATCATATCACTTGAGCTCTTTGAGTCGACGCATGCCAATGTCATGAACCAATTTCTTGAATGTTGAGGTAGGAAGTGCCTTAGTAAATAAATCTGCTAGATTATCGCTCGAACGAACTTGTTGAACAATAATCTCACTATTCTTCTGCAAATCATGAGTGAAAAAAAACTTTGGTAGTATATGCTTGGTTCGGTCACCTTTAATATATCCATCTTTGAGTTGTGCAATGCATGCTCCATTATCTTCATGAAGAATTGTTGGTGCCTCGTTATCTGAAGAAATACCACAAGATCTACTAATGTGTTGTATTAAATTTCTTAACCAAACACATTCCCTACTTGCTTCGTGGATTGCTAAGATCTCTGCATGATTGGATGAAGTTGTTGTGATTGTTTGCTTTACAGAACGCCATGAAATTGCAGTACCGCCACTTGTGAATACATATCCAGTTTGAGATCGACCTGTATGAGGATCAGACATATATCCTGCATCTGCAAAACCAACTAAACTCGTTTTGGATGAGTTAGCAAAATATAAACCCATGTCTTTTGTTCCTTGAAGGTACCGAAATATTTGCTTAATCCCATTCCAATGTCTCCTTGTAGGACATGAACTATATCTTGCCAACAAATTTAAAGAAAATGAAATGTCGGGTCGTGTATGACCTGCGAGAAACATTAATGCTCCAATGGCGCTTAAATATGGTACTTCTGGACCAAGAATTTCTTCATTCTCTATCGGAAGTCGAAAAAGATCTTTTTCAACATCGAGTGACCTCACAACCATTGAAGTGCTAATTGGATGGGATTTTTCCATATAGAATCTTTTTAACAATTTTTCTATGTACGCTTCTTGGTGCACAAGGATTCCATCTTTGAGATGTTCAATTTGTAATCCAAGACAAAACTTTGTCTTTCCAAGGTCTTTCATTTCAAATTCTTTCTTTAAATATTCAACTGCCTTTGGAAGCTCTCCTGGAGTTCCAATTATATTCAAATCATCAACATAGACAACAATTATAACATACTCAAATCCGGATCTTTTTATAAAAATGCATGGGCAAATAGAATCATTTTTATAACCTTATTTCATCAAATATTCACTAAGTAGATTATACCACATACGCCCAGACTGTTTTAACCCATATAATGATTTGTTCAATTTGATTGAATAGTTTTCTCGAGAGTTTATTTTACATGATTCGGGCAGATTAAATCCTTCACGGAGTTTCATGTAAATTTCTGTATCAAGTGAGCCATATAAATAGGCCGTTACAACATCTAATAGACGCATATCAATTCCTTCTTGTATTACCAGACTAATAAGATATCGAAACGTTGTTGCATCCACCACAGGAGAATATGTCTCCTCATAATCTATTCCAGGTCTTTGTGAAAAACCTTGTGCCACCAATCGCGCTTTATATCTTATAATTTCATTTTTTTTCTCATTCCTTCAGGTCTACGGACAACTGATTCAAAAACTTTTCGTTTCGCGAGAGAATTCAATTCTGCCTTAATTGCGCCTTCCCATTTTGGCCAATCATTTCTATGTTTGCACTCTTGTATAGATTTTGGTTCTTGATCCTCATCATTTTCCATCACTTCTAGCGCTACATTATATGCAAAAGTATCATCGACGTCGATTTTGTTTCGGTTCCATACGGTTCTAGACATTATATAGTTTATCGAGATCTCTTCATTTTCAGGTATCTGGGGTTCTTCTGGAACCGTAATGTCTAGAGTCTCTTCAGGAGACTCTTCTCGTGTATCTTTCACCTCAAATTTACCATGCTCAATATTTGCTCCCTTTTTCGTTCGAGGATTTTTATCTTTGGAACCAATTGGTCTACCACGCTTCAAGCTTGCCCTAGATTCATTAGCGATGTTGGATTGTCCTTCTGAGACATCAACTATGATTGGAGCATTAACAACTGATATATGTGACATAGTCACTTTTCTTGGGTCAGTGAATGCGTCTGGTAATTGATTTGCTAATCCTTGTAAATGAATTATCCTTTCAACTTCAAGTTCACATTGTTTAGTTCGAGGATCAAGATGAGATAATGATAATTCATTCCAAGTAATTCCACTTTCTAACTTATTATTCTCTCCCCCTAATGTTGGGAATTTTATTTCATCAAAATGGCAATCAACAAATCTAGCCGTAAATAAATCCCCAGTTGATGGCTCTAAATATTTTATTATAGATGATGATTCATACCCAACATATATTCCCAACCTCCTTTGAGGTCCCATCTTTGTGCGTAGTGGTGGAGCAATTTGAACATATACTGCACAACCAAAAATCCTTAGATGGGAAATATTTGGTTCCTGACCAAAAACCAATTGTACTGGGGAGAAAGTATGATAACTTGTTGGCCTGATGCGAATTAGGGATGCTGCATGTAAAATAGCATGACCCCATGTGACAACCGTCAAAATTTCTGGTACATGTTCGGTCGCTATATCGGTTCAAAATCATTAGTCACTTTTTATCGTATTCGCTTTGTTCTAGTTCGAAACTGTTGAGTCGGTACTTGTCGGAACTAATGTCGGAATAACTTCCGGAATCAATTTTATAAGTCCTAATACCAAGAAAACACATATTGAACTTTCCTAAGTTCATAACTAATCATAATTAAGAACTTTCAATTAACAAAAAGGTCCAACGAAGCAATAACGTAAAAACGAAAAATCAGAAAATGCCGGAAAACTGCCCGATGCGCAGCACCTCCTCCTGAGGTGCGCAGCACCACCCTCCAGTTTTCAAAATATTTTCAAGTTTGGTCCTTGCCTCGTTTTTACACATTTTTAAACCAATCAAACTCGATTGGCAGACCATAATTACTGGTTTTAACCAGTAACACTGCCCTATACTACCATTTTCCTTTTATTCATTTTTGTTAAATCATTTTACCAAAACCAAAAACACACACACTTACACCTATTTCATTTTCTCTCATCTCTCTCTAAAACTCCATTGAAAACCAGAAAGTCCAGTCAACTAATCAGTCTAAAAACACATAAATCACCCACACAAATCGTTCCTTTCACCAAGAGGAGCAAGAGGGTGTCGTTTTTATCAAAAAGGACCACCGTTGTAAAGATTTTTGAAGCTCAAATCCGACCAAAACTCATCATCTAAGCTTTTCCTCCGGTAGATCTCTCCCTTTTTACTGTTTTAACTAAAATAATCGATTGCATGTAAGATCTAACGGTTGAAAATGTGTTTTTATACAAATCTTTGACTTTTATGGTCAAAAACGTTTTTAATCAAGATACTTTTTAGATCCACGAATCGGTGAATAAAAACACTTTAGAAACTGTTAAAATGATGTTTTAAAAGATATTTACTAATTGCATGTTAGATCTAAACAATAAAAACGAGTTTTTATAAAGATTTATATCACTTTCTCTACAAAAACGATTTTTATCTAAATGATACTTAGATCTATGTTTTTGTGGAATAAAAGTTGTTTAGAAACCATAATAATGATGTTTTATAAGTTATCTACTGGTTGCATGTCGAAATCCTTGTGTCACAAAACGTTTTTAGCAAGAAAAACACCAAACGGGAAAGAAACAGCAGCTAGGTGCGCAGCACCTAGGCTCAGGTGCGCAGCACCGAGCTGCTGTTCTCCCGAAAATTGTCGTTTTATCTCGTTTTAAGATTATGTTTACATTCTGGACTTTTACCGATAATATTTTGGGACTGAGATAAAAAAAATTAATGATAATGGTGACTTACAATGGACTCTTTTTACTTTTTGAATGTGTTAAATAAGTTATTATGTATTATGTGTGTTTTGCAAGCGGAATTGATTTTAGGTTTTGGACACAAGATTTGGGCGCGGAAGCGCTGCCCAAATTTCGTTAGAAAGCCTAAATCACTTCAGTAACCAAAACACGTCTAACACGTAAACGAATAACCTTGACATTGATTTTCCAAACTAAAAATAAACGTTAATCGCTTCGGACCAAATTTTGGAACAACATTGGACTTAAAACATAATTATAAACAAAAGTCACATAATCTTATATAAAGAACCTTATAAGAAATTAACTTTTGGACAACATTGGTAATTCTTAGGCAATTCCGTGATTCCCGGCTCCTTTCCGACCGTTTCCGAGTTCGCTTCTCCGCAAACCGTGAGTTACACCCCTCCTATCTTTTACTATTTTTGAGTACTCTTTTTGGGGGAAACATGAGATCACACTTGTTTTGAACTGTAACTTTTATGCGAAATTGTTTATGGACCATTTTGACTCGAAACCCATACGACTATTTTGTCTTTTGAAACTATTTGAACGACTTACTATTTTTAGAAACCTTTTCGATTCATTTGAATTACCTTTCTATTTATGGAAACTTTTGAACTAAATAAACTATTTTTGGAACTTATTTTGATTTGGAACTCTCTTTGGTACGAACTGTTTGAACTAATATGCGTAAACAACATCAATGTTCGGATTGGCTTACTTTAGACTCCCTAGGTTTGCCTCTTTGGATACTTGAATAGACGTGATAGCTTGGTTGTATTAGGTGCTAAACCCTAGGTGAGAATATAATGCCGTAAGTGCAAACAAATGACTTTTCAAATTGGATCGACTCAAGTCCCACGATTTTTCTCTGACTACTATACACACTATTAGCATAAGCCGTTAGCATATATTATGGGTATCGATACTTAGGAGCGGTCACTCCTTACCAATGGGTAGCGACCAAGGTACATATTGCTAAGTCCTCGCGGACTCTGACTCTAGATCTGACTAGTGGGCAGTTACTTGACCAGAATCGGATTAGTGTGTAGACTAAATCTTACGTATATTAAGCTTAGCGGTTGGTACAACTCGAGGATCATAGGTCTATATTACGCATATACTTACTTACTGTCTTGCACATGTGGATTAATCCACCGCTGAGGTGATGACTACGAACTCTCTTTTACTCGCTACACTACTTGACTTTTGTATTGACTCGAACTTACTATGATCGTACTTAAACTTATTTGAAACTAAGTTATTCTTGAATTTTAAGCACTTAAATCTAATTAAGTTATTCTTGAATTTTAAGTACTTGAGCTTATTTTGGAACTCTTTGACCTTGAACGACTCTCGAACTATTATAACTCTCGAATTCGTCTCGGACTTTTTATAAACTTTGATTTGGAACTTTTCTTCAATTCATAAACTGTAACTCACTCACTACGTTTTCGTAGTTGACACTTTATCTCATGTTTCAGGAATTAAGCGTAAGTTATGAAGTGCATTGCTCGGGCGGGTCAAGTCCATCATGTGAAGTGTACTTGGGGAGGAAGACCTTATTTTGGGAATTTTATTTAAAAACACTTTTGTTATATACTATGGTTTTATATTGGACTTGGTTGTATCTTTGACTTGTACTCTTTTTAATTTAAATCTTAATGACTCGAACCGTTATTTTGGTGTAACCCGTGAAATGATTCTTTGCTCTTCACATTCCGTGTTTCCGCTTTAGCGGGGTGTGACAGACTTGGTATCAGAGCACGGGTTATAGTGAAAACGGTTTTAAAATTTTTAAAAGCTTTCGAAACCAAAACTATAACCAAGGCTTTTCAGAAAACGTCATTTTCGGGTTCAAACTTTAGTATATTGTTTTCCGCAATTGCATGATTATCTTTTCAACTATGCGTGACTTGATCAACCACCCGTAGTTCAAAATAAATTATGCAAGAACGGAAAGTCAACATCTATCGTTAACGGTTTTGAGTCGAAAAATTCCCAGTCTTGTCAATTCCCGACACTCACATGATTGACCCGTGCATGCATTTTTACTTACGTTTTTCCTATTCTTAGTTTCCCCGTACTTATGTAACTCTCTACTCGCAGATACGCTATGTCTCAGTCGTCGCGCTCCCGATCCCAGACTCGATCACTTCCCCGAGCCGCCTCTCCCTCTCACGAACCCTCCGAAGGCCACACCGCATCCGAGAGTCAGCGTCACCAGACGACTGACCCAACGGAAGACACCTCCCAGACCATCAGCAGCAGCCACGGGTCCAGCCCAAGGTCGGTACTTCCACCTCCTAGACTGGTGCCCGTTGCAGCACCGCAGCCCCGAGGACCCAATGCTGGAGCACCTGTACATCCGCAGTCGGGCTCATTCCGACCCGCGCCTCCCCAGTCTTTCTTGGACCCCTACGATCCCGCCTTTCGCACTCCGATATCGGAGCGTTACGCATGGGATCGTCAGTTCCTTGAAGAAAGACGGCGTGCGCAGGAGTCCGGACCCTCCCGACCCATGATGCCACCTACTCATCAGCCTCTTCCCCCGGACGCCTTCCTCAACCTACACCGTCAAGTCCGTGGACTTGCCGAGGAAGCCCAGGAGCAGGGCCGTCTTTTATTTGAAGTCTCCGATGCCGCAAACGAGTTAGCACAGCAGTCCCGGCGGATCATACTGACGGCTCAGGCCACCGCCCGGACCGTTCAGTGCCTCGTCAGAGCCTGCATAGTCATGGGAGCACTTGTCGCAGCTCTCGCCGCCATGATGTTCTTGGAAGAGCGTTATTAGACATGATTCCCTTCTACTGTACTGTACCGGCTTAGTCGTAATTTTCCCATTGCACACGACTTAAGCCACTACTTATTATTCCTCTATGTATTGTACTTGTATGTTTCTCTCAGTGAATTTGTCATGTGTACCGAAACTCCTTATTATTAATGAAAAATCCTATCTTTTATCATTTGGTTTATCGTGTCTTGTGAACTTTGTACTTGTTGCGAACACTATGATTCTATCTCCTAAATTATAATCCTGCGAATATTACTTGATCATTCGTGTTAATCTCGTGCTATAACTATCTATGGTCACTTAAATCGTAATTCTTATTGTGTCTCAATTCGCGCGTTCTAAACCCAACCTAAATTCTTTCTGTTGCAGAATCATGGCACCCCCGCACTTGAGTGCTAGTGACCTCGCCGAGCAAGTCATTGCCCAGATGAACGCAGCGATACCCGACCTGATCGCCCAGGTAATCGCCGGAGTGAGCGACAGGATTTTCGGAGACGATAACTCCAACGCCTTTCGTTCGGAGATCAATCGTGACAACAACCTCCCTTCCTTCCCAGCCCCCGTCACTCGAAGGGAAAATGACAAACGTAGGGCTAGTCAGCAACCCACAAGGGGCGACCACTACAAGAAGCCCGCCATCAGACGCCGAGAATATGATGGGCCGCACCCTAAGTGCGGTAAGTGTTACCGGCATCATGTTGGGGACTGCCCAGCGTGCTACTCATGCAACAAAGTCGGACACTTCTCCCGACAATGTCGCCAATATGCTGCCAAACAGTACGAGGACGAGGACTTTGGAACCAACCCTTTATCTCCCCCTTTAGCCCTCTTCCAACGAAGTGGGAACAAGAGAAGGAAGCTTCACCACCAAATCTCACGGACTAGCATCACCCAAGGATACCCCACCATACCTCGAACCCACACTGGACCGCACACCCGATGCAACAGATGCCCTTTCCACCATGTCCGGCAGTGCCCGGTATGCAAACTTTGCAACACCGTAGGACACTACCCTTGGTGCTGTCCAGAAAATGCGAACAGAAGGCTACTATGTCTCGAGTGTGGGAGCAACCAGCACTTTCGTGAGGATTGTCTCTTAGAGCATACCACAGAGACCCTCAGTGCTCTCGCAATCACGGCCGAGGAAGCCTCCCAGAACCTTAAGGCAACTACTGGTACGTCCCCTGTCAAAAGACCCTCCTTCCTTCCGCACTAATTGATTCTAGAACTGAAGAAAACCTTGCCCTTAGAGATTAGACATCTCATCAGTTAAGACCACAGGCTTTACGGATAGTTCTCCTTTCGAATATGCCAACGATCCATTAGTCGCAGCTACAAACGCAAATTAGGATCCCCAGAACACCGTTTGCCTACAATTCCTCCACTGACCCAGTTCTTATCAAACCATCGAGCTCTGACGCCACCGTCGGATAAACCAATCACCGCACTATTGATCCAAGATCGTTCGTTCCAATCAACTCACTAGCTTCCCGTGAAGAACCACGACGCACCCTCCGCTCACGACGTCGAGTATAAACCTAAGGAAAGCCGAGTCCAAGACACCTCTGTAGTCAAGGACCATCCAAAGTTTTCCTGAGGAATCGCCCGGACTACCGCCGAGAGCGACGGGCGGAAATTCCAAATGAACTTCGTACCTGACACGGCATCCATAGCTGAGGCTCCCTACCACGTAGCACCACCGAGATGCTAAGGCAGCCGAAAGCTGCTGTAGGAACTTCCTGTTCCTAGTTCCAACACCCAAACCTAACCCCATGGGAAACCCCAATCTTCCTGACAAGAGACAGACGGACCCTCCTGTTTATACACTGATCGTCATGAACGTGACAAGCCTACCGTCAAGAACCGATAACCATCCCCGAGGATCGACAACCAGTCTGAGTAGTTGCAGGATGCAACACATCTCTCGAAGGTCGACCCCGCCCGGGTTATCGCCAAGTTCGCGACATTCGACCAACACTTGCGAGGACCGCATGTTCCGAACTCGATGCAAACCCCTCAAGCTTTTCCCCTGTTAGTACGCCTAAACAACACATCGCCGGTATTCATGGACTAAATGAACAAGGTGTGTAGGCCGTACTTGGATAATTGATAACCTTACTCCTCGCCAACACCCACACCTACTCAAGGAAGATCCTGTGAGCCTCCCGAGCTCACCCTAGAACCCTTCCATGATTAGGAGCCGTAAGCCAATTAACCTAAATTCGAACGCTGACCCCGAGCAGAACACTTCCCGACTCTATGGTCAACCTTGAAGGAACTCAGGACCAGGCCAAACGTAGCTTGTAGCGCCAAGCCCCAAGCATGAGCTCTGAAGTCCGAAGATATTCGCGAACCCATACCCGTCAAGGGCCATCGAATTGTTATTCCATTTACCCGGGATCCGACTTGCTGTAACCGGAGTTCCCGAGAATACTATCCTGGCCGGATACTGTGTAAGGACACTACCATGTATCCCTCCAAGTGCCTCACTTACCTCGAGGCCAAGGCAGGACACCGAAACTCACCCCACCATTAGTCGACCTACGTCCCCCTCTCCTTGAAGTGCCCTCCTGAGAATCGCCAGGAACGCGACTATATCCCATCACCTCTCACAATTCGCCTGTCTTTAATCGGGTACACTTGTGTCACGGACCCCGTGCCAGCACGAAGTGTGAACCCACCAGTCTATGCTTGGACGCAAGTGTCAAACACCGCCCTGTCAGCTAGGAGCTGACGGTTGACGACTTGCAAGTTCCTACGTCTACCTCTACTCGCGAAGGACCGGAAACGTTTCTGTACCCGGCCAAGGAGCTACGCGACCACCTGGAAGAAAACCTCAATCCCTCAGATGGCAATAGAGTATCCCCGAGGATACCGCCGCGGAAAGAGGATAGTCTGTTTCTGAAAACGCAGCAAACTAAGCCGAAGTACACCGGTTCAATCAAAGTCTCAGGATATACAGATCCGACTTCTCCTTGCACTTAACTCACCCGACCGTCTCCTAACATTCTTATGTGTCCCTTTTCACACTTAAAGAGTGTTCATCGAATGAGACCCTCGTCACCCCTCTCTAAACGAGGCCCAAACCGCTACCAAAACAAACTCCTTGTCGAACCACGTAGGTTATCGACTTCAAGGTCAAACGACATTAACCGAACCTTGTCCCCATTTCTGAGTCCGGTGGAACCTCTGACTTAGTCCCACTACCGCGGAAAGACGCAGGGACCAAAACTCGTCAGGAAAGTCCACCATAATCCGACGGCATTCTTCTCCATGGGACGAACTAAATTTCGGGACGAAATTTCTTTCAACCCGGGGAGAATGTGACAACCGTCAAAATTTCTGGTACATGTTCAGTCGCTATATCGGTTCAAAATCATTAGTCACTTTTTATCGTATTCGCTTTGTTCTAGTTCGAAACTGTTGAGTCGGTACTTGTCGGAAGTAATGTCGGAATAACTTCCGGAATCAATTTTATAAGTCCTAATACCAAGAAAACACATATTGAACTTTCCTAAGTTCATAACTAATCATAATTAAGAACTTTCAATTAACAAAAAGGTCCAACGAAGCAATAACGTAAAAACGAAAAATCAGAAAATGCCGGAAAACTGCCCGGTGCGCAGCACCTCCTCCTGAGGTGCGCAGCACCACCCTCCAATTTTCAAAATATTTTCAAGTTTGATCCTTGCCTCGTTTTTTCACATTTTTAAACCAATCAAACTCGATTGGCAGACCATAATTACTGGTTTTAACCAGTAACACTGCCCTATACTACCATTTTCCTTTTATTCATTTTTGTTAAATCATTTTACCAAAACCAAAAACACACACACTTACACCTATTTCATTTTCTCTCATCTCTCTCTAAAACTCCATTGAAAACCAGAAAGTCCAGTCAACTAATCAGTCTAAAAACACATAAATCACCCACACAAATCGTTCCTTTCACCAAGAGGAGCAAGAGGGTGTCGTTTTTATCAAAAAGGACCACCGTTGTAAAGATTTTTGAAGCTCAAATCCGACCAAAACTCATCATCCAAGCTTTTCCTCCGGTAGATCTCTCCCTTTTTACTGTTTTAACTAAAATAATCGATTGCATGTAAGATCTAACGGTTGAAAATGTGTTTTTATACAAATCTTTGACTTTTATGGTCAAAAACGTTTTTAATCAAGATACTTTTTAGATCCACGAATCGGTGAATAAAAACACTTTAGAAACTGTTAAAATGATGTTTTAAAAGATATTTACTAATTGCATGTTAGATCTAAACAATAAAAACGAGTTTTTATAAAGATTTATATCACTTTCTCTACAAAAACGATTTTTATCTAAATGATACTTAGATCTATGTTTTTGTGGAATAAAAGTTGTTTAGAAACCATAATAATGATGTTTTATAAGTTATCTACTGGTTGCATGTCGAAATCCTTGTGTCACAAAACGTTTTTAGCAAGAAAAACACCAAACGGGAAAGAAACAGCAGCTAGGTGCGCAGCACCGAGCTGCTGTTCTCCCGAAAATCGTCGTTTTATCTCGTTTTAAGATTATGTTTACATTCTGGACTTTTACTGATAATATTTTGGGACTGAGATAAACAAAATTAATGATAATGGTGACTTACAATGGACTCTTTGTACTTTTTGAATGTGTTAAATAAGTTATTATGTATTATGTGTGTTTTGCAAGCGGAATTGATTTTAGGTTTTGGACACAAGATTTGGGCGCGGAAGCACTGCCCAAATTTCGTTAGAAAGCCTAAATCACTTCAGTAACCAAAACACGTCTAACACGTAAACGAATAACCTTGACATTGATTTTCCAAACTAAAAATAAACGTTAATCGCTTCGGACCAAATTTTGGAACAACATTGGACTTAAAACATAATTATAAACAAAAGTCACATAATCTTATATAAAGAACCTTATAAGAAATTAACTTTTGGACAACATTGGTAATTCTTAGGCAATTTCGTGATTCCCGGCTCCTTTCCGACCGTTTCCGAGTTCGCTTCTCCGCAAACCGTGAGTTACACCCCTCCTATCTTTTACTATTTTTGAGTACTCTTTTTGGGGGAAACATGAGATCACACTTGTTTTGAACTGTAACTTTTATGCGAAATTGTTTATGGACCATTTTGACTCGAAACTCATACGACTATTTTGTCTTTTGAAACTATTTGAACGACTTACTATTTTTAGAAACCTTTTCGATTCATTTGAATTACCTTTCTATTTATGGAAACTTTTGAACTAAATAAACTATTTTTGGAACTTATTTTGATTTGGAACTCTCTTTGGTACGAACTGTTTGAACTAATATGCGTAAACAACATCAATGTTCGGATTGGCTTACTTTAGACTCCCTAGGTTTGCCTCTTTGGATACTTGAATAGACGTGATAGCTTGGTTGTATTAGGTGCTAAACCCTATGTGAGAATATAATGTCGTAAGTGCAAACAAATGACTTTTCAAATTGGATCGACTCAAGTCCCACGATTTTTCTCTGACTACTATACACACTATTAGCATAAGCCGTTAGCATATATTATGGGTATCGATACTTAGGAGCGGTCACTCCTTACCAATGGGTAGCGACCAAGGTACATATTGCTAAGTCCTCGCGGACTCTGACTCTAGATCTGACTAGTGGGCAGTTACTTGACCAGAATCGGATTAGTGTGTAGACTAAATCTTACGTATATTAAGCTTAGCGGTTGGTACAACTCGAGGATCATAGGTCTATATTACGCATATACTTACTTACTGTCTTGCACATGTGGATTAATCCACCGCTGAGGTGATGACTACGAACTCTCTTTTACTCGCTACACTACTTGACTTTTGTATTGACTCGAACTTACTATGATCGTACTTAAACTTATTTGAAACTAAGTTATTCTTGAATTTTAAGCACTTAAATCTAATTAAGTTATTCTTGAATTTTAAGTACTTGAGCTTATTTTGGAACTCTTTGACCTTGAACGACTCTCGAACTATTATAACTCTCGAATTCGTCTCGGACTTTTTATAAACTTTGATTTGGAACTTTTCTTCAATTCATAAACTGTAACTCACTCACTACGTTTTCGTAGTTGACACTTTATCTCATGTTTCAGGAATTAAGCGTAAGTTATGAAGTGCATTGCTCGGGCGGGTCAAGTCCATCATGTGAAGTGTACTTGGGGAGGAAGACCTTATTTTGGGAATTTTATTTAAAAACACTTTTGTTATATACTATGGTTTTATATTGGACTTGGTTGTATCTTTGACTTGTACTCTTTTTAATTTAAATCTTAATGACTCGAACCGTTATTTTGGTGTAACCCGTGAAATGATTCTTTGCTCTTCACATTCCGTGTTTCCGCTTTAGCGGGGTGTGACACCCCAAGCAGAAACTGGTAGCTTTGCTTTCATAATCATTGGTCTAGCAATCATTTGAAGTCTTTTGATAAGTGATTCAGCCATCCCATTTTGTGCGTGAACATGAGCTACAGGATGTTCAACACTTATCCCAATAGACATACAATAATCATTAAACGTTTTAGATGAAAATTCACCGGCATTGTCTAAACGAATTGCCTTTATAGGAAAATCGGGAAAATGTGCTCTTAATCGTATTAATTGTGCAAGTAATCTTGCAAACGCTAAATTACGACTTGAAAATAAGCACACATGTGACCATCTAGTCGATGCATCATTTAAAACTATAAAATATTTAAATGGTCCACAAGAAGGATGTATGGGCCCACATATATCCCCATGTATCCTTTCTAAATAATTAAGGGATTCAAACCCTACCTTAGTTACTGATGGACGAATAATCAACTTCCCTTTTGAGCAAGCAACACATGTAATATCATTAGATTGAAGCATCTTGTGGTTCTTCAAAGGGTGCCCACATGATTGTTCAATGATTTTTCGCATCATCAATGAACTAGGATGGGCCAACCGGTCATGTCAAATAATAAATTTTTCTCTGTCCATAAACTTCTGGTTTATGACTACGTTTGTTTCAATTGCACTAATTTTAGTGTAATACAAACTGGAGGAAAATGCACGTAATTTATCAATTATATACTTTTTACCCGATATAATATTTGTAATATTAAGGTACTCATTAGGTCCTTCACATGTCGTCTCAACATGGTATCCGTTTTTACGAATATATTTAAAGCTTATTAAATTTCTTTGAGACATGGGGGAATATAATGCATTATCAAAATTAAATTGTGTTCCTCCCAGTAATGAAATGTTTGCTCTTCCAAAGCCTTCAATCAATTTTGCACTACCATATATAGTGCTAACATTTGCCTCTTGTAAAATAAATTAGAGAAATATTTTCTTTCCTTAATAATTGTATGTGTAGTTGCACTATCCACTATACACATATCTTCATCACCAATAGCCAAAGGAGCTAGACAACTCATATTCTTCAAAAACACAAAAGAAATTACCATAAATAAAATATTTCATAAAATTTTAAGTCTTAAAACAACCAAAATAAGTTTATCAAAATAGTACCAAAACATCTCATAGATAATAATAAAATAAATTAAAATAAATTGGAATAACTGAAAAGATAGATAATTTCTTGGTTTTCTTTTACTAGTCACTCACTAGTAAGGAAATCACCAACATCCAAATGAGTTGCATTAGTATGGTCTTCAGGACCATTGGGGCTATCAACTTTTCCATCTTCATAAGCAAAATTCACTTCTACCCCTTTTCCTTTGGTTTTAAGAGATTGTTGGTATAGTTCCACAAGATGCTTGGCTGTATGACATGTACGAGCCCAATGATTTTCACTTCCACAACGATGACATGCATTAGATATAATACCTTTTGCTTTTCCACCTCTTTCATTCTTGTACCTTTTTCCATTGTCTTGCCACTTCTAGTGGCTACTTGTGTTCTTGAACTGAACATCATGATTGTTACTTCGCCCATATGCACGTCCTCGACCACTACCACGACCACGACCACGACCACGACCACGACCATGACCACGACCACGACCACATCCATGTCCACGACCACGATTTTCACGATGATCATTATATGTTGCCACATTCGCTTCAGGGAATGGGGCGGCACTAGTTGGACGGGTCTCATGGTTTTTCATAAGGAGCTCATTGTTTTGTTCAGCCACAAGCAAATATGAAATCAAATCACAATACTTCTTAAAACCCTTTTCACGATATTGTTGTTGTAATAGCATATTCGAAGCGTGAAAGGTGGAGAATGTTTTTTTCTAACATCTCCACATCAACAATCTTCTCACCACATAAGGTCAATTGAGAAGTGATTCTAAACATGGTCGAGTTATACTCGATTACCGACTTGAAGTCTTGCAACCTCACGTGTACCCATTCATAGCGAGCTCTTGGTAATATTAAAGTTATTTGGTGGTCAAACATGTCCTTTAGATTATTCCAAAGGACAAGTGGGTCCTTCACAGTAAGGTATTTAGTTTTTAAAGCCTCTTGAAGGTGATGACGTATGAAAATCATTGATTTGGCCTTTTCTTGAGTAGTAGTTTGGTTTCCTACTTTGATTGTGTTACCAAGACCATTAGCATCTAGGTGTATTTCAACATCCAACACCCATGACAAATAGTTCTTTCCAGTAATGTATAAAGCCAAAAACTCAAGCTTTGCAAGATTTGTCATGATGAACTATATCATATTAATACAAAAATGTTAATATGTTTCATTAAGTTTAAAGATAATAACATACCAGTAACCAATTATATAAATATTTTATCAATTAAATACATAATGACTAAACAAATCACAGTAAAAGCATTAGGTTATTTAAAATATCATGAGATTTAACCTACTAACTAAGAAACTAGTCCAATATTTAATTCAATGTGATTACTACCATAAAAAGATCAAAGTGGTTCCCATATAATTTTAACCATATTAATACATCAGGAATACTCATAAAATTAAATACTACGGATTATTAGGCCTTAAAATAATACATGAAAACTTAGATCGACAAAAGATAAGAAAACAAACAATATTTAAAAGTTAACAAATATGTATTGGTTAAATAAAAATTTAAAGAAAACTCACGTCACATAAACAATGTTCAATTGTGATTATTGCATGTATAACAAGGCACAGAACAATAACAGACTGTAATAGTGTCGGATTATTTTATACAACATTTGTGGCTCTTCATGTGAGGCATATAGTGGAAGCATGATTCAGCTGTAGAGTTTTATATGATATTTTATTAAATTCATTTATCTCCATTGTTTATAAGTTTATATAATGATTTAAAATTTGTCTAAGGTGAATATATATATATATATATATATATATATATATATATATATATATATATATATATATATATGATTTATCATTGACGTCATTATCGCGATTAGCTTCCAAACAAAAAAAATTATTTTTATTCCAAACAATTTAAAATTTATAAAATTCCTCTCAATAATTCATTATCCTGTGATATGAGATCTAAAAAATAGTATTAAATTATTATAACAAAAGGAAAATGGATCCACACATTATCCGTTTTCAATCTACAATACTAAATTAACGGTTCATAAAGTCGATCATGGGTTGAATTAAGTACCTAAACCAACCAAACCTGTCTCTATTGTCTTGAATTAAGAAATGGAAAATATAATCATATATATTTTGCAGGTGTAGCAAACAGCTGTAAGAATTGACTAATAATTAACGTTAAACTTCAAACGTTTATAATGCCACCTTTAATTATATATATTTTAGTCTTATTCTATGGACAACTATTAAACCACCCCATAAATAATATATCTATAGCTGTACATGATAACTATAGATTATAAAATATTGAATTTACCTTTAATTTTTCATTGCATTGCAAGTCAAGTGAGCTATGTGCCAGCCACCTCCAAATTTTTCACTCTATAACTATAATAATAATAAATCTTAATTGACTGATTCACAATTACGAAAGAAATATCTTTTTAACATACAAAACTTATGATAACATGTAACTAAAGTTGGCATCAGCCTGACCCTAGCCTCATCTGAATGGGTTTGTTTATCCCATTTTAGGGGGAGCATGGGTCGGTTTCGACCTCAACCCGAACCCAAACCGAAATTTCGGTTCCTAAAAGTTCCAAACCGTTTGGTTCGGTTTCTGCATTGGTTTGGTTCCACTCGGTTTCGGTTTTTTTCGGTTCGGTTTGGTTTTTTATTTCGGTTTTTGGACATGGGCAAATTCATAGATCTGTCAAGGAAAACTTGTGAAATAAATCTCAAATGGAAGTCTATGTTAATAATTGGCAGAGCAGTTCACAACTTATAACATGAAGTTGTGCATATTACTAGAACATAATGATATGAATCGGAAAACTTTAAACACAAAATTAAGAAAAAAAAATATTATATGTGCTTAGTAACTATAGCCTACATGGCAAAAAAAAAAAAAAATCAAAATTGAAGAAATAAACCTATATGTTGATGAGTATTTTGGCCTACATGACACCAAAAGATTATATATTGATAAGTATGAGACTTGAATTTAAAAAAGAAAACTTTGAGTCTTCACTATTAGCATCGAGAGTTTGTGTGTTTAGGGTGTAATATAATTAAGATGATTTAGAATTTTACACAAAAGAAAAAAATAAAAAGAATAAAATTTAAAATATCTACTAAAAGTGAACATATTAAAATTGGAATACATATAATGGTTCGGTTCGGTTTTTTTCGGTTTGGTTTTACACTCCGACCCAAACCAAACCGTTTTTTTCGATTTCTCAAAAATCGAAACCCAAACCATCGGTTTTTGTATTTGGTCTGGTTTTATGGTTCGGTTTTTATCGGTTTTTTCGGGTTTTGGGTTTTCGGTCCTGTTTTTCAGCACCCCTATCCCATTTACAGTAGATCTTATTAAATAAAGACTAAACATTTTTTCAGCAATATAAAAACCGGAGTTTGCTAGGAGCTATGGATAAAATATTATGTTAAAAATAACTTATATTCTAACCATTTATCTCCCTAATATTTAGTAAGATAAAAATAATAGTCATTTTTATCTTACTAAATTATATATAACTAGTAGAAATGTCGTGCGTTGCACGACTTCGAAGTGGGTTGATGACAGGTGTTGACGGTTACAATTCTTTACAAAAGATCGGCGTAGTTACATCTACCTACACTGATAGTTACTTATCGTTGCGAGAGTGTTAATCCTTGTTACAAAAGAGTTTTAGATCCTACTTTGTTGCTACAAAATGTCGTAGGTGATTGCACTTTTTTCATTCTGGAAATCGTTCCCGTTTTGTCGGGTGAAGGGTCACAAGTTTATCTGCAAGGTGTAAAAGTGGGTTGAGGGTCACAGTCATCATACATTTGGTAACAATATGAATTGTAGGAAATTATTGCCTTATTAGTTATGATGAACCTTACAGAAACCCCTTCCCTTGGAAACTTTCGATGCAGTCATCAAACATTTGCTCGAGTGTTTTAAAAGGAGGTACTCCGATCTTTAATATGTTGCTGGTATCCATGCTATGTGGGATGTCCTCCCCTGTTCGACTGCTACACCTAATGATATTTATATCGATTTGGTAAGTTATCAAACAACTAATACGTAATCTTGTTGAAAATTGGAGTTATGTATACTTACCTGTCTACAAAGGTACCGTAAATCTCACAATTGCAATATTTTGTAACTTAGCTGAGGTTAAAGCAAATTAGAAACATAAAGTAACCAACAAAAGAACCAAATTTATGTCACTGTTAACAAATTTGTAGTATTTTCTGACGAAAATCTAAAACAGTATCACTCCCTAACAAAAGAACCAAATTTATGCCATGTCAGTTAATGCCTAAAAATAAAACCAAAACCATTCAAGCAACAGAGGTACATAGACAGGCACTCTACGATTCCGCATAAATACACTAATAAATTTCTACAGATATGGAAACCTGAAAAGTTATATTTTAGGTATTTGATAGCTGCTATAATCTCGTTGGTTTTTGTTTTTATTGCAGATAGAAATGTGTATCCGCAGAGTTGGGAAATGAGACTCAATAAAAGCCATAAAAATCGCTACCTACAGCTTTCCTATTCCTTAGCGAAGACTGTGCAGGAAAAATACCTAAAAGTAACCAAATATATAGAAATAAAATAAAAAGACAGGCACTCTATGATTCCGTATAAATACACCAATAAATTTCCACAGATATGGTAAACGATTGCAGACACAGTTCGTCAAAATCATTCCCATCCTGCAACGAAATTATACATTCTCAAAGACTTCTATTCATATAGATATATAAGTTCCTTATTACCTAGTAGCATTAATACATCTACCTCAATATTTTGTTACGTCAATGTCAACACTTTCAATCAACCTGAAATATCCGTCCCTCCCTGCGCACCTTAATAAGGAATCGCGTGTAATTTTTTAATTTGATGTGTTTGAGTAGTAAAGTATATAGTAAAAGTTATGTTAATTATTGTCATTCTTTTTTTCCGTCTGTTCTGTTGTTATGATCAGTAAAGGTGTTTTAATAGAGCTACATACAATTGCCCTCGGTCTCGTCCAACTCGTGATAGAGATTGTCCTTGACTTTTATTAATACTCATTGCAAAGCTTATTATAACTGGCAATCTTTTATCCCAAGGGATCAACCTCATTCTTGGAATTAGTCTTAGTTTTGAGTGCTAAAGTAACATGTTTCATTCCAGAAAAATATGACCCGCCCACCCAAACTACCCTTATACACTATCACAACCTGTCATCAAATGTAGGCCAAAACATGAAAGCAGTGTTTATTCATATTTAAAGGTGACTTGATTCAACTTAAAATTCTTTTGACCCATTAACATCCAAGAGCGTGAACCACCCGATATATAGTAATATAATGTACATATTATCGTTTGAACCCATGTAGTGATTCTGTTGAAGCTGGTCTTGTAAGAATGTTTCTGTTATACACCAAAGTTCTATATGTATTGTGCCTTTAACATACTTTTAAGTGAAAATTTAAATGCAAAAATAGCGGATTTTGGTCTTTCTAAGGGGCTTCCTAAAGATCAAACTTACATCTTAACCGACGTTACTGGAACAACCGCCACTTAAATTTTAGTCTAGACTATAGATGGGTCAATTTGGGTTGTGATGTCTAAATTTAAAACAGTAGGAAAAAGTATCCCCATTAATTAAACATACTTATCACGATCCATTAGAAACTAATATTCTCACCATCTCTATAAAGGTACCGTATATCTCATAATCGCAATATTTTCAAACTAAGGTGAAGCTAAAACAAAATAGAAACATTATGTAACCAACAAAAGAACCAAATTTATGTCACCGTCCTATAACTACGAACCATAACGTAGAAACTGTTGACAAATTTGTAGTATTTTCTAACGCAAATCTATAACAGTATCATTTTCAACAGTAAAAAAAAAATAGGTAATAAAAAATCGATCATACCTTTGAAGACAATAGGTTGCACACACAAGCACAGGTAGACGAAAGACAGAAACGAAACAACAAAGGAACTTGAAGAAACACCTACGACGCATGCAAAAGGAAAAAGATTAAAGAAGCTCGCAGAAAAAAACTCAACGAAACCGACGAAAACAGAGTAAGTATTTCAACACTGGATCGAGCTATGGACAACATGAAAGTGAATGCATTTACCGACATGAGTAAAGTAACAATTCTATATTGCATTGTAAGATAACTGATCAGTAAATTCACCGAAAACCTTAATAAATGTCCTAATTTTTCACCCGGAGTTTCAGCATCATTTAACCTTATAAGTCACAAACAGAGACCATAGCGTAGACAGTTTATCTGTAAACTAATGCAAGTATCACAAACAAAATTTCATCATGCCAATCTATTCTAACTCGTAAAATTTGACGAAGTTCATATCAAACGCCTATTTCATTTTTAAACAACTAACCGCAAAGTTATACGTCAATTCAATTCAATAATATAATGAAATATATAACAGATGCTCAAAACATAACCAAATCACAATTAGCTGAAATTACAGAATCACTAATAACAAATTCGATTAGATAAGACAGATAAAAAATACCGTCTTTTGTTTACCTTTATCCAAAGCCCTGCACAGAACGTGAAAGAAACTAAAAACCGCAGGATGACAATGCGCAACAAACTCAAGACAAAAAAAACCATAATTAAAATAAAAAAAACTCTAAATCGAAGATTACAATACAGTATTTCAAAAAAACCAAATTATTGAAGAATATCATACCTTTATCGATAATTCTACAGAAAACAGAAGGACCACTGCATACACAAAAGAATACAAATCAGAAGATCCAAAAGAAAAAAAAATTACGAAGCATGCACAACAGAAATTACAATCTACAGTGGGAAAACGGAGGAAAACTAAATCAAACACAACAAAAGCAGATGAAAACTTACCTGTAACCAAAGAAAGACACGCGTCAACCAAAGGGAAGCAGAAAACGCCAGCGAAGAAAGCACTAAAAAAATACCTCTTCTTTGCTTAACACGTGTGTATGTGTTGGTTTGCGCCGGTGCCTCTGGATTCTGGAGGCTCGGTTGGTCGGAGTTTTTTCCGTTACGGTGAGCCTAACACAACAGGAAGCCCAGCCCAGAAAACCAAGCCCAGCATCATTAAAAAATATTTCCCTGGCACGAAAGCATATGTGTCTTACAAATTTAAATAGAGAGAGTAATAACTAGTAATTTTAAACAAAAGTCACCTTTGATGTAATGGTTAGGCATTGGTGCTTGCAAATCAATTGTTGATCCACGACCATTTCCATGTTTTAAGATTATATACTAAACAACCCTTAATTTATTTTTTAACTTTCCTTTTCCCTAATACTCAATCAAATTGAAAGCCACTTAAATTATATGGATTTAAAGATGTTTTTGTTCTAATTCGTAAACAACAATATATATTTTTCATAATAAATTTATCTTGACAAAAGTCCAAAACATGAAAACAAAGTATCATCCGATATTTCATTTAATTATCATTTAACATATTGATATTTGTGTTTCTTCAAAAAGAATACTTGCATATTTATTATTCAACAGTTAATTTAGTGTTTCTAAATTTCTGTAGGTTAAAATATTTACAAATTGTTAGTCAATATTACACGTATTACTAATTTTTGGGTTGTTTTAGCATTCAACCGTATAACTTTTTCAATCCCACCACAACACGTCGGTTTTAAAAATCCTCGTTAAAATCCAAAGTGTAACACACTTACATCTTTTTCTTTTTTTTCATAATACTAAAACATCCACTTTATTATTGAGAAACCTTGCATCAATTGCAAGTAAATTCTCTACAAATGTTACGTCTCTTTTCGGAAGCATGATTTAAAATAAGTTTACAAATTTGCATAAATGAAAATGAGTGTGTTACAGAGTTGCATCAAAAACTATAGTTCAAAGAAATTACTTGTTATTCTATAACAGTCACGAACAAGTCTTCCACCTTGTCGATTCTAATCCATATTAGACTTCATTTATCATTCATATCCACAATATATAGCTTTACCTAGAGACATATGTCAGAGTTTAAAACATTAGCTTTCGCTAAGTGAGAATACCTGTTTATAAACTGATCAACTTACTAAATGAAAGAAAACTATAAAATAAATAACTTGTTCTTCCTAAAATTTCAAGCATTACCATAGAATGTAATAAAACTCCATTCTAGTTAGAAGGTTAATCAAATCTAACACTCTAAATGTTTGAGAATAAAACTCAAACTAAACTTTTTGAGTATAAAACTCAATCTAAACTTTTGAGTATAAAACTTAATCTAAACTTTTTAAGTACAAAACTCAATCTAAACTTTTTGAGTGTAAAACTCAATTATGAACAAGCTATGTATAATGCAACAAATGCACTTGATAGGATATTTTGATCAATATGATTGCAAAGATAATTTAAATACTATAGCAACTGTCATTAAAATAATCAGTTTGATATGTGTTTCTGTTTGAGAAAAATACAGTACACACACCTTAAATGTTTCCCACCCTGAAATGTTAACATGAACATATTTTGAGTTTCATTTCTCAAGTACACCTATTCAACATATTTGGCTATGAGAGTATCAAAAGTACATTTAATTTACTTTTGATTCAAGTCATTAAACCTTCTCCAAGAATTCTTAGGCAAACTACATCCCTTTCTACTTTGTTGATTTCATCCATACTGAAGAATTTTATAAAAAAACAAATACCAAAACTTGATTGAACAAATTAGGGTTTCTTACAAACAAAAATTAACAATCAAACTGTAAACCCTCAACACTATGAATCACTCCAGACGATGTGATTTCATATAACAATATCAACAAAACTAAGCTCTCAAACTAACATCTAAACAACACAATTTTAGAGAGAGAAATATGAGCTCCAGAGAGAGAGAGATAGATCAAGATCTTGAATAATGAATAGCTCCAGTCACCAACACCCCTTATATACCATTGACTTGTTGACCACCGACACATCTTTCAGCAATGACTCTTAAGCACTTCAAGTTCCATCTCCTTGACATCTTTAGTCCCTCTAGTTTTCCATATATCTAATTTTGTTACCACAAACAAATAAACCAAGTTAGACATTAATACATATAACAAAGATGTGTTTACCTTGACAATGAGTAACATATACCCATATATATTAACCCATTCATTCTAATATCCCCCCTTAAACACATCTTTTGAACATATCTTTTAACTTTAATTTGTTGCAAAGAAACTCATGTTGCAAACTGGGTAACCCTTTTGTAAAAATATCTGCAACATTTTCACAAGACTCAACCTTAACTGCATTAACAGTTCCATCCAAAACTTTTTCCCTTACAAAATGCAAGTCTATTTCAAAATGTTTGGTTCTTTCATGAAACACTGGATTTGCTGAGATATCCAATGCTGATTTACTATCACAAAAGGTTTGTACATGAATCAAGTTTGACACATTTAAGTCATGAAACACTTTAATTACCCACACAATTTCACAAACAACTGAGGCAAGAGCTCTATACTCTGCTTCAGCTGATGACCTAGAAACAGTAGGTTGTTTCTTACTTTTCCAAGAGATAAGACTATTACCAAAGTATATACAATATCCAGTTACATACCTTCTAGTGGAAAGACATTTACCATAGTCTGAGTCAACCCAAGCAGTCAGCAACTGTTCAGATTTGTTATTAAACCACACACCTTTTCCAGGGGAACTTTTAAGGTATTTCAACAACCTGAAGCCTAGTTTTAAGTGTGAGTTTAAAGGTTTATGCATGTAAGTGCTTAGGCACTGCACATCATAAGAAATGTCAGGTCTAGTGAGAGTCAAATAGATTAGTTTCCCTACCAACTTCTGATAATAAGTGAGATCAGTCAACACAAAATCATCCTTTTGTTTATTAGATTCATCAGTGATAACTAGATTCACTTCTAAAGGAGTTTTTATTGGTTTACTTTCCAACACACCATATTCAGATAGCAGGTCTAAACAATACTTTCTTTGACTCAAGCACACACCATCTTTCCCACTTATAACTTCAATTCCAAGAAAGTATTTTAACATACCCAAATCCTTTATTTTAAACGTGCTTTTCAGAAATTCTTTACACTTGTTTATCTCATGTTCATCATTGCCAGTTATAACAATATCATCCACATACACAAGTAATGCAACAAAGACACTATTTTTCAGTTTGGTAAACAGTGAATAATCATTTTTACTTTGAACAAAACCATTCTCAACTAAACTAGCAGTTAACTTGGCATTCCATTGCCTAGGTGCTTGTTTTAACCCATATAAAGATTTGTTTAACTTACAGACTTTATTACTGTTCTCATTATAGAATCCCAATGGGAGAGACATATAAACATCTTCAACTAAGTCACCATACAGAAATGCATTGTTAACATCAAGTTGATACAAGTTCCAATTATTTTTAACAGCTAGACTTATTAAGCACCTAACTGTCACAATTTTAACAACTGGAGAAAAGGTTTCATCATAGTCAATGCCTTCTCTTTGACTATATCCCTTAGCAACCAATCTTGCTTTGAATCTTTCTACCTCACCAGTTGACTTATATTTGATTTTATATAGCCACATACAACCTATGGGTGTTCTATTCAAAGGTAATTCAACTACATCCCAAGTATTGTTTCTTAATAATGCTTCAATTTCACAATTCATAGCTTCAACCCAGTGCTTATGTTTTACAGCTTCAAAAAATGTTTTTGGTTCAACATGTTGATTTAAAGAAGTGACAAAACAAAAATTACCATCACTAAGAACATAATAATCAACAACTTTATTCACATTATATTTAACCTTGTCACTAAGAACAAAATCATTAAGTTTAGCAGGTAACACAGAAGGTCTATTGGACTTCCTAATACTACTAGGTTCACCAAACCCCTCAGCAGACTGTTCCATTGACTCAGGTATAGTACCCTGGTCTTGTTGACTTACATTACTGTGTAAGTCAACTCCAGAATCATTAGCCTCTCTGTCTATGTTGGTTTCTTTAACTGGTTCATGACTATGTTCTACAGGACTAGTTACAGAACTCTTATCTCTTGTAGAACCATCACTAGACTCAGAAAGACTGCCTAACATAGATGGATTGCTTCTAGACTTGGACTCAGTCTTTATATCATCACATGGATTCTCATCATTAGAAAAGTATGGGCTGTCAAATAAGTTTAAGTGAGTGATATTCTTATGAGCATTATCAGTGATAAGATCAATATTTAAAACAAATGGAAAGATAGTCTCATAAAACTCAACATCTCTTGAGTAAACAAATTGTTTACTCTCTAGAGAATACAATTTATAAGCTTTTTTGAGTACTAGAGTATCCTACCATAACACACTTCTTAGATCTTTCAATGAACTTATCACTTACATTCAATTTTTTTGAAAAACAAAGACAGCCAAAACTTCTCAGATGAGACACATTAGGATCATAACCAAACAACACAGAAAAGGGACTCTTGCCAAGTAACACAGATGTAGGTAACCTATTAATAAGATAACAAGCAGTTAGAATACACTCAGTCCATAAATGTAGAGGAATTCCCCCTGAAATATAAGAGACCTAGCACCATTAAGAAGGTGTCTATGTTTCCTTTCAACCACTCCATTTTGTTGTGGTGTATAGGGTACTGAAGTTTGGTGAATTATACCATGATTATGACAAAAGTTATGCATAAAACTGTTTACAAATTCAGTCCCATTGTCTGATCTAAAAACTTTAACCTTTTTTTGAAATTGTGTATTCATAAGATTATAGAATGAAACAACATTATCAAACACATCACTTTTGTTTTTAAGCAAGTATACCCACACACCCCTAGAGTAGTCATCAACAATGGTAAGAAAGAACCTAAACCCTTCTTTAGATGTTACTTTATAAGGTCCCCAAACATCAAGATGAACCAGTTCACCAACAACAACAGTTTTATGGTCACTAAGTGGAAATGGTTCCCTTGTTTGTTTTGCCTTATGACAAATCTCACAAGGTAAAAGTTTTTCATTACCCAAATCTAACTGTTTGTTGAGAACTAATAAAGCTTGGTCAGAGGGGTGTCCCAGTCTATTATGCCAAACATATTTAGACACATAACAAGTAAACACATTGTTGCACACAGTACCTCTATCTAAACAATATCCATCAAAGAAATAAATTCCCCCATATTGATTACCAGTCACCCAAGTTTTTCCCATCAGATTGTTTTGAGGTAAATCCTGTACATAGCATTTATCTTCATCAAATCCAATAAACATTTTACTATCTCTAGCAACTTTATGAACAGATAGCAAATTGACAGTGTATTCAGGTAC
Organism: Senecio squalidus; assembly: GCA_910822075.1. Lineage (NCBI taxonomy): Eukaryota > Viridiplantae > Streptophyta > Magnoliopsida > Asterales > Asteraceae > Senecio > Senecio squalidus. The sequence goes on from CAJVGC010000508.1 coordinate 54,269,221, forward strand.
ACCAAGCACATCAAACAAAACCACATTATTATTTAGTCTATAATTGCCAATTTAGTGATTTTAGCAGCAGTGTTATTATGGTGATTAACAGTGAGACTCAACCCAGATATATCAACTACATTGTCCAAACTGGACTCATTAGTTATATAATGTTGATTTGCCCCTGAATCAATAACCCACCCAGGTTTAGACATATGGACAAACCTACCTGCCATATTACACTTACGAATATCTGATGGTCTTGGTTGATTGATAAGGGACCTTAGTACAGCTAACTGATCATCAGAGAACACATTAGTAGAAGGTATACTTGGGCTGGATTGTGTATCAACATGAGAATGATTACTTGTAAACCTTTGAGAACCACCCCTATTATTACCATTATTATTACTTTTCCTTGGAAAGTTAGGAGGGAACCCAATGATTTTAAAACATCTATCAACTGTGTGTCCAATTAAGCCACACTCAGTACACTTAAGGTTGGTGTTTTTAGCAAGAAAATTGTTTGACCCTGGGTTCTTTTTAAAAGTGTTAGAGTTTGACCCTGTATTACTCATGAAAGCAGAATGTTGACCTTTCTTTGAAATGTCACTGCCTCTATGAGATTCCTCTCTAGAGACAATGGCAAAGGCAGTTTTAATAGAAGGGAGAGGGTCTCTTGTTAACAAGTTGCTTCTCACAGGTTGATACACATCATCAAGGCCCATGAGAAATTGCATTAATTTCATTAGATGACTGAATTCATGAAACACATTAGCACCTTGACAAGTACAAACAGGCAATTTAACAATGGAATCAAATTGTTTCCACAGAGAATTGAGTTTATGATAGTATTCAGAGACTGAGGACCCATTTTGTCTTAAAGAGTTAATTATATGGTGGAGATTAAAGATAACAGACCCATCAACTTTGTCATAAGTTTCTTTTAGTTCAGCCCAAACAACAGATGGATCTTTAGAAAAGATTTGACCCAAATACAACTCTTCAGAAATAGACCCAAGAAGCCAAGACAGTACAACATCATTACATCTGTCCCACTGTCTTCCCAACACATCTTCATCAACAGGTCTCACTGAACTACCATCAATAAACTCAATTTTATTCTTGGTTTCTAGGGCAAGAGTAACAGCACAACTCCATATGGTGTAGTTTTCAGTACCAGTTAGTTTGACATTGGTAATAGGTGCACTAGAAATATCACTAGCATGTAAGTACAAAGGATCACCAAAGTCAAGTTTACTGACTTTAGTTACAACTACATCAGACTCACTATCACTAACAGGTTTTTCACCACCTTTTGGTGCCTCAGACATGGTAAGCAAAACACAGAAGACAGATAGACAAGTACAAGAAAACAGACAAGCAGAGACAAACAAGAACACACAGTAAGAGTCAAGGAATCTTGACAAATAACAGAAATACAGCAACCACTATTACAAAAGAAAACAAGAAACAAGAAAGAACACACAGAGCAGGTAAAGAAAATATAAAGATGCAGTATGCTCCTAAGGGCAATCCTGGCCAGGGACAATGTTTACCACAGTCAAGCTGGGCAATTAGAGTCTAACCAGGGACCCTATCTAGGTCCAGAGATGACAAAGCCCCCTACACACCAACTCCGGGTTCAGAGAGATGTGTGGTGCACACAACCAATACTTACTGTGCACCAAAAAAATAAAAATAAAGGAGCAGAGACAGAAGTGCACAAACTACAAATGCACAGATAAAGAAAGAGAAGAAGCACAGAAAAGCAAACAAGAACACACAAGGTCCAAGCCAATGGTCCAAGTATTACTCTGAGGGGCAGTTGATTCCTGTCCGACACAGAAACTCCTCAGAGAAAGAACTAGCCACTCAAACAAGGTAGGAAGAAACAGTACTAGAAGGTCTTAAGAAGAACAACCACCAACCAACCAATCTTGACTGATCTTGACCAAGAAGATCAATTCACCCAATGAGATTCACGCAGCGGAATAACAGACCATAGTGGTATCTTCGATCAATATTGCAACCCCAGATCTCACCCAATCACACTATCCAACTCAGAACAAGAAATCCCCAAATTAGGAAACCCTAATTTAAGAAACCCTATTTTGTTTTGAAAAATTAGATCTGAATCGGAAAACACTTTTAGATCGAAGAACAATTAGGTAATCAAGAGCCGTAGCTCTGATACCTTGAAGAATTTTATAAAAAAAACAAATACCAAAACTTGATTGAACAAATTAGGGTTTCTTACAAACAAATATTAACAATCAAACTGTAAACCCTCAACACTATGAATCACTCCAGACGATGTGATTTCATATAACAATATCAACAAAACTAAGCTCTCAAACTAACATCTAAACAACACAATTTTAGTGAGAGAAATATGAGCTCCAGAGAGAGACAGATCAAGATCTTGAATAATGAATAGCTCCAGTCACCAACACCCCTTATATACCATTGACTTGTTGACCACCAACACATCTTTCAGCAATGACTCTTAAGCACTTCAAGTTCCATCTCCTTGACATCTTTAGTCCCTCTAGTTTTCCATATATCTAATTTTGTTACCACAAACAAATAAACCAAGTTAGACATTAATACATATAACAAAGATGTGTTTACCTTGACAATGAGTAACATATACCCATATATATTAACCCATTCATTCTAATACATACACATCTCCATTAACAATAATTAATACACAAATTTCTGACTCACTTTCACGTATTTAGAAACAATAATTGATATGCTTTCACAATAACAATACAGAGGCTGTTAGTGTTTACATATTGGTGGCTTTATTGGTTCAAATAACACGTTAATATCATAAGAATTATATTAAAAAAACATTAATTAAAATATACCTATTATAAAAACTAGCATCAAACATATAAACTAATTAAAGCAAGTATGACGGCAAGTATTTTTATTGATGTAAAATAAACCTACTTGTTTAGTAAAATTTTAGAGTTTAAAATTATGTCTTTCGAAAAGAAGAATTTTTCAAATGTTCAAAAATAAATGAAAATAAATGATTATTATGTTTATGTTGTAAAATATTAAATGGGCCATTTGGGTCCAATGGACTATGTCTATTCATCTCCTGTATTTAGATGTAACCTAGGGTTTCTAATCCTATATAAGGATTGTCACTGTAATCCCTGAGAGTCTCTGCTATCAATAAGATTTCTCCCTTTCTCCTCAATTATCTTTATCATTGTACTTTATTTCTTAACACGTTATCAGCACGAGCTTTTTGCTCAAAAACCAAAAAGGATATGAAAAGCATTTTGGAAAACGGTGAAGACGAGTGTGTGGTTGATAGTGCAACAACAAATACCATTTTAAAAAATAAAAAATATTTTTATGATTTTCATATAACAAATGCAAATGTCAACACAATTTGTGGTACTAGCAACTTGATTGAAGGTTCTGGCAAAGCCTGCATTGTGTTACCTAAAGGTACACAATTAATAATAAATGATGCGTTGTATTCTAGTAGATCGAGGAGAAATCTACTAAGTTTCAAAGATATAAGACGCAATGGTTATCATGTTGAAACCATGACTGAAAATAATATTGAGTATCTCCAAATTACATCCATAAATAATGGAAAAAAGTCCATAATGGAAAGAATGAAAGGTTTATCTTCTGGATTGTATTTTACATGCATTAACCAGACAGAAATAAATATGGTTTCTACCCGAAAGGGTATCGATCCTAAAATATTTACCCTTTGGCATGATCGACTGGGTCATCCAGGTGATATAATGCTGAGGAGAATCATTGAGAGCTCAAATGGGCATCCACTAAAGGATCTCAAGGTCCTGTTATCAAAAGATTTATCATGTGGAGCGTGCTCTCTTGGAAAAATGATAACTAGGCCCTCAATGAATAAAATTGAAAATGAATCTCCCTTGTTTCTTGAAAGAATTCAAGGAGACATTTGTGGGCCAATTACTCCTCCATGTGGACCATTTAGATACTTTATGGTATTAATTGATGCATCATCCCGATGGTCTCATGTCTGTCTGTTAGCATCAAGAAATGTTGCTTTTGCAAGGTTACTTGCCCAAATAATTCAACTAAGAGCACATTTCCCAGATTATCAAATCAAGAAGATTAGGCTTGATAATGCAGGAGAATTTACATCTCAATAATTTAATGATTTCTGTATGTCAATTGGGATTAAAGTTGAGCATCCTGTAGCACATGTGCATACACAAAATGGTCTTGCTGAATCTTTAATAAAAAGATTACAACTAATTGCTAGACCATTACTTATGAAATCAAAATTGCCATCTTCTGCATGGGGACATGCTCTCTTACATGCTGCTGCTCTTATTCGATTAAGACCAAGTGCATCTCATAAGTATTCTCCACTTCAACTGGTTTCTGGAAGAGAACCAAATTTGTCTCATCTAAAAGTCTTTGGTTGTGGTGTATATGTCCCAATATCACCACCACAACGTACAAAGATGGGACCTCAAAGAAGATTGGGCATTTATGTTGGCTTTAATTCTCCATCAATCATCAAATATTTGGAACCATTAACTGGAGATGTTTTTACAGCACGTTTTGCTGATTGCAAATTTGATGAAACAATGTTCCCAATCTTAGGAGGAGAAAATAAAAAGTTGGACAAACAAGATGTAACTTGGAATGCATCACAAATATCTTTTCTTGACCCTCGGAGTGGTCAGTCTGAATTAGAGGTTCAAAAGATCATTCATTTGCAACAAATAGCAAACGAATTACCTGATGCATTTACGGATACAAAAAGAGTTACTAAATCATATATTCCAGCTTTAAATGCACCTTCTCGGATTGATATTCCTAAAACTCTAGATGAGTCAAATGTACGCAGAAAGCGTGGAAGACCAATGGGTTCAAAAGATACGAATCCACGGAAAAAGAAAGAGCAGAATACAACTGGAAAAGCTCAAGGAGTTGTTATAAATAACATCCCAAAAGAGATTAAAAATAACACAGAAAATGTGGATAAATCTCTTGAAGATGACCATGTACCTACTGAATATGAGATCTCAATAAATTTTGTACAAAATGGTACAACATGGAATCGAAATGAAACACGTGTTGATGAAATTTTTGCATATGCTATAGCAAGTGAAATAATAAATGATGAAATTACTGTGCCAAAAACTATTAGAGAATGTCGACAAAGAAATGATTGGCCAAAATGGCAAGAGGCCATACAAGCTGAACTAGATTCACTTAAAAAACGCCAAGTATTTGGCCCTGTGACGTTAACCCCAAATCAGGTGAAGCCGGTAGGCTATAAATGGGTATTTGCGATAAAAAGGAACGAGAAAAATGAAATTGTTAGATACAAAGCGAGACTTGTAGCACAAGGTTTCTCACAAATACCTGGGGTAGATTATGAAGAAACATATTCACCTGTTGTGGATGCAACGACTCTTAGATATTTAATCAGTCTTGCAAATGTTGAAAGGCTCCAAATGCGCCTTATGGATGTTGTCACAGCCTACTTGTATGGATCACTTGATAGTGACATTTACATGAAAATCCCGGAAGGAATGAAAATGCCGGAAGCTTGTGAAAATAAACCCCGTGAAATGTTTTCAATTAAATTGAATAGATCTTTGTATGGACTTAAACAATCAGGACGAATGTGGTATAATCGTCTAAGTGAATATCTTTCAAAAGAGGGATATAAAAGTAATCAGATAAGTCCATGTGTTTTTATTAAAAGATCAAAAGCGGGTTTCACAATCATTGCAGTGTATGTTGATGATTTAAACATCATCGGAAATCTTGATGAAATTGAACATACTGCAAATTTGTTAAAGAACGAATTCGAAATGAAAGACCTTGGTATGACTAAATTTTGTCTCGGATTACAAATTGAGCATTTGTCAAATGGAATATTTGTTCACCAATCAAACTATACAGACAAAATATTGAAACGGTTCAATATGGATAAAGCTCATCCACTAAGCTCACCAATGGTCTGTCGTTCACTTGACCGAGAACTTGATCCGTTCCGCCCCAAAGAACATGATGAGGAAGTTCTTGGTCCTGAAATTCCCTATCTAAGTGCGATTGGGGCTTTGATGTACCTTGCTAGCAATACACGCCCGAATATTGCATTTTCAGTAAACTTACTAGCAAGATATAGTTCCGAGCCAACACGCCGACATTGGAATGGAATTAAACATATTTTTCGTTATCTTTGTGGTACCCGTGATATGGGATTATTTTACCAAAAGAACTCAAAATCTAAGTTGGTTGGATACGCTGATGCTGGCTACTTGTCCGATCCACACAAGGCAAGATCACAAACAGGTTATGTTTTCACTTATGGGGACACCGCAATTTCTTGGAGATCGACGAAACAATCATTAACTGCTACATCATCAAACCATGCTGAACTTATTGCACTTTATGAAGCCGGTCGAGAATGCTTTTGGTTAAGATCGATGATTCAGCACATCCAAGAAGAATGTGGACTCGGGTCTATCAAAGGATATCCAACCATATTGTATGAAGATAATGCGGCATGTATATCTCAAATCAAGGAAGGGTATATCAAAGGCGACAAGACAAAACACATTTCTCCGAAATTTTTCTTCACTTATGATCTACAAAAAGATGGGGTTATTGATGTTTGTCAAGTTCGATCAAGTGACAATTTGGCAGATTTATTCACAAAATCGTTGCCAGCGAAGGTGTTTGACCAACTGGTTAAGAAGATTGGCCTTCGACGTTTAAAAGATATACATTAATTTGAGGAGGAGCATTATGCGCACTGCACTCTTTTTCCCTTCATCAAGTTTTATCCCATTGGGTTTTTCTTGATAAGGTTTTTAATGAGGCAGTCTAGAGCGTGTAATAAACGATGAATATCCAAGGAGGAGTGTTGTAAAATATTAAATGGGCCATTTGGGTCCAATGGACTATGTCTATTCATCTCCTGTATTTAGATGTAACCTAGGGTTTCTAATCCTATATAAGGATTATCACTGTAATCCCTGAGAGTCTCTGCTATCAATAAGATTTCTCCCTTTCTCCTCAATTATCTTTATCATTGTACTTTATTTCTTAACAGTTTAATATTTATTCTAAACAAATACCTGTTTTTTCTAAAATGTGTGCGCACTTATAGACATAAATACTCATAAGACATTTATTGCAAAACAAAAAACCCCACTTTACAATATATATAAGACTATGTTACAATAACCGATGTTTTCATATATATAAGTAAAGTTTATGTACTACTACATTATTACGTCAATTATATATGACACATCGAGTTTTAATGTACATATGTACATATGTAATACGAAAAAAGGCCCCTACAAAGTTGGGGTTCGATGCGTTCGTCTTTATTGTACGTCATAAAACCCGATCCTGGTTATAAGATAACCAAATGATCTCCATGCTTTAATTACTTAATTATATATGCATAGCTTTTTTACTTAATTAATAATTGTCTATATATGTTAGATGCATTTTATTGCATCTTTTTCAGTCTTTTGGGTTTGTTTTAGTCGTAATTGCATTGCATTTAGTTTACTTTTTCGTATTTTTACTCATTTTAGTTCTACTTTGTTTTATTGCGGGTTTTTGTGGTATCTTGGTGCTTATGTGCAGGTTATGGGAACTAGGGAGCAAAGGAAAAGAAGGGGACATGTGAGCTAAGCAGGAAATGCGAAGAAACGGGGGGTTGAAGCTGAACAAAAGTGACAGAAACCGAAGAAAAGTACACTGCTGGGCAACTGAGTAGAGGCCCGCCCGGGCCAATGTGGCTGAAGAAAATGACCCACCTGGGCATATTTATGTTTAAACGGGCACCCGCCCGGGGTCCTACTATCTCGGGTTTTCGGTTACGTTTTGTTGCTGCACGTTTTAACAAAGAAAGGGAGCAGTTTTTCAGTACCTTCTACACTTCGAGACAATTGGAGACAAGAAGAAGAGACTGGAGAATCTAGAAACACTTGGAAAACATCATTTCGTTTAATTTTTGTAAGACTGAACATTTGTATTTCATTTCTATTATGATGGCTTGTGTATTAGCCATGTTTGGCTAATAACCTTATATTCGGTTTCGATTTACACTCGTTATGTTTATTAATCAATGACTTGATGTTTATTTCAATTCTTGTTTAGTAATTTGGTTATGAATTGACTTGGAAATGTTGAATTACAATCTTGATTCTTATTGATTATTTGGGTTAGGGTTTGGTTCACTAATGTTATATTAAATTGTAAAATTCATAATTGTTTTATAAATTCAATCCTAGAACACCGTTGTTATCAACGTCAAACCATAAATTACATGTTCTAACGTTTCCGAGCTTATGAGAAGTATTGAACATTGTTTTAAAAGTTTACACAACACGGTAAAGCAATCTTTCGATTTAATCTGAGAGCTTGTTTAGGTTAAATTAGAAAGATTATGTCTATTTTGAAAAGCTTGTTTTGATTTAGACATTCTGGTAAACAAAAGTCGTTAGCGCTTGTTAACGTCTTTTGGTACAAACTTGAACGGAATTATTAGCAACTAAACAACATCATTTCATGGTTGATTTACATAACTAGAAAGAGTGGAAGACGGAACCAAATCCTTATTATTATAGTTTACATTTTTTAGTTTAATTGTCGTATTTTGGTTAAATATAATCAAACCCCCCCACCCCTTGTTACTCAATTTGTACTTGTATTCGAAGTTTAAAAACGTAAAACATTTATGACACGCCTTTTGGATTCGATTCCACTTACATTATATTGCGTTAGTAGCATAGAGTATTTAGAATAGAAATCATCTTTAATTTCATTATTATCATTTATAACCGATATAAAATAGTTTGAAATTATGATCTTCAAACATCATATTTAATAATATATATACAGTGTTTTATATTTTGTTTATACACCACGTGACACACACACACCCACGTGTTCCACGTTCCAACACACAAAATCATGCAATACCTAAATACACAAACAAATACGTATGATAAACATAATTTTATGTGAATATGTTTTACTATATATACACTACAGATCTTACATATATGCTAAAAGAAATACATAACACTAATGACTACATACATGGCAACAATATTGGAAACCAGCACCTTGACCTTTCAAGTTCGGAGAAATGCACCGGAGCTGATAGCTCCGGCTGCTCCCACGCCTCGAGAACTGAAGCCTCTCTCTGACATTGACGATCAAGAAGGGCTTCGGTCTCAAATCGCATCAATTCATTTTTATCCAAGTGATCCAAAAATGGCAGACAAAAATCCAGCGGCTGTCATCAGGGATGCTTTGGCGAAGCTACTAGTGTTCTATTACCCGCTTGCTGGACGACTAAAAGAAGGCCGATGCAGGAAACTGATGGTGGATTGCACTGGTGAGGGTGTGTTGTTTATTGAGGCAGAGGCAGACGTTACGCTCAAGCAATTCGGGGAGATGCTTCATCCACCATTTCCTTGTTTGGAAGAGCTCCTTTATGATGTTCCCGGCTCTGGAGGCATCGTCGACTCGCCATTGCTATTAATTCAGGTGAGGCTCTGACATAATGTTCACTGAGTTTTAAATGAAACGAAACATGAGGTTTTTTAATTTGGTTGAGTTGAAAAAGAAATTCTCGGTAGAATGAAAGCTAACAATTTCGCATGGCAAATGTATGTATAAATTTTTGACAATTATAAACACAACAACAAATGTATCAATATATTCAATTCATAAGATCAGCAAATAGCTAATGTTTTATTGACAGGTGACCCGTCTATTATGTGGAGGTTTTATCGTTGCTTCACGAAATAACCACACCATATATGACGGACAAGGAGTGGTACAATTCCTAACAGCATTGGGTGAAATCGCCCGTGGTGCACTTATGCCATCTATAATGCCCGTGTGGAAAAGGGAGTTGCTTTTCGCAAGGGACCCACCACGCATAACATTTAGGCACCTTGAGTATGAAGAAACGGCAAACGCAAAAGGAACCTACACCACAACAATAGAGACCACGGATGAGATGTCCCAAAAGTCCTTTTTCTTTGGGCCGGCTGAGATATCCGCTATTCGTAGGTTTGTTCCAGAACATCTGAAAAGTTGTTCTACCTTTGAGGTGCTAACTGCTTGTATATGGAGTTGTCGCACTATCGCTTTACAGCGGGATCCCGAAGACGAGATGCGTTTAATGTTCAGTGTCAATGTACGAGGTAAGTTAAACCCTCCAATCCCTGTCGGGTATTATGGGAATTGTATTGTTGATATATGTACGATTTCAACAGTTGGAGACCTATGCAATAAACCATTAGGCCATGCAATAGAACTTGTAATGAAGGCCAAATCTATAATCTGTGATGAGTATGTCAGGTCAACAACTGATCTAATGATAATCGAAGGACGACCGCTGTGACATTCGCGAATTTCACGGTATTATTCTATCGTCTCGTATTCGTTTTATTTATTTATGTTCGTGTTTTGACCCTATTGTATTCCTTTTTATGTTTATCGTATTCGTATTTTATGAGTATCGTATTTGTATTTTATGCGTATTTGCGTTTATCGGGTATATAGTATGTGATTCGGATCTTTATGTCGGGAACGTATAGTCTTAAGTGCCTTTAGTATAAGTCTAGTATGCTCTTATGATAAGTTTAGGGGAATTATGCCTTAATAATATGATTAAGATTAACGTTTAAAAAGTATTTCATGTTTAGTCCCTTTCCGGAAATTTTATTACGAAACTAGTCCTACGCGAGAAAAATTTATTACAATTCTGGTCCTATGTCGAATTCTATTACACAAATCATCCTCCACCAACCTTTTGTCTTATCTCTATCCATTATTTTGTCATTTTCTCATTCCAACTTCCTTTCCAAGTAACTCAATCACACACACACACACACTTTCTCTCTCTAAAAACACACAAACACCTCCACTTTCTCTCTAGCTTTTCCGGCGATCCGACCGTCCGATTTTAGATCCGAGACCGGATTATTGATCACCATCATCACCTCTATCTATCCTCAAAGTTTCATTACGATCAAGTAAGTATTCATTCATTTTGGTTTTAAACTTTATTCCATTTTTAACCAAACACGTAAATATCACTTTTAACCGTCCAAATCGAGATTTTATGTAAGATTATTGTTCCTATTAGTATTCTGGACATAGGGTATCGATTATAGATCATATGGACACTTAGAACACTCAAAAACCGATTTCAAAATGTTATTTTTCGTAAAAATCACGTTATGGCACGTAACTTGCTTTATAGTCACGTAATTCATGTTACGTTCACGAAATATCAAAGTTACGTTCACGAAATAAGGACTTACGTTCACGTAAGTCACCCCCTTGTCACGTAATTGCATATCACGTAATTACGTGCTGATCACGTAATTCCTTTTTGCGCTCACGTAATTTCCATGCTAGTTCACGTAATTTCCATGCTAGTTCACATACTTTCCTTGCTGATTCACGTGATCATGATTCATTCCACCTAACAGTTGTAAGCCATGTGATGTATACCTTTTTGTTCATGTAATTAACATGTGAGCATGTGATGTAATTAACATGCATATCACATATTATGTTCATGTGATCACCTAACGTGTAGTTATATATAAGTCAAGTAGTTCTTTGCCTATCCAAGTAATTCCTTGTTTGAATCCCGTAACTTTTGGCTCAAGTAACATTCTATGTCACGTAACTCTTGTATAACACGTAACTTGATACGTACGTGACTTGTAGTGCACGTAAGTATGAAGGACGCGTATCTAGTCCGTTGACTTTCCGAAACACTTGTTATTCCGTTATATCGATATTCCTTTGGTTATTTTAAAACTCGTATAAAACGTTAATCATTAAGGCATAACCCTACTAGACTTAGAGATACTTAGACATGTTTTATTTACGTGATGTATAGGGCACTTAGACATTGAAGCTTGACGGTATTATTGTATTTCCCGACATATAAGGATTTGGATTGCTTTGCTATCAGTGAGTTATTCGTTGCCCTTTTTAACCTTTTTCTATTTTTGGGCATGATTAGCGTTAAACAAAGGTATTTTATGGTATGTATGTATTATGGTATGTATGGATATGAATGCTTTAGATGATCTCACCCAACTTGTACCGCCTTTGTGGTAGTACAAGGCCCCGTATAAACACCTGTTAACTTTGAGCCACCGGAAGTATATATAGCGCTATATGGGTCTAACAAACCCTCATTCTAATACGTTATTATGATAAGAGAGGAGCCCTGTCCGTATTAGTAATGTTACGACCGTTTATTATTATCGAGAACAACCTGGTTTGAGACACTAGGTGGGGTTAGTTGCCTTTATTATTGTTAGGGTTCAGGTGTATGTTATAATCCTAAAGCTGTTATTTATCCAGTATGGTATATATTTTATGATATGATTATGATTTTATGAAATGATTATGGTACCGTATGGTAATAATCTGAATATTTTATCGAAAGGTTTTGTAAACTTCAAAACATATTTTGAAATATCATTTTCAAAAGACTTATCTTCAAATCTTATCTTTTGGGTCAAAACTTATTGAAAACCTTTACACTATTATGTTTTTATTTACTATTGCGAATAATTCACCAACTTTATGTTGACGTCGTATTTTAACGCTTTTCAGGGATTTGAGGTTACCTACTTTGATGCTTGCTTGACTACTTGGGACCTTTTTGCTGGAATTTATTTTGTTATTGTAATTCCTTAGTTTCCCAAACTCTGTAGTCGTATTTGGATACTATTCGGATGATTGTAATAAGTACTTTACTTCAACTCTTTTATCTATGTTGATGATGTTTGGTTTATTTATGTTTGATGTAACCTTTGAATCTCTGATACCGTATACACTGCGCACCTCGGTTCCGCCATTTCTATGCGGGGTGTGACAGAAGTTGGTATCAGAGCCAATGGTTATAGCGAACTAAGTGACCTTACGGAATCACTTAGACTATGACCTAGGCTTTTGGACCTATCTGATTTACTCTATGTGCGCATTTCCTTCTTTTGTGGGCCTGTATGTGATTTATATGCTATATGTGCTTTTATTTTGCTTTTTATGTTTTGAGGCCTGCTCGTTTTAGTCGCACATACAGTTTATCGTTCTGATTTATTCCGTTTGATATTCGTAGAAGATGCCGCCTAAGAGAACTTCTTCTAGAGCTACTTCTACTAGAGCTACTCCTGCCGTCACCGCTCCGAGAAGGTCGGCAAGGCGAGGTCGCGCCAGCACTAGATCGGGTGCTACTGCTCAGAACACCACTGCTGTCCCCAATACTACTTCTGCTACTCCGAACATCAGTCAGCTGATTGCGGAGCAGATTGCAGCAGCTATCCCAGTGATTGTGGCACAACTTAAGGAGACACCAGTGCAAGATGCTGATTTAGAGTTTGATGTACCTGAGATGCCCGATATTGAAGCTGAAGGTATGGCGCCTGGGCGCGATGGTTCCGATGTTGGCAGGGCAGTGCACATAGGATCTGGTGGACCAAATATTGTGATGGAAGATCCACCCCGAGGCTGCTCATATAAAGCCTTCCTGGATTGCAGACCTGCTGAATTTAGGGGTACTGAAGATGCAGTTGCCACCCTACAATGGTTTGAGAAGATGGAGTCTGTATTTGATGTGTCAGGATGTGCTGATGAGAGTCGTGTTAAGTATGCTACCTATCTGTTCCAGGGTAAAGCCCTCACTTGGTGGAACTCTGTGAAGAAGGTCCAAGGTCGAGCTGCTGTCACCTTGATGACCTGGGAGAATTTGAAAGTTATGATGAAGAAAGAATATGTGCCGTCGTCTGAGACGCAGCGATTGGAGGATGAGTTTTGGAACCTAACTATGCAAGGTTCTAACTATCGTGGGTATGTGAACCGCTTCTATGACTTATGCGTCCTGGTTCCTCGTCTGGCTCGTACTGAGAACGAGAGGATTGAACGGTTCGCGAATGGTTTGCCGCAGACTATGCGAGACCATATTATTTCTCATCTTCCGGGTACACTTCAGAGCGCCGTTGATATTGCGGGTAGGTTGGTCGCTAGTGCAATCCGTGGTGGTACACTGCAGCCAGTTGTGAGTCGTAGGGATACTGGTAGATCTGTTAGAAGGGATGGGAGTGATTCGAGAAAGAGAAACCGTAGTCAAGATCAGAGACCTCAACGCCCTCAGGTGTATGCGTTGACGGGTGCTGGAACTGGTCAACAGGGCGTGCGCCCTAAGTGTGACGCTTGTGGTAGTGCTCATGCGACAAATGTAGCGTGTTGGGTTTGTAAACGCTGCAAGAAGCTAGGCCACACTGAGCAATATTGTAGAAGAGCTGTTGGAGCGTGTTATGAATGTGGAGAAATGGGTCATCTCCGTCAACAGTGTCCTAAGTTTGTATCATCTACTCCTGGTGCTGGTACTAGTGCTAGAGGAAATCCTGCTAAGAGCCGAGCATTTGCTATGGAGTCCGCTGAAGCTCATCAGGATCCTACAGTAGTCACTGGTACATTTCTTGTTGACGATTATCCTGCTTTTATTCTATTTGATTCGGGTGCCGATAGAAGCTTTATTTCTAGTGACTTTCGCCCTTTAGTAAACCGTGCCTCTAGTCCATTAGAGCCTGCTTATGAGGTAGAGATAGCTGATGGTAGATGTGCCTGTGTTAGGGAAATTATTCGTGATATTCCCCTCGTATTAGCCGATATTCCTTTTTCCATCGACCTTATTCCTATGAAACTCGGTAGTTTCGACGTCGTAGTCGGTATGGATTGGTTAGCGAAGCATAAAGGAGAAATAGTCTGTTATGAGAAGCTTATTCGTATTCAGAAGCCGGATGGAGATCAGTTGATTGTACACGGAGACAAGGCCGGGAAACGCCTTAAAGTTATTTCTTGTTTGAAGGTTCGCGAGTATGTCCGTCAGGGTTGTTCGTTATATCTTGCTCACTTGGTGAAGAAAGACTCTGCGATAAAGATTGATGGTGTGCCGATTGTTCGCGAATATTCTGACGTTTTTCCCGACGATTTACCTGGAGTCCCTCCCCAGAGACAAACCGATTTTCGTATTGATCTTATTCCTGGAGCAGCACCTGTTGCTAAGGCTCCGTATCGTTTGGCTCCTTCCGAGATGCTCGAGTTGTCGAAGCAAATTCAGGAATTGGTAGATAAAGGTTTTATTCGTCCTAGTTTCTCCCCGTGGGGTGCTCCTGTTCTCTTTGTTAAGAAGAAGGATGGCTCCATGCGTTTATGTATTGATTATCGGGAGTTAAACAAGTTGACTGTGAAGAACCGTTATCCCCTTCCTCGTATTGATGACTTATTCGATCAACTTCAGGGTTCTTGCTATTTCTCAAAGATCGATCTTCGCTCTGGTTATCATCAGTTGAGAGTTCGAGAAGATGATATACCTAAGACTGCTTTTCGTACTCGGTATGGTCATTACGAGTTCATGGTGATGCCGTTTGGTATGACAAACGCCCCTGCAGCATTCATGGAACTAATGAACCGTATTTGTCGTCCGTATCTTGACAAGTTCGTTATCGTATTCATTGACGACATTCTTATCTATTCCCGAAGTCGCAAGGAACATGAAGAGCATTTGCGTCTTGTTCTAGAAGTGCTTCGAAAAGAGAAGTTGTATGCGAAATTCTCTAAGTGCGAATTCTGGTTATCCGAAGTTCAATTTCTTGGCCACGTGGTTAGCGCGAAGGGTATTCATGTTGATCCTGCTAAGATTGAAGCTGTTAAAAGTTGGGTTGCACCGAAGTCACCAACCGAAATCCGTTCATTTTTGGGTCTTGCTGGGTATTATCGCCGATTCATCGAGAACTTCTCCAAGATCGCTTCATCTATGACTAAGCTGACACAGAAGAGTGAACCATTCGTTTGGGGTACCGATCAGGAGGAAGCATTTCAGATATTGAAGCAGCGGTTGTGTAACGCACCTATTCTCAGTCTGCCAGTTGGTTCCGAGAATTTTGTTGTTTACTGCGACGCTTCGCACAAGGGTCTGGGTTGTGTGCTTATGCAGAATGGTAAGGTTATAGCTTACGCTTCGCGTCAGTTGAAAATCCATGAGCAAAATTACACGACACATGATCTAGAGTTGGGAGCCGTCGTTTTTGCTTTGAAGATTTGGAGACATTATCTGTATGGGACCAAGTGTACTGTATTCACCGACCACAAAAGTCTTCAACACATATTTGATCAGAAAATGCTGAACATGAGACAACGACGATGGGTTGAGTTATTGAACGACTATGATTGCGACATTCGCTACCATCCTGGTAAGGCGAACGTTGTTGCTGATGCATTGAGTCGTAAGGAAACCGTCAAACCGGTCCGTATTCGTTCTATGGTGATATCTATTCAGACGAGTTTGAAAGCTCGGATTATTCAAGCTCAGGAAGGTATTATGACTGAAGGCCGTGTTAAAGAGGAAAGATTGTATAAGTTGGCGTTGGAACTAGAACCGAAGGAGGATGGAGTTCTGTATTTCCTCGAGCGTATTTGGGTTCCGATTAGTATCCGTCAGTTGATTCTGGACGAAGCCCATAAGTCCAATTATTCCATTCATCCGGGTTCCGACAAGATGTATCACGACTTGAAAGATTTTTATTGGTGGCCGGGTATGAAACGCGAGATCGCCGAGTATGTGAGTCGATGTTTGACTTGCTCCAAAGTGAAGATTGAGTATCAGAAACCGTCTGGGCTACTTCAACAACCGAAGATTCCCGAGTGGAAATGGGAGCGTATTACTATGGATTTTGTTACAAAGCTTCCGAGATCTTCGAGTGGGTATGACAGTATCTGGGTTATTGTTGATCGTTTGACGAAGTCTGCTCATTTCCTTCCGATTCGCGAGAACTATCCGATGGAGAGATTCGTACGCTTGTATATTTCCGAGATTGTATCGAAACACGGTGTTCCTGTATCGATTATTTCCGATCGGGATGCTCGTTTCACTTCTCGATTTTGGAAGACATTTCAGACTGCTATGGGTACACGGTTAGATATGAGTACCGCCTATCATCCTCAGACCGATGGTCAGAGTGAGAGAACTATTCAGACTATGGAAGATATGCTGCGAGCTTGCGCTATTGATTTTGGTGGTAGCTGGGATATTCATTTGCCGTTGATCGAGTTCTCGTACAACAACAGCTATCACACGAGTATCAAGTGTGCACCGTTTGAAGCTCTATATGGCCGTAAATGTCGATCACCTGTATGTTGGGCAGAAGTTGGAGATAGTCAGATATCCGGTCCGGAGATTATACAAGAGACCACTGACAAGATCTTCAAGATCAAGGAACGACTGATTACTGCCAGAGATCGACAGAAGAAGTATGCTGATAAGCGCAGGAAACCTCTCGAGTTCAGTGTTGGAGATATGGTATTATTGAAGGTTTCTCCATGGAAAGGGGTTGTCCGATTTGTGAAGCGCAGCAAGCTGAGTCCGAGATACACGGGTCCGTTCAAGATCTTAGCCCGCGTCGGCCCAGCTGCGTATCGACTAGAATTGCCGGCAGAACTGAGCAGCGTACATAACGTATTCCATGTATCTCAGTTGAAGAAGTGCCTGGCTGATGAGACATTATTAGTTCCGCTTGAGCAACTCCAGATTGACGACAAGCTTCATTTTGTTGAAGAACCGATCGAGATCGTTGCTAGTGATGTTAAGCGTCTGCGACGAAGTAAGATCCCGATTGTCAAAGTTCGCTGGAATTCCCGCTTTGGTGCTGAGTTCACGTGGGAACGCGAAGATGAAATTCTGCGGAAGTATCCTCACCTTTCTCCCGGAAGTAGTACCCAGTGACAATTTCGAGGACGAAATTCTTTTTACTTGGGGAGACTGTGACATTCGCGAATTTCACGGTATTATTCTATCGTCTCGTATTCGTTTTATTTATTTATGTTCGTGTTTTGACCCTATTGTATTCCTTTTTATGTTTATC
Organism: Senecio squalidus; assembly: GCA_910822075.1. NCBI lineage: Eukaryota > Viridiplantae > Streptophyta > Magnoliopsida > Asterales > Asteraceae > Senecio > Senecio squalidus. The sequence goes on from CAJVGC010000508.1 coordinate 54,287,181, forward strand.
GTATTCGTATTTTATGAGTATCGTATTTGTATTTTATGCGTATTTGCGTTTATCGGGTATATAGTATGTGATTCGGATCTTTATGTCGGGAACGTATAGTCTTAAGTGCCTTTAGTATAAGTCTAGTATGCTCTTATGATAAGTTTAGGGGAATTATGCCTTAATAATATGATTAAGATTAACGTTTAAAAAGTATTTCATGTTTAGTCCCTTTCCGGAAATTTTATTACGAAACTAGTCCTACGCGAGAAAAATTTATTACAATTCTGGTCCTATGTCGAATTCTATTACACAAATCATCCTCCACCAACCTTTTGTCTTATCTCTATCCATTATTTTGTCATTATCTCATTCCAACTTCCTTTCCAAGTAACTCAATCACACACACACACACTTTCTCTCTCTAAAAACACACAAACACCTCCACCTTCTCTCTAGCTTTTCCGGCGATCCGACCGTCCGATTTTAGATCCGAGACCGGATTATTGATCACCATCATCACCTCTATCTATCCTCAAAGTTTCATTACGATCAAGTAAGTATTCATTCATTTTGGTTTTAAACTTTATTCCATTTTTAACCAAACACGTAAATATCACTTTTAACCGTCCAAATCGAGATTTTATGTAAGATTATTGTTCCTATTAGTATTCTGGACATAGGGTATCGATTATAGATCATATGGACACTTAGAACACTCAAAAACCGATTTCAAAATGTTATTTTTCGTAAAAATCACGTTATGGCACGTAACTTGCTTTATAGTCACGTAATTCATGTTACGTTCACGAAATATCAAAGTTACGTTCACGAAATAAGGACTTACGTTCACGTAAGTCACCCCCTTGTCACGTAATTGCATATCACGTAATTATGTGCTGATCACGTAATTCCTTTTTGCGCTCACGTAATTTCCATGCTAGTTCACGTAATTTCCATGCTAGTTCACATACTTTCCTTGCTGATTCACGTGATCATGATTCATTCCACCTAACAGTTGTAAGCCATGTGATGTATACCTTTTTGTTCATGTAATTAACATGTGAGCATGTGATGTAATTAACATGCATATCACATATTATGTTCATGTGATCACCTAACGTGTAGTTATATATAAGTCAAGTAGTTCTTTGCCTATCCAAGTAATTCCTTGTTTGAATCCCGTAAATTTTGGCTCAAGTAACATTCTATGTCACGTAACTCTTGTATAACACGTAACTTGATACGTACGTGACTTGTAGTGCACGTAAGTATGAAGGACGCGTATCTAGTCCGTTGACTTTCCGAAACACTTGTTATTCCGTTATATCGATATTCCTTTGGTTATTTTAAAACTCGTATAAAACGTTAATCATTAAGGCATAACCCTACTAGACTTAGAGATACTTAGACATGTTTTATTTACGTGATGTATAGGGCACTTAGACATTGAAGCTTGACGGTATTATTGTATTTCCCGACATATAAGGATTTGGATTGCTTTGCTATCAGTGAGTTATTCGTTGCCCTTTTTAACCTTTTTCTATTTTTGGGCATGATTAGCGTTAAACAAAGGTATTTTATGGTATGTATGTATTATGGTATGTATGGATATGAATGCTTTAGATGATCTCACCCAACTTGTACCGCCTTTGTGGTAGTACAAGGCCCCGTATAAACACCTGTTAACTTTGAGCCACCGGAAGTATATATAGCGCTATATGGGTCTAACAAACCCTCATTCTAATACGTTATTATGATAAGGGAGGAGCCCTGTCCGTATTAGTAATGTTACGACCGTTTATTATTATCGAGAACAACCTGGTTTGAGACACTAGGTGGGGTTAGTTGCCTTTATTATTGTTAGGGTTCAGGTGTATGTTATAATCCTAAAGCTGTTATTTATCCAGTATGGTATATATTTTATGATATGATTATGATTTTATGAAATGATTATGGTACCGTATGGTAATAATCTGAATATTTTATCGAAAGGTTTTGTAAACTTCAAAACATATTTTGAAATATCATTTTCAAAAGACTTATCTTCAAATCTTATCTTTTGGGTCAAAACTTATTGAAAACCTTTACACTATTATGTTTTTATTTACTATTGCGAATAATTCACCAACTTTATGTTGACGTCGTATTTTAACGCTTTTCAGGGATTTGAGGTTACCTACTTTGATGCTTGCTTGACTACTTGGGACCTTTTTGCTGGAATTTATTTTGTTATTGTAATTCCTTAGTTTCCCAAACTCTGTAGTCGTATTTGGATACTATTCGGATGATTGTAATAAGTACTTTACTTCAACTCTTTTATCTATGTTGATGATGTTTGGTTTATTTATGTTTGATGTAACCTTTGAATCTCTGATACCGTATACACTGCGCACCTCGGTTCCGCCATTTCTATGCGGGGTGTGACAACCGCCACATAATTTTAAGGGCACCTTCTCCGTCTCAGATCTTACTCGAGCTGGATTCAATGATGTTGATTTTGGGTGGGGAAAAGCAACCTATGGAGGGCCTGCTAGAGCGGGATATAATTCCCTCCCTGGAGTCAGTCTCTATACGTCTTCAAGAAACAACAAAGGGGAATCGGGAATCATAATACCACTATGCTTGCCAATTCAAGCAATGGAGAAATTTCTTAATGAGCTAGCTAAAATGTTTATGTAACACAATGATCGCACGACAATAAGCGAGGAGTCCAAAGGCCGGTTACTTGCTCCTAAAAGTTCACAAATGGTACTTAGTTTAAAAAAACCTATTAGTGATTTAAGTTGATAAATGTACTTTGAATAAAAACGATGTGTATTTGATGTAAATCTTGTCGAAACTAAGATACCTTAGATGAGACACAACATCACAAATGTTGTTACTTTATGTATCCGCAAACCTTCATTTTACAAGGATTTTATGATATCAGAGTATATTATTGTTAGTAAAATTAATAATGAAGCCACACTATAAATGCCAGAAACTTGAATCTTTGCCTTTTGAATCCCAACACTTGTATCTGAGCGGAAATCATATACAATCGGTGTAAATGATGAAGTATTAATAAGAACAATAAAAAGATGAATATAGTCGAAAGATTAATTGTATTAATAATCTAGAATCAGTTACAATACAAAGAATCAAACTACTAACTCAGTTAAGATCCCACAGTGATAGGATCTCTCTTTTTATAACAAAACTCTCTCAAATACAACTAGAGTCGTTTCTCGCAATATAGGTTGAAATGACCCCACAAATGAACCCTACACTAATATTTATAGGTATATACCAAGTATAACGGCTAGTAGCGCTAATAAGCATTACCAACGATACTTGGACACCAACGATACTAGTAGTGTTGGTCGTCTTCCTTGGACCTCGATTTGAACTCAATCACTAGAAAGATGCGGAATACCTTTCAAGTGACTATTTTATAGTGTAACACACAAATAACCGAATGTTTGATATTATTAAGCTAACGTAAAGGTTTACAATACGAATAATATCAAAGACAAACGATTACAAAGACTTTAGACCACTCGAGACATTGTTACGCAACTATGCTTCAAGGTGCCGCAACAACGACTTTCTCTCACTAGAACGGTTACATTTATGGCTGGTGGTTGGGGTATTTATAGACCTCACCTAACTCCAACCTTCTTACGCAACTGCAACACCCTGTTGCACATCGCAACAGTGGTGTTGCGCCACTTTGGTGTTTCCTGCGCAACACCATGCGTAAGAGGCCATAAACGCATTGAAACACTTTACAAATCGATCTATATACATGTTAGACATCACGACATATTCCTAAGCTAAATACAAACTACAAACAATGACAGTTATGCTCCAAAAACTCTCATTTGGATGTAGCTTGTATTTTCGACAAATCTTTAACGAGAATTTGATGTCGTGAGATCGGGAATTGTTTCTTTGACTTCAATGAAGTATCTCTCATAGTCTTCAAGTCTGCAATCGATGTGTCTTGAATCTCTTGAACTCCGAGTCTTCATCCTTAAGCAACGCGGCTCCATGAAGATCAACTTCGAGTCTTTGACTTCCCCGAAGTACTAAACTCTTCGAGATCCAAACCTTTAAACTATGTAAACTTGACTTACAGAGAAACTATCCAAACACGTGTTTTGCTCTTTAAACCGATAAAATGTTTTAGTTTTTCGAGAAACATGCGACAAAATCTTATAATCTTGTGCGATACGTGACGACGAAGAAAATAAACATAGAAATAAAATCTTTTTGGATTTTTGTTGATTTTCTTAACCTAGAAACTCAAAATCTTTTTGTGATTTTCATCTATAAAGTATATACACTACTTTAGCAACCTAGAAAAGAGCAAACCTTTTTTGCTAAGGATACGTTTGCTTTTAGGATCATATTGCTAGAAGTGGAGTCATACCAATCAGCCGATTATTAGTATATTTGTCCTCTTAAGTAAAACATCGACATCATACAAGAAATCTTCCGATTATTTATTTACATCTGTTTATACAGAGTTCCACTTATATTAACACTTTGCTAATTCCGAACTCCCCTCAAAGTGTCATCGAACTCTCAATATTCATAGAAAATGTCACCTTATTCCTAATATTATTAACTAAAATAGAAAATTGGATCGTGTCGAGTATTGATGTTATGCACACTCTTTTGTGAGTGCGTGTATAACCGTTTTAGGTATATATAAGCTTTGCTTGCACCCGGTTACACACCGTGCTCCCAATATCACGACATTTCTCCCAAAACTAATGTACATACGTATAGTACTAATTCATTTATTTATTCATTTATTTATGAGGTGTTTATTACACGAATTCCTCCCTTTGTCTTTGCCGTTTATCAAGTTAGCATCAAGGGTTACAAAATTTTAGACGTTTACCGACTTTCCCCCTGTTTTCGCCGTTTATCAAGTAAGCATCAAGGGTTGGAGTCTTTATTCGACTTTATTAAGAGTTGTAATGATTTTATTCTCATTTTTTCTTATTACTCTCTTATTTTTACCCATATATATATATATATATATATATATATATATATATATATATATATATATATATATATATATATATATATATATATATATATATATATATATATATATATATATATATATGTATGTATGTATGTATGTATACTGATTTTCACATCTAAGCCTTATCGGGGGAATCTTCCTGATAAACTTTATGGTTTGTTACTTGTGAACAAGTTAAAGTGATTGACGAGTTGAAGCACAACTAAGGTTCAACAAGGAAGATTACGTCATTCAAAGGATAAAGATTATTTACTTCGATACATTTATTTTTTAATACAAACTTATTCTTTTTAAAGATCTTAAAAACTTATTCTTGTCTTGCTTGCTTGCTTAAACCGTATGCTCGAACTACACCTCTTAGGTGTTCGAAACCTTAAACTCAAAACACAACAAACCGAAACACACTTTGGATTTGTTGAAATCGATTTTGGCCAGAGAAACCTAATTCGATTTGTTATATTTAAAATAAGGGATTTGATGTTCTTTATATAGCCAAGTAATGGTTTAGAATACAAGTTGTCTTATAATTAGGAAACCTCCATAACTACATAATACATCCTTCCATTTATTAATTATTTTAACTCATTTAATTAATAAGTAGTAAATAAAAACGTATAGTCGTGTCTAAATGTCAATGTGTGCAACCCCGTAGGCTCACGTATTTACGGACACACATCTACTAAAACTATTCAAATACTAACATGAGACACTGACTTTGTCTTAGCAAGATAGGATGGATCGTTTAGGAGGTCACCTTGGATGGCGGGGTGTCCCGCTCTAGTACAATCATAAATTGTCAAATAATATATACGATTTATCTTATATTAATGCAAAGGTGAAAACTTTAAATTCGAAAATATAAACCCAATATCATATCTAAATTAAAAAAACATTTTCACTTGTCAATAATTAAAAAAGTTCTAAATCTCGTTAATTATATGGACGCTTATTTAAGAGCATATTCTCAGTTATATATAATTAAAAAACATTTTATAATATATAGCTACTCGTATGATTCAATTATGTACTTCAATTTTATGACCATGTCCATACTCGTAATCATAATAATAACCGAAAGTTTCGGTTAATAAAACACCACAAATCTGAACCATCGAATAAGTAGTAATTTTCTCACCCCTAGTTTGTTGGTATACGTAGTTAGCAAGTATGAGTCTCAAGCAACAATACATGTGATGGTGGTCGGGGTTTTTCTCCATCACACAATCATATATGGTTTAGCTACCTCCAACTTTGATTCAAATCTTAGCCATATCATAGTACAAATCACTTGAGCTCATATGTGTTGCTTTTCCACACAGGATCCAATTATAGCAAATCATAGCTTCACACGTGGATTCAATGCCCAATATCTAATCTTATTCAAGATAATATTTAATAATTTTATATTAGTAAGTAAATTTCATTCACTAATAGTTCCATTTTAGAAAAGTGAAGCCAAGTAGGACTTACATTCTAAAATAGTATAAAGAATAATTATAGAACCAACTAAAAGGGGTTGGTAAAATGGTTAAACAACTTTGAACTAAAACACTTTGATTCACTACACTTTACTATCTATTATTTTAGATGATTTTTTTATTGATTGGTTTCACGATCAATATGAGAAGTTAAGTTATATAACCATCAATATATGATGGGTATATGAATAATTTGATTACAAGTTTTCGTCGGTTGATGTCAATTTGGCACACGATATATGGTATTTAGAAAAGAAAAAGCTCGTACGACTCTTAAAGCTATCGATAAGCTACATACTGTTCACACACATTATAAAGCAGCAAGTAGGTATATGAACATGTATCAAAACCAAAAAGGCAATAAATTGCACCTCAAATGCAATTCCCATGGTCACAACACAAATGATACCAAACTAACGTGTCTTCAAATCAAATGGTTTTAGAATTTAACTCTTATAGTAAAAGAGAGAATGTCACAAATCGTCCTTGTGGTTAGGCTGTTTTTCACATATCGTCCTTTCGAAGAAAAGTTAGCACAGAGCATCCTTTTGTTTTTTAAAATTATCGTCTGTGATCCTTCCGTCAAAATCCTGTTAATTTAATCCGTTAAGTGGCCCCCACATGAGGGTAAATATGTCTTTTTAGGGGTTATCTTCCCCACCTGACCGGTTTCAATTAAAATTCAAAAAGTAGTGTACTTCATCTCTATATTTACGCATCCCAAAGTCTGGACTAACAACAAACGGATTCCCTTGTCACTTCCATCATCATTAAATTCCATCTATCACCGGAATCCATCTCCGGCGACCATCAATCCTTCAATCCATGGCGCTCCGGTCAGCGATGAAAAACCGACTCCTGACCTCCGGCGACCATCAATATTCCTCCAACTATCACCGGAATCCATCTCCGGCGACCATCAATCCTTCAATCCATGGCGCTCCGGTCACCGGAATCCACAATCACCTCGCGATCCATGTCCTCATCGTGGAAAAACGTGGAACCTGCTCCAAAAGATCCGATTCTTGGTGTAACTGAAGCTTTTCTTGCAGATCCTAATCCTGATAAAGTTAATGTTGGCGTTGAAAGTATCAATTTCAGTGTTTTTATGAAGATTTTGAGTGTTTTTGTTTTGAGATTTTGATTAGATGTTGATTTGTTGTTGTTGTTGTTGTTAGGGAGCTTATCGTGACGATAACGGTAAACCGGTGGTTTTGGATTGTTTTTCACATATCGCGTATTGTCTGTAGCTGTCGGATTAAGTAATCTGGAACTGGATTAGGGTTAGGGTTTGTTGGTGGTGGTTTATTGGTGGAGATCATGGTGGTAGAAAAGAGGGTTTTTTTGAATTTAATTCAGGTGGGGGAGATAACACTAAAAAGACATATTTACCCTCATGTGGGGGCCACTTAACGGATTAAATTAACAGGATTTTGACGGAAGGATCACAGACGATAATTTTAAAAAACAAAAGGATGCTCTGTGCTAACTTTTCTTCGAAAGGACGATATGTGAAAAACAGCCTAACCACAAGGACGATTTGTGACATTCTCTCATAGTAAAATAAATGAATATGTTTATTTTTAGATCTTCTCTAGGCAAAAGATTAATGCCATATTTCATGAAGCTAACCTTTTAACGATGTTGATTGATTGTATACAAGTCTCACTACTCCCTTCATCGTTATAACAATATATTGGTAATAATTTTGTTAAAAAACTTTTATAAATTCCATCGATAGCTATCTATATCTAACTACTGGATCAAAGAAAAATCCATGTATGAGTAACACCGTAAAAACCTATCTGAACCATTTACTATCAAACGAGTAAAAACCGGTGAACTTGAAAGACATAAAATGAAAGAATGTCGGTTTTAATATATATGTAATAACAAAAATTGAAATAATATTAGGTTTTTTAAACCAACAAAGTCCAATAAGTCATTGTTCTAGACCTGTAAAATATGGGATTGGAGAAATAAATAAAATTAATTGTGGTGGGGGTGTTTCTAAATTGATTAGGCAACCATGTCAAATCTGGTTCATGATGGCTCATGGGGCCACACTAATTGGGCTAACCATTAATGTGTGGATGCAATTCGTGGTGATGCAATAAAAGTCTAACCATGTGGGTTCTGGTTCAAGCTGGCTGAAGTGATAACTTGAATGGACTTATTGGGTTCATTTCACGTTTACGTACTATTATTGTTCTTGGTTTTAAGTTATGTGTGAAGGTGCAATGAGGTGTCTACATTATTGAACGGTGCCTATTTTATTTTTCTTAAATCATTAAGTTGTAGCAACTAACCATTGAGTGTGGAGAATATTTAAGATTCTTCAAAGGATGTATCGAGTTTGATTTTTATCGAATTTAGTTTTTTGGATGTCTGACTTTTAGAAAGAAAAAAAAAACAATCCAAAATCATGTATTCATAATCGGTACACGATTCTTATTCACCGCATGTTGGTAGGATGTCATAGTATCATATGTTCGTGTTGGATCAAATATAACAAGTTGATTGTATAAGGTTATCAAATATAACAAATGGAGTGGGAAAAATTTAAAGGATAAATATGCAAAAATTAGTATTGGATATTGATTTGAGTATCGTGTTTTTTTTTTAGGTTCATCAATTTAAATCCTAATTTTCACAGGTGATATTATTCACTAAAACATACTAATTACGAGTACGTGAATGCAAAAATCCACCCGCTACCCTAACTCTATTTCCTGTCAAGATGAATGGTAGGTGGTCGTGCCTATTTAAAAACCTAACATTTATTAGGATAAATATGATTATTCAACGAAAAGTCATATTTATCATATCCTATTATATTTTCTGTTTCAACATTTTAATATGTATTACCTTAGATGAGATTGTAAAGATGCAACATCTCTAATCCATAGGTCTCTGATTCGAATTTCATGGCTACATTTTTCATTTTTCATTTGATTTCTACCTTTTATTTTACCTCCCTTAAATTATGTAAAATTAACAAAAAGAACCCTAAATTTACAAAGAATGTTCCACTTACACTAAATATATCTAGAAAGTTATAAAAATATGCAAAAACAATATGTTATTAATATATTTAAAATACTATTAGTATGATTATTTCTAATATTGTTATAATTTTTTCTATATAATAATTAGTTATACTTTAATAAGTATTATGATATTAAAAATTAAATACAAGTTTATAAGTTTAATTATTATTCTTCATATGAAAAATAAAATATAAGTCTATAATTTTGTTAAAACTAAAGTAAATAGATTAATTATTTTGTTATGATATTTGATTTCTTTTTTATCATAATATCTAATCATATTAAAATACATGTAATTATAAAAGTTTAGAGATGTTTTAGTTTTGAAATGATTAATAGACATAATTTATAGATCTACAAATGGATCTGATGCATTGCATATTTGTAGCTTATGCAATGAAGTTATAACATGTTTGCATTGCATAATGGGCAATTATAAATGTATTAGTTTATTTTTAGACTATCTCTATCATTTATTTTTGTTGTTTGATTATATAAATGTTATACACATACGATTTTACAACAAAACTAAAGTAATTTAATTGAGAATTCGATGTTTTTAATTACACGTCTTTTGTTTGAAATCAATTTTTTTTTTATGTGAGTTCAAAACATGACAAAAGAGTATCACACATTCTTTATGTAAAGTTTTTTTTTAACATATTGGTTTTATTTTGTGTTATTTTTATTAGACCAACCCGAAATTTGTTATTTAACACTTAATCTAGCTGATTTGGTGTCTCCAAGTGTCTTTAACTTATAATTTTTTACAAATGACAATTGAATATCATATATATTATGATGTACTAACTTTCGGTTTGTTTCAAACATTCAGTTGCGTAACTTTTTGAACCCCGTCGCAACGCGCGGGTTTTTAAAAATCCTCATTCTCTATAATTATCAATAAGTAACAAATTATTGGTTCTATACAATTTTATTTTCTGCCTCATTACAATATACTAACATTCAACTATTCCATCTAATCTGAATTCTATTATGTTGAACAATAATCGTATCTGTTGTCTTATTTCAATAATAGATTTTGTGAAACTCAGACATTGGACTAGGACGAAATACTTTATTGCGAAAGTGTCAATTATCGACTCAAAAGATTATTTAAGATACCCAAACCAATAATTCAACTACACTTTTGAAATAGCATTTTTGGGGCCCTAACGCCCGCTAGAGTCTATCCCTCTTGTCATTGCTTGAAAGATATTACATCATGTACACATAAACGGGTAAATGTATAGAAATGGTATTACATAATGTACATCGAACCGAGTATCTATGGAAACTACTTATAACTGTTAGGATGTGGTTATCTCGGCTCAATATCATACTAAGTTCCTTCCTTCGTAGTCAAAACTGATGATACACCTATGCGATGATACATGATTAAATTTGACATGATCATTAGCTAATGTTACATGTATCCTAAGAAAATCGATATGTTTTGTAGCTATTCCTTCATGTGTATTGAAAGTTAATAATATTAGTCTTAATAAAAAACAGTTTAAGAATTAGAATCCATATCATAACATATTCAAGTCTTTGAATCTTTAAGTACCCGTTTGGTTCATAAAATATTTTTAAAGGAATTAGAATCTGTCAAAGGAATTGGAATTTGAGAAAATGAAATATGAATTGATAAAAAGTTGTCATGTTTGGTTTGCAAAATTTAACAGAATTTAGTTTTCAATTTTTTTGTATATAACTCAATTCAATTTATAAATATTAAAAATTAATTCAAATTTCATAACATATGTCTCAAGAAAAACTAATAAGAAACGTTGCGGACAAAAATAAAAACTTGAATCGTAAGCTTTATGTTTATATAGATGTTAAGTTATTATGAAAAGACAATGTTATACATATAATAACATGTATTCCTTAACGTTTATATATATGTTGTTTATAGTTATAATACACATATTAACCTTTACGTTTATACACATGTTTTGATATTTTTTTATTAAAAGATTTTACACATTTACATTTATACACAAGTTTTGATATTTTTTATTAAGAGATTTTAAAAATAACAATAAGGTAAATCATAGTCCAAATTGAGTGCTATTATAAATAAATTAGAATTTTGTTTTTATTTTAGTGAATATGGGAATTAAATAGAGAATGTAATTATTTATTGTAAGAGGGTGTAAAATAAAAATAATCTTTGATGACATCATCAATTTGATCTAACGGTTGAAATAAAAGAAGTTAACTTATCAAAGATCTTTACTTTGCCATGTGGCATTTAAGGTTTCTCTTTTATTATATATTAAATATTAAAGATTAAAGATAGGTGACAAATTCCACCGACACCGAAAGTTCACGACTTATCACCGAAATGAACAGAAATAGCCATGTGACCCGTTATAAACAGTTTTGGAAAACTGTTTAGATGATACTAGCCGTACCTACTAATACATCGAACAAAAACTTATGACCCTGATTTTTGGAGAAATCTTAAATCTGACGATGTACTATCATTTTCTAAGGTTTTTACAAACTTTCTCCCCCTCTTTTTATGTTTTTACGATTTTTGTGTTTTTCTGATATTTTTTTTACGACTGTACAAATCATAAAAACGTAAAATAGAAAAGGTTTCGAAGTCACGATTAAAGATTTAGATTTTATCATTTTGGACTCTTTATACTTAGTTGAGAGTTTTAAACTTTAACTCAACGAGTGTTGAAAATATTTAGAATCTGTATCAAAAGAGTTTTGCATTTAAGCAAATTAGGTTTTGTTCGAGTTCGCAACTGTTATGTGTTGCGAAGTCTAAATACTTTAAACTATGTAAGTTACGAATACATTTTCCATTTTTAACATTTGTACTTGTAAATTGGTGATCACCGAAATCTAGCGATTTTCAGTAAGACATAAACAAATACATCTAAAGAAAATAAATAAATATTAATAAAATAATAGTAGTAAGAGAATATCTTTTGTGACTATTTTAGACAATCCCATAAAATGAGATCTATCACGATTCTAGCACAACTCCATTTGCATTTAATTTAATTTAATAACTAATAAAGTGATGTTAATACCAACTAGCTTTCTTTGTAGTTTGCAAGATGGACAGGTTTGTATTAATAAACATTTTGAAAAGTCAATATCATATAAAAACTTGATCAAGAGATTTCAAGCTAGTACATTAGAAATATATTTTTTTATTATGATGGATAGATCTGTTGAATAGGTTAGACATGATTCCCCGATTGAGATGATCGTATTAGGATGGAGTAATTGAGAGAAAACACTATGTGTGTGTATTGGGATAAAAGGGATGAAGGTAAAATGAGCCAACCCTTCTAAAGGTTTATCACATCCCTTTATATACACACTCAAATTAGGAGTGTGTATTATTTAGTCCCGTGGTGTTTAATAAGTGTTTACATTTAGCTCTCTTAGTTCCGATCACCTAATGGGAAATCTATAGTGTCGGTAAGGTAAATACGTCCATCGAATATTTACTAGACACAGATTTCAGTTAGTGTCAGTCATCATATCAGTAAGGACAAATGATCAATGAGGGTCACAAATAATATGGGTCCAACATTCTCCCACTTGACCGAGTAGATCATTTATCTATGAGTATTGATAAGTCCGTACGAGATAATACTCATTTTGTTTAAAACCGAAATCATAGTTGATAAGTACAGTCGTAGAGAAGAACATCTACTCAGGACCCCCACTAGTCAAACTATGACTCAAATTCAAAACTGAATAAGCAATGATAGACCAACTAAGACAAATTTTGTTATAATAATGTCCAACACAGTTATGCGCATAAGGTGTAAATAATAGACAAACAAAATCTGAATAAGGAGGAAAATTTTCATTAATAAATAATAATGACCAATAAGTACAACAATGCTATTAAATTAAGTCTTTTGTAAGCCCCATATTCGACACGTGTCCTACGAATATATTAGGAGGAAGACCTTTGGTCATCGGATCCGCTAGCATGTCATGTGTACTTATGTACTCAACACAAAGAACATTTTCCTCAACCCGTTCGCGTACAAACAGATACTTTGTGTCGAGATACAGCCCAGCGCCAGTCGAACTGTTACTGTTCGAGAAAGTTACAGCAGCTGAGTTATCACAGTAAAGCTTCAATGGTCTAGAAATTGAGTTGACGAGTTTGAGTCCACTGATCAGGTTCCTTAACAACATCCCATGACAGGTTGCATTATAAACGGCAACATATTCAGCCATCATAGTAGACGTTGTGGTCAGTTTCTGTTTATGACTCCGCCAAGAGATTGGTCCGCCAGCTAACATGAAAATATACCCAGAAGTAGATTTATGGTCTTCTTTGCATTTAGCAAAGTCAGAATCAGAATAACCTACTACTTCCAAGTTGTCACTTCTTCTATAAGTTAATTTGTAGTCTTTGGTCCCTTTCAGATATCGTAGAACCTTTTTAGCCGCTTTCCAGTGTGCTAATCCGGGGTTAGATAAGTAACGCCCCAGCATACCAGCGATGTAAGCGATATCCGGTCGAGTACAGACCTGAGCGTACATAATGCTCCCAACTACAGATGAGTAAGGTATCATCCTCATTTCAGCCTTCTCAGTTTCAGTGCTCGGAGTTTGATGAGGTCCAAATACGTCCCCTTTAACTACCGGAGCCACAGTGGGTGTGCAGTGCTGCATGTTATAGCGTTCTAGAATACGGTCAATATAAGCCCTTTGGGAAAGACCTAGAACACCATTGCGTCTATCTCGATTTATTTCGATACCTAAAACATAAGAGGCATCACCGAGATCTTTCATGTCGAAATTATGCGAAAGCATTCGCTTCGACTCATGTAGCAAATCCAAGTTGTTACTTGCAAGTAGGATATCATCCACATACAAAACAAGGATAATAAAGTTACTCCCACTGATCTTGAGATAGGTGCATTGATCCACTTGATTCTTTAGGAAGCCATCAGATTTTACGACTTCATCAAATTTAAGGTACCATTGTCGTGATGCTTGTTTCAACCCATATATCGATTTATTCAACTTGCAGACCATGTGCTCTTTACCTTCTGGAATAAATCCTTCAGGTTGCCGCATGTATACGTCTTCTTGCAAGTCACCATTTAGGAAAGCGGTCTTGACATCCATCTGATGTAACTCTAAATCATAATGAGCTACGAGTGCCATGACGATCCTTAGGGAATCTTTACGAGAGACAGGGGAAAAGGTCTCTTGATAATCAATTCCTTCCTTTTGAGTAAAGCCTTTTGCAACCAGTCTGGCCTTATAGCGTTCGACGTTTCCATTCGGGTCTAATTTGGTTTTAAACACCCATTTACATCCAATTACTTTGGATCCTTTAGTGAGTGGAACCAATACCCAAACGCCATTACGCTCCATGGATTTGAGCTCTTCAATCATGGCTTCAATCCATTTAGCGGCCTGATCACTATTCATAGCTTCTCGGTAAGAGGTTGGATCAGTAAGTTTCCCAATGTTTTCGACTTCAGCCAGATAAGTTTCGAAATCATCAAAATTAGTGTTTCTGCGAGCCCTTGATGATCTCCTTAGCTGAATTACGGGTTCTTCAGGAACAAGCGGTTCTTCGACGTTTAGATTAGGAGGCATAGGAGGTTCAACCGGTTCATTAGGAGATCCAGGTATATCGGGAGCAGCGTTGGGTACAAGAGGAATTATCGGAGGAATCGTAATAACCGACGAATGGTTTCCCCCCGCTTCTTGTACTTCTTGCAAATCTAAATCAGGATTTGTCGTGCTCCCACTGATCTCTGAATTTTCGAGGAAAGTGGCATGTTGCTTATCTATGATGCGGGTAGAGTGAGAAGGACAGTAAAACCGATAACCTTTTGAGTTCTCGGGATAACCAATAAAGAAACATGTAAGGGTTTTAGAATCCAGTTTCTTTAAGTTAGGGTTATAGACTTTTGCTTCGGCAGGACAGCCCCATACTTTCATATATTTTAGACTCGGTTTCCTACCTGTCCAGATCTCATAAGGAGTTTTAGGGACAGATTTTGATGGAACTCTATTGAGTATATGAACAACTGTTTTTAAGGCCTCAGTCCAAAGAAATTTGGGTAGGTTAGTGTTGGCGAGCATACTTCTCACCATGTCCATTAAAGTTCGGTTTCTCCTTTCAGCAACACCATTCTGTTGAGGAGAACCTGGCATGGTGTATTGGTTAATTATGCCCTGTTCCTTGCAAAAATTATAGAAAGGACCAGGAGCTTGACCAATATCAGTATGTTTACCGTAATACTCACCTCCCCTATCTGATCGGACAACTTTTATCTTATGATCAAGTTGGTTTTCAACCAAAGTTTTATAATCGACAAAAGTTTGTAAGGATTCAGATTTTTCTTTAATCAGATAAAGGTGCATATAACGTGAATAATCGTCAATAAATGTAATAAATGATGTATGTCCTGTTATTGATGCGGGATAGGGGCCACTAATATCAGTATGAATTATTTCCAACAAGTTGGAACATCTGGTGGCTCCTTTCTTATTCCCTTTAGCCATTTTGCCTTTAAGGCATTGAATACATGTTTCAAAATCACTAAAATCAAGAGAGGGTAAGATTCCTTCTTTTACGAGTCGTATCATGCGATCTCGTGAGATGTGGCCGAGACGTTTATGCCGCAATGTGGAGGAATTCTCTGCTTGTTTAGGTGATTTTATCTTTGTTTTAGTTATGTCATCAATATTAAGAGACAACAAAGACTGTGAGAAGTTATGATCTAGTTCTAATTTATACAGGAATCCATCCAAAAAACCACAACCAAACAATTCATTATTAAGAGTAAAAGTGATCCTGCCACAACCATGAGTAATTACATAACCTTCAAGATCAAGTCTAGATATAGATACAAGGTTCCGAGTAATTCTCGGTACATATAAGGTATCTATTAATCTAATACACTTTCCGGTATTCATATGTAAATTTAAGGTCCCCATGGCTTCGACATCTAAGAGATCACCATTTCCAACTCTAAGCTTTCTTTGGTCCTTTTGTAGCTTCTGGATTGTAAGGAATCCCTGTAATGAATTTGTCACATGGACCATAGAACCAGAGTCACCCCACCATGTATTAAATGGAACATCAGTAGTAAAGGAATCAAATATTACGTAAAGAATGTTACCTTTCTTAGCTAGCCATTCCTTGAATTTAGAGCAATCTTTCTGTCCGTGCCCTTTGGAGCGACAGAACTTGCAGTTATTATTGCTTGTCGAGGATTTAGGGCCAGAGGTAGAAGCACCATGATTTTGGACTTTGTTTTCAGTCTTGTTACTGAAATTACCTTTCCTCTTCTTGGGGTTTGAAGTGGTAGTAAGGTGAACAGCAGCTTCAGGTTGAGTGTGCTTAAGACGATCTTCCTCTTGAACGCACATAGCAATCAGTTCACTTATCAACCATTTATCTTTCATAGCGTTATAATTCACTTTGAAAGTGTCGAACCGAGCAGGCAAGGAAGTCATTATGAAATGCACAAGAAAGCCATCTGAGACTTCCATTTCCAAATGCTTAAGCTTATGAGACATATCAACCATCTTCATTATGTGTTCACGGACACCATTAGAACCTTCATACTTAAGGGTTAGCATCTGTAGCATTAAACTACTCGCAGTTGCCTTAGACGATCCCTTAAAGTGATCCTCAACAGATTTGAGGTAAGTTTTCACTTTGTCGTTATCAGGGATAGCTCCTCGGATGCTGGAATGAATAGAGTTCTTGACCATCATTAGGGACAGCCGATTCGCCCTTTCCCACTTATCAAAGTCCGCTTTCTGAGTCGCAGTAGATTCAGCAGTAATAGCGGCGGGTTCATCATGGCGAATAGCATAGTCCAAGTCGAGCATTCCCAGAGTTAAGTTAAGTTGTTCCTTCCATGAAGTGAAATTAGCACCAGTAAGCGCCTCAATGCCGAAGTTTGGTACTGTAGTGGAGAATAAGGAGGATATAAGATTATGATACGAATTATAGAAGATTTTAGAGTGACAGAGTTAGCTATATAAGGCAGACTAAGTAATGTCTCTTAAAGTAATAGAACTAGAGTAATGTCTAAAATAAGTAGACCTAATAGTAATGTTCCTGAGACTAAGACCATATAAGTAATGAAGCTAGTGATAGGTAAGCCTATTAAAAAACACCAAAATAATAAGCTAAAGTAAGGCTCTACTTAGATGTTACATCACCTTTGGGCAGAAATAACTAATATCTAAGTAAAATAATGAGCATAAGGTTTATGCAACACAACATTTGTCTTTTGACCTTTGGGCAACAAAATAGAACATCGTGTTTTAAGGCATAATAAGAATCCTTTAAAGCACACAAGTATATTAAATCACCTTTGGGCAGAATTAATATCCTACGTGTTTATTAGGCTAAAGGAAAAATGCAATCATAGGAATCACCTTTGACCTTTGGGCAACAAAAGATGAAAACATGAATATTAGTGCATAAGTATAATAAGGTCACATATAAATAAGGTGACCACGACAAATAAGGCAGGGGTCAAGGGGGCTGCGCCCCCTTGCGGGGTTAAGGGGCAGCGCCCCTTACGGGGTCAAGGGGCTGAGCCCCTTACGGGGTTTGGGGCAGCGCCCCAAAAGCTAAACGATTTTAAAATAAGGCAACCATTAAGACTTTTAAAAAACGACCAAATTAGGGTCTGTAGTCATCCGTACGGATGAGATTATATTCGTACGGATGAGTATTGATTCGTACGGATGTAAGTCCAGGTTCGTGCGGATGTAAGCCTAGGTTCGTACGGATGTAAGGTT
Organism: Senecio squalidus; assembly: GCA_910822075.1. NCBI lineage: Eukaryota > Viridiplantae > Streptophyta > Magnoliopsida > Asterales > Asteraceae > Senecio > Senecio squalidus. The sequence goes on from CAJVGC010000508.1 coordinate 54,305,525, forward strand.
TAAGTTCGTACGAATGTAAGCCTAGGTTCGCACGTATTAGCCCAGATTCGTACGGATCAACAGTTACGTTCGTGCGAATGAACAAATCAGATTCGTACTAATGAACAAGTCAGGTTCGTACGAATGGGGCTTCATCCGTACGAACGACAAATCAGGTTCGTACGAATGAGCCAATCAGATTCGTACTAATGAACAATTTAGGTTCGTACGAATAGGGCTTCATCCGTACGAACGAGCAAATTAGGTTCGTACGAATGAGCCTTCATTCGCACGAACGAAGTTCGTCGAAATTAGGGTTGCTGTACAGCCGCCACCATCGCCAAAAATCCCATTTTTCACCCAAAAAACATAATCCGCCGGCCAAATAAGTTGCAGAATCAATAATAGCAATAGCCAAGCGATAAATAAACATGAACCAATGGATAATCACGAGCCATTGGCTCTGATACCACATGTTGGATTAAATTATATTGGTTCATGTAGATTTAACATACCTGCTGATGATCCAGGGATGTTGTTGAATAGGTTAGACATGATTCCCCGATTGAGATGATCGTATTAGGATGGCGTAATTGAGAGAAAACACTATGTGTGTGTATTGGGATAAAAGGGATGAAGGTAAAATGAGCCAACCCTTCTAAAGGTTTATCACATCCCTTTATATACACACTCAAATTAGGAGTGTGTATTATTTAGTCCCGTGGTGTTTAATAAGTTGGACCCATATTATTTGTGACCCTCATTGATCATTTGTCCTTACTGATATGATGACTGACACTAACTGAAATCTGTGTCTAGTAAATATTCGATGGACGTATTTACCTTACCGACACTATAGATTTCCCATTAGGTGATCGGAACTAAGAGAGCTAAATGTAAACACTTATTAAACACCACGTGACTAAATAATACACACTCCTAATTTGAGTGTGTATATAAAGGGATGTGATAAACCTTTAGAAGGGTTGGCTCATTTTACCTTCATCCCTTTTATCCCAATACACACACATAGTGTTTTCTCTCAATTACTCCATCCTAATACGATCATCTCAATCGGGGAATCATGTCTAACCTATTCAACAACATCCCTGGATCATCAGCAGGTATGTAAATAACATGAATCAATATAATTTAATCCAACAAGATCTACCAAATTTTTTTAATACTACCATAATTATAGTTACATTCTGAAAACTTTTATCATTAAACTAGTTTGGTTGAAAACTTTTAATGCAAAAGTTATACTAAAAGTAAACTGTAATGCAAACTTATAATGCAAAAGTTATAATGCAAAAGTTATACTAAAAGTTATACTAAAAGTAAATTGTAATTCTGAAAACTTTTATCATTAAACTAGTTTGGTTGAACCTTCTTAGCTTGGCCATATATAAATAAAGTTTTGTTAGTAAACTAGATTATTGTCCCACGATAGCGTGGACAAAAATAAAAATTGAATCGTAAAATTTATGTTTATGTAGATTTTAAGTTATTATGAAAAAACAATGTTATACGTATAATAACATATACATTTTTACGTTTATACACATGTTGTTTATAGTTATAATAACATAAACACTTTTACGTTTATACAAAAGTTTTAATATTTTTTATAAGAGATTTTAAACTAACAATAAGGTAAATCATAGTTCAAAATGAGTGATTTTTACGTAAATTGGAATTTTATTTTTATTTTAACAGAGATAGAATTAAAGAGAGAATGTAATTATGTATTGTAAAATGGTGTAATATGAAAATAATTTTTGATAACATCATCTATTTGATCTAACGATTTAAAATCAAAAAAGTTAACTCATCTAAGAATTCTTAATTCGTCATATAACATTTAAAGTCTCATTTTCATTTAAAGTCTCATTTTCATTATATATTTATATATTAGAGATTCAAAGGTTACATCAACATAAGTAAACCAAACATAATCAACATAGCATACTTATTACAATCATCCGAAAATATCAAAATACGGCTACAGCGTTTGGGATACTAAGGAATTAACAAAAGCAAAATAAATTCCATGCAAGTAATCCACGTAGCCAAGCAAGCATAACGTCAAAAAGTGTAACCTCAAATCCCTGAAAAGCGTTAAAATACGACGTCAACATAAAGTTGGTGAATTATTCGCAATAATTAATAAAAACTGAATAGTATAAAAGTTTCAATACGTTTTGACCCAAAAGTGTTATGATTTGGAGATAAGTCATTTGAAAATGCTGTTTCAAAATATACGTGAAGTATACAAAACCTTTTGATAAAATACTCATACATATACCATAAAAATACCATAATTAATTCATAAAAATACCATACTGGATAGATAATAGCCTTAGGTAAATACTATACACCTGAACCATAACAATACTGGCAACTAACCCCACCTAGTGCATTACGCTAGGTTGTCCTCGAAATCAACGGTCATAACATTGCTAACACGGACAGGGCGCATCCATCATCCATCGTGTTAACAATGAGGGCTTGTTAGACCCATATAGCGCTATATATACGAACCGGAGGCTAAAAGCTAACAGGTGTGTATACGGGGCCTCGTTCTACCACAAAGGCGGAACAAGTTGGGTAATGCTAACCTAAAGGCATTCATATCCAAAATACATAACCATAATACATAATATACCATAAAATACATTTACGGTAAATACAGCGATTAGTTACGTATCACGTAACTGTGAGTTACGTAACACGTAACTGTGAGTTACGTGACAAGAGTTAGTTACGTGATTAGTTTCGTGTAAGGTCCTAGTTACGTGACCAAGGGTTATTACGTGATCCAGAAGTATGTTACGTGCTCAGTTACGTTCACGTAACACAGTTACGTGACGTAACTGGGTTTTTACGAAAAATTACATTCGGGATTCGATTTCTGAGTGTTTTAGGTGTCAAAATCATCCCATATTGGAAACCTATGTCCAGAATACGTTTAGGTACAATAACCCTCAATAAAATCCGAGTTTTGAAGGCAAAAAGTGATGTTTTCGAGTTTGAATAAATAAAATAAAGTTTAAAACCAAATCTAAGAAATACTTACCCGATCGAAATGAAAATTGGAGGAATGATAGAGATGAATACGGTGAACAATAATCAAGCTTCAAAATCGGATTTCAACGGTCGGATCTCAAGATAATTTAGAGAGAAGTGTGTGTGTTTGTGGGTGTTTTTCTAGAGAGAGAGTGAGATGGGGAAAATGGGGAAGAAAGGGTAGGTGATAGGTGAGAATAAGACAAATGGGTTGGTGTCTAATAAGACAAAATGGTAGGTGGAGGACGATTTTTGTAATAGAAATTCCCCCATAGGACTAGTTTTGTAATAAATTTCTGAAAGGACTAAGATTGAAATACTTTTTAAACGTTAATCTTAATCGTATAAATAAGGCATAATACCCCTAAACTTATCTTAAGAGCATACTAGACTTATACTAAAGGCACTTAGAACTAAACGTTCCCGACATAACGATTCGAACCACATAAAATACAAATACGATACTCATAAAATACGAGAAATACGAATACAATACTCATAAAATACGAATACGATAAAACATAAAAGGGATACGATAGGGTCAAAACATAAACATAAATAAATAAAACGAATACGGGTCGATAGAAGTATACCTAGAAATTCGCGAATGTCACATATAATTTTTTTCATTTCTATTACAAAATAGGTTGTTGCCGGAGTGGTTAGCGTGCGGCCTCCCCTGCGAGGAGACCGCGGTTCGAATCCCACAACCTCATTTTTCTTTTCTTTCTTTTGTACTGCTTTAAATTTTTTACAAACCAAGTGTTGGACACTTGCGGCCATACAAAGCTTCAAAAGGTGCACACTTGATACTCGTGTGATAGCTGTTGTTGTACGAGAACTCAATCAACGGCAAATGAACGTCCCAACTACCACCAAAATCAATTGCACAGGCTCGTAGCATATCTTCCAAGGTCTGAATAGTTCTCTCACTCTGACCATCGGTCTGCGGATGATAGGCGGTACTCATATCTAACCTCGTACCCATAGCAGTCTGGAATGTCTTCCAAAATCGTGAGGTGAAACGAGCATCACGATCGGAAATAATCGATACAGGGACTCCGTGTTTCGATACAATCTCTGCAATATACAAACGCACGAATATCTCCATCGGATAATTCTCACGAATCGGTAGGAAATGAGCAGACTTCGTCAATCGATCAACAATAACCCAGATACTGTCATAACCACTCGAAGATCTCGGAAGCTTCGTAACAAAATCCATAGTAATACGCTCCCATTTCCACTCGGGAATCTTCGGTTGTTGGAGTAGCCGAGACGGTTTCTGATACTCAATCTTCACTTTGGAACAGGTCAAACATCGACTAACATACTCGGCGATCTCACGCTTCATACCCGGCCACCAATAGAACTCTTTCAAGTCATGATACATTTTTTCGGAACCCGGATGAATGGAATAGTTAGACTTATGGGCTTCGTCTAGAATCAACTGACGGATACTAATCGGAACCCAAATACGCTCGAGGAAATACAGAACTCCATCCTCATTCGGTTCTAATTCCAACGCTAACTTATACAATCTTTCCTCTTTAACACGGTCCTCTGTCATAATACCCTCTTGTGCCTGAATAATCCGAGCCTTCAAGCTCGTCTGAATAGATACCATCATAGAACGGATACAGACTGGTTTGACTGTTTCCTTACGACTTAGTGCATCAGCAACAACGTTCGCCTTACCAGGGTGGTAGCGAATGTCGCAATCATAGTCGTTCAATAACTCAACCCAGCGTCGTTGTCTCATGTTCAGCATCTTCTGATCGAATATGTGCTGAAGACTCTTGTGGTCGGTAAATACAGTACACTTGGTCCCATACAGATAATGTCTCCAAATCTTCAATGCGAATACGACGGCTCCCAATTCTAGATCATGTGTCGTGTAATTCTGCTCATGGATTTTCAACTGACGCGAAGCGTAAGCTATAACTTTACCATTCTGCATAAGCACACAACCCAGACCCTTGTGCGAAGCGTCGCAATAAACAACAAAATTCTCGGAACCAACTGGCAGACTAAGAATAGGAGCGTCACACAACCGCTGCTTCAATACCTGAAAGGCTCTCTCCTGATCGGAACCCCAAACGAATGGTTCACTCTTCTGGGTTAACTTTGTCATAGGTGAAGCGATCTTGGAGAAGTTCTCGATGAATCGGCGATAATACCCAGCAAGACCCAAAAACGAACGGATTTCGGTCGGTGACTTTGGTGCAACCCAAATTTTAACAGCTTCAATCTTAGCAGGATCAACGTGAATACCCTTCGCGCTAACCACGTGGCCAAGAAATTGAACTTCGGATAACCAGAACTCGCACTTAGAGAATTTCGCATACAACTTTTCCTTTCGAAGCACTTCTAGAACAAGACGCAAATGCTCTTCATGTTCCTTGCGACTTCGGGAATAGATCAGAATGTCGTCGATGAATACGATAACGAATTTGTCAAGATACGGACGACAAATACGGTTCATTAGATCCATGAATGCTGCAGGGGCGTTTGTCAGACCAAACGGCATCACCATGAACTCATAATGACCATATCGAGTACGAAAAGCGGTCTTAGGTATATCATCTTCCTGAAATCTCAACTGATGATAACCAGAGAGAAGATCGATCTTAGAGAAATAGCAAGAACCCTGAAGTTGATCGAATAAGTCGTCAATACGAGGAAGGGGATAACGGTTCTTCACAGTCAGCTTGTTTAACACCCGATAATCAATACATAATCGCATGGAGCCATCCTTCTTCTTAACAAAGAGAACAGGTGCACCCCACGGGGAGAAACTAGGACGGATAAAACCCTTATCGACCAGTTCCTGAATTTGTTTCGACAACTCGAGCATCTCGGAAGGAGCCAAACGATACGGAGCCTTAGCAACAGGTGCTGCTCCAGGAATAAGATCAATACGAAAGTCGGTTTGTCTCTGGGGAGGGACTCCAGGTAAATCTTCGGGAAAAACGTCAGAATACTCGCGAACGATCGGTACACCATCAATCTTTATCGTAGAATCTTTCTTCACCAAATGAGCGAGATATAAGGAACAACCTTGACGGACATAGTCGCGAACTTTCAAACTAGAGATGACTTTAAGACGTTTCCCAGCCTTGTCTCCGTGTACAATCAACTGATCTCCATCCGGCTTCTGAATACGAATAAGTTTCTCATGGCAAGCTATTTCACCTCTATGCTTCGCTAACCAATCCATACCGATCACGACATCGAAACTACCGAGTTTCATAGGAATAAGGTCGATGGAAAAAGGAACATCGGCTAATACGAGGGGAATATCACGAATAATTTCTCTAACACAAGCACATCTACCATCAGCTATCTCTACCTCATACGCAGGCTCTAAAGGACTAGAAGCACGGTTTACTAAGGGGCGGAAATCACTAGATATAAAGCTTCTATCGGCACCCGAATCAAACAAGATAAAAGCAGGATAATCATCGACAAGAAATGTATCAGTGACTACAGTAGGATCCTGGTGAGCTTCAGAAGATTCCATGGAGAAAGCTCGGCTCTTGGCAGGATTTCCTCTTGCACTAGTACCAGCACCGTGAGTAGGAAGGGGAGTAGGTGCTATAAGCTTGGGACACTGATGACGGCGGTGACCTACTTCTCCACATTCAAAACACGCTCCAGTAGCTCTTCCACAAAACTGCTCGGTGTGGCCTAACTTCTTGCACCGTTTACAAACCCAACAAGCCACATTTGCTGCATGCGCACTGCCGCATGTACCACACTTCGGGCGCACGCCCTGATAACCAGCTCCAGAACCAGTCAAAGCATACACTTGAGGAAATTGGGGTCTCTGATCCTGACCACGACTCCTCTTCCTCGAACTACCCATATCTCTCCTGTCAAATCTACCAGAATCTCTTCGGCTCACAATCGGCTGAAGAACACCACCACGGATCATACTTGCGGTCAACCGACCAGCAATATCAACCGCACTCTGTAGAGTACCCGGAAGGTGAGAAATAATGTGGTCTCGCATAGTCTGGGGCAACCCTTGAGTGAAGCGTTCGATTCTCTCATTCTCCGTGCGAATCAACCGAGGAGCCAAAACACACAAATCGTAGAATCTATTCACATACCCACGAAAATCAGAACCTTGCATAGTCAGGTTCCACAGCTCATTCTGCAACCTTTGCGTCTCAGACGACGGCACATACTCCTTCTTCATCATAACCTTCAGATTTTCCCAACTCATCAAGGTAACAGCAGCTCGACCCTGAGCCCGTTTCACCGAGTTCCACCAAGTTAGGGCTTTACCCTGGAACAAGAACGTAGCATACTTAACTCTGCTTTCCTCAGCACATCCCGAAACATCAAACACAGACTCAATCCTCTCAAACCACTGCAGGGTAGCAACCGCATCCTCGGTACCCTTAAACTCAGTAGGTCTGCAATCCAGAAAAGTCTTATACGAACAACCTCGGGGTGGATCCTCAATAACGATACTCGGTCCACCGACTCCCACATGCACTGCTCTTCCCACATCAGAACCATCGCGCCCAGACGCCGTACCTTCTGATCCAATGCCGTGCATCACAGGTTCTTCAAACCCTATGTCGGCATCTTGCACCGGTGTCTCCTTGAGTTGTGCCACAATCACGGGTATCGCCGCTGCAATCTGCTCCGCAATCAACTGACTGATATTCGGAGCGGTGGTATTAGCATTGGGGACAGCAGTGGTATTCTGAGGCGTAGCACCCGCTTTCACACTGGCGCGACCTCGTCTCGTCGACCTTCTCGTAGCAGTGACGGCCGGGGTAGACCTAGTAGAAGCTCTCTTAGGCGGCATCTTCTACGAATTTCAAACAGAGTAAATCAGAACGATAACCGGATGTGCGACTAAAACGAGCAGGCCTCAAAGCATAAAATGCAAAACAAAAGCACATAAAGCATACGAATCACATACACGCCCACAAAAGAAAGAAATGCGCACATAGAGTAAATCAGATAGGTCCAAAAGCCTAGGTCATAGTCTAAGTGATTCAGTAAGGTCACTTAGTTCGCTATAACCATTGGCTCTGATACCAACTTCTGTCACACCCCGCAAAAAGGCGGAACCGAGGTGTACAGAGAATACGGTATCAGAGATTCAAAGGTTACATCAACATAAGTAAACCAAACATAATCAACATAGATAAATGAGTTTAAAATAGCATACTTATTACAATCATCCGAAAATATCAAAATACGGCTACAGCGTTTGGGATACTAAGGAATTAACAAAAGCAAAATAAATTCCATGCAAGTAATCCACGTAGCCAAGCAAGCATAACGTCAAAAAGTGTAACCTCAAATCCCTGAAAAGCGTTAAAATACGACGTCAACATAAAGTTGGTGAATTATTCGCAATAATTAATAAAAACTGAATAGTATAAAAGTTTCAATACGTTTTGACCCAAAAGTGTTATAATTTGGAGATAAGTCATTTGAAAATGCTGTTTCAAAATATACGTGAAGTATACAAAACCTTTTGATAAAATACTCATACATATACCATAAAAATACCATAATTAATTCATAAAAATACCATACTGGATAGATAATAGCCTTAGGTAAATACTATACACCTGAACCATAACAATACTGGCAACTAACCCCACCTAGTGCATTACGCTAGGTTGTCCTCGAAATCAACGGTCATAACATTGCTAACACGGACAGGGCGCATCCATCATCCATCGTGTTAACAATGAGGGCTTGTTAGACCCATATAGCGCTATATATACGAACCGGAGGCTAAAAGCTAACAGGTGTGTATACGGGGCCTCGTTCTACCACAAAGGCGGAACAAGTTGGGTAATGCTAACCTAAAGGCATTCATATCCAAAATACATAACCATAATACATAATATACCATAAAATACATTTATACAACGCTAATCATGCCCAAAATGTAAAAGCGGTAAAAAGGGCAACGAATAACTCACAGAATAGCAAAGCAATCCAAACACGATATGTCGGGAAATAATCAGATACGGTCAAGCTCCCACGTCTAAGTGCCCTAAACATCACGTAAATAAACATGTCTAAGTATCTCTAAGTCTAGTAGGGTATGCCTTAACGATTAACGTTTTATACGGGTTTTAAAATGACCAACAGGAACATCGATTAAGCAAACGTTTCGGAAAATACAGCGATTAGTTACGTATCACGTAACTTTGAGTTACGTAACACGTAACTGTGAGTTACGTGACAAGAGTTAGTTACGTGATTAGTTTCGTGTAAGGTCCTAGTTACGTGACCAAGGGTTATTACGTGATCCAGAAGTATGTTACGTGCTCAGTTACGTTCACGTAACACAGTTACGTGACGTAACTGGGTTTTTACGAAAAATTACATTCGAGATTCGATTTCTGAGTGTTTTAGGTGTCAAAATCATCCCATATTGGAAACCTATGTCCAGAATACGTTTAGGTACAATAACCCTCAATAAAATCCGAGTTTTGATGGCAAAAAGTGATGTTTTCGAGTTTGAATAAATAAAATAACGTTTAAAACCAAATCTAAGAAATACTTACCCGATCGAAATGAAAATTGGATGAATGATAGAGATGAATACGATGAACAATAATCAAGCTTCAAAATCGGATTTCAACTGTTGGATCTCGAGATAATTTAGAGAGAAGTGTGTGTGTTTGTGGGTGTTTTTCTAGAGAGAGAGTTAGATGGGGAAAATGGGGAAGAAAGGGTAGGTGATAGGTGAGAATAAGACAAATGGGTTGGTGTCTAATAAGACAAAATGGTAGGTGGAGGACGATTTTTGTAATAGAAATTCCCCCATAGGACTAGTTTTGTAATAATTTTCTGAAAGGACTAAGATTGAAATACTTTTTAAACGTTAATCTTAATCGTATAAATAAGGCATAATACCCCTAAACTTATCTTAAGAGCATACTAGACTTATACTAAAGGCACTTAGAACTAAACGTTCCCGACATAACGATTCGAACCACATAAAATACAAATACGATACTCATAAATTACGAGAAATACGAATACAATACTCATAAAATACGAATACGATAAAACATAAAAGGGATACGATAGGGTCAAAACATAAACATAAATAAATAAAACGAATACGGGTCGATAGAAGTATACCTAGAAATTCGCGAATGTCACATATAATTTTTTTCATTTCTATTACAAAATAGGTTGTTGCCGGAGTGGTTAGCGTGCGGCCTCCCCTGCGAGGAGACCGCGGTTCGAATCCCACAACCTCATTTTTCTTTTCTTTCTTTTGTACTGCTTTAAATTTTTTACAAACCAAGTGTTGGACTGGTGTTGGGGTTTTTTTTCTTTTTTTTAGATTAGTATCAAATAAAAAATATAGGTTGCGAATCAAATAATCTCACGAAGACGATGCCTTTTTTTTGGTATTGTTTAATGATCAAAGGGCAGGCTGGAACATAAACCCTCGAACTCGTGCAACGCACGAGTCTCTACTAGTATACTATCAAAGCCTGTTTTTGTGAGATTGCCAATTGGAATTGATTAACTTCTAATTAGGAAAAAAAATATATATATACGCATGTCAATGAAACTAATTTTTTTTTTGTCAATCTAATCTTATCTTATCTTAATATATAATAAAAGAGAAGACCAAAATGTTAAATAACAAAGTAATAGCTACTAGATAAATATTAAACTTTAATTTGTATCATTAGATCATATTGATGATGTCATCATTACTAATTTCATTTTAAACCTTTTACTTTAACTAATTTAACCCTTTATTTAATACAATGCAAATAACAAATTAATTTTTCTTCTTTAAATAATATAATACTTCTACTTAAATTAATATCTAAAAATATACGAAACATATATCTCTTTAAAATATTACTTATTTTTCTTTCATATAAATACAAATTATTAGTATAAAGAAATTTTAATTATTTTTGATGTTTTGCGAAGAAACATAAAAAAGTTAATGAACATATATATTGACTGTTAAGTGTATATTTATTTATCTTTAATTTGTTTTTCTTTACTTCGAGTGTATCTTGACAACATTCACGAATTGTATTATAAGAATCGTCAATAGTATATGATATTTTGAGGAATGAATAATAATCTCATCTTTAACTCCACATTTATTTCTTAGAAACAAATGACATAAATTCGTTTATGTATAAACAAAACATCTTAGAAACAAATGACATAAATTTTGAGATAAAGTCGTTTAAGTATAACCGAAACATCTAAAAAACAAAATATATAAATTTTGAGATAAAGTCATTTACGTATAAACGAAATATCGTAATATATGTTAAAATAATCATTTTGTCCAGACGATAAATAGTATTAATATTTCTATATAGATTATGTTTTTTATTTAATATTATATTGTTTTCGATATAGCTATTCGCGTATTACACGGATCAATAAGCTAATTTGTATCCAAAAGACATAAGTTAGAACACATTAAATAAAGCAAACTTTAATTTAAAAAAAAATACAGTTAATACAAATTAGATAAAAAAAACTTTTGACTTTGTTAGATTTATTTTCTTTTATAATTTTTTAATAAAAATTTCCTTCATTATATTTTATTAATTTGTAACAAACTTTCTTTTAATTCTTGAGAAAATCATATATTAAAAACTATTGTTATTTTTGGATTTAGTTTACTAATTCTTCATATTTTTTGTTATCATTTTCGATTAGATAGTTAAAATAGTATCCTTTTATTTTGAGTAAATAATTACACCAAATATTTTTTGAATATATTTAAGAGCTTTAATTAACGTTTTTACATTCATATTGGTAGGTATTTCATACAAATATTCCAAATCTTCAATTAAAATTTGGACATTTGACTTATAGTTTAATTATATGTAACGATAATTAATAAGAATAAATCTATTTTTATCTCAAGATTTAGAAAATATGTCTGACCTTTAAATGGAAAATTATTGACAGTTTTTTATAAAACAATTAAAATTGATCGTCTTCATTTAACCTCGATGTGGACCAAATCACTAAAAAAAAAGAGGAATACATTCCAAATGACTATTTTATGATGTAACACACAAATAACCGAATGTTTAATATTATTAAGCTAATGTAAAGGTTTATAATACGAATAATGTCACACTCTGTTTAAAGCGGAAACACGAGGTGTTCCAGTTATGATATCAATAGTCAAGTATTACAACATACAACCAATAAACAAAACATCAGATAACATTAATCATGCCAAAATGTTTACAAATACAATACAAAGTCAAATACGATACAAATTAAATGTCAATACACGGATTATAAAGGAATTACATCAAAACAAAATTAATTCCAAAGAAACAAAATAAACGATCCGAAATAAGGATGACATGATCACGAAAAATCCTCAAACTCATGAAAAGCGTTAAAAACGACATCAACACATGTTGGTGAATTATTCACAATTTAATATAAAAGTTGACCCATAGAAAAGATGTAATAAACATGGTAAGTTTTAAATATCATATCTTGTTTTACAACCTAAGTGCGACGTATATTGCCTAGACTAGTCATACACTGAACCTGACCACACAAATATAACCCCTATCCTAAGGCGTGTCAAACCAAAGGCAACAAATAATCACATCGGTCATAACATCCACTCATAGGGACATCCTATCGAGCAATGAGGGTTAGGTCAAACTCATATATATATATATATATATATATATATATATATATATATATATATATATATATATATATATATATATATATATGAAAACCGTGGGCACAAAGCTTAACAAGTGTATAAAGGGGGGGGGGGGGGAACAAGGTCTGATGAAGACCTAATCTAAGGCAATCCTGATCCACTAGGTAAACAAGATATACAATAACGTTTAGCATACATGCAAACAATTTAAAATACACTTTCGAGCCCAAAAATAATAAAAGTATAGGGCTACGAATAACTCACAAGATTAGCTCAGCCAAATATCGGGTAAATCAATCACGGAGCTAAAACTCCACTGCCTAAGTGCCCTAAAACAATAATAAACATAGTCTAAGTATCTCTATAAGTCTAGTACGGTTTAGCCTTGTCGGTTAAGGTTAAGATTTAAAGTTTATTAAAATATTCCAGCGATTATCAAGTCGAGTCAAAATGAAGGATAAAATGGATGATATTCTGAGTCAATAAGGACCAAAGGAAAGATATCGATAATTCACGTCATAAATGACAATTAAAAAGGAATGATATTCCGAGCCGAAAATGACTAACAAGAATATCGGTTTAAAGGAATATTGTTACCAAAGTTTGATTGAAATCGACCAAGATCAACGTCAAAGATGTTGTCTTGGTCAAAGTCAAAGATGTTGACTTGGTCAAAATCAAAGTCAACGATTTGAAGGAAAGTCAAAGTCAATGTAAAAGTCAAACTTCGACATTTTTAAGAGTTTAAAGTCTTTAATTTCAAGATAATAGAGTAAAATAGCTTTAAAACGATTTTTATAGAAGTTTTTCGTAAAAATTATTATTATCTGAAGATTTTAGATTACGATCGATGTTTGTAACAAAAGTGTATTTATCGAAAAGTAATTAAAACGTTAGTTTTTTAAATAAGTATTATAACATTTATGATGGCGTTAACGTCTTTGAGTCCAAAGACGTTGTTTTAGCAATATATATTACATTTACGTATATTAGTTTAAGTATACTTAAGTTTTGGGTTGTTTAAAGTCATAAAACGTAATCTGAGGCTTTACTGCGGCGCACTACGGAGTCAATGCGTCGCAGCAGTTAAATTGAAAAAACTAGATTTTCGAGCAGAAAGCCCGGTGCGTCGCACTGGGTATAGGGTGCGGCGCACTAGCTGAAATTCAGTTATGGTTTTTAACGTTTTGTCGAAATTTGATTTATGAGAAGTTTTAAGGTTAATTGTAACCTGTCCAAAAGTTATATTATGTTCAAATTACATTTACCAAGCCTTATATATATATATATGTAGTTTTACATATATAGTAATATAAATAATATGTTACATTCGGTTAATTATACATTTTAACTAAGATTTAGTCCAAAATTCAAGAGTTGTCATGTGTTGGTCTAATATGTTAATCTAACCATTTTTAGGGCTAAAACCGCATGACAAAGGAAAAGAGAAAGTAGGGAGAATAACGAATTGTACCGTCGTCACCCGCGAAATCTACAATCTCTAACCGTTGAGAAAACGAACCCGGAAAGGTGAACTTCGATGGTGGTGGTGATGAGATATCCGACTCCAAAGCACAAACCATTCCACCATTAGTAAGGGTTCTCAAAGAAAAAGAAAAATAAAGTGTTTCTGGAGAGAATTACTTACCACAAACTCAAAGATTAAGATTTCTCCGAGATGGTAACCGAACTCCAAAAGTAGAGGATGAAAGCGGAAGCAAAAGACTTGTATTTGTACATGAACAAAAGATGTGTTAGAGGTTTCTAACAAAATGAAAGAAAAGAGAAGAAAAAGGGAAGAAATCCTTATGAAAGCTTACGGAAAATGGTGTGGGATGAGAGGAATGCTTGAAGAAGATGATTATGAGTCTTGGTCTTGTAAAAGCTTCTTCAATTTGGGGTGAAAAGCTTCTTAGTTCTCTGGAAATGTTGAGAGAAAAAGATGTGTTTGTGATATGAATTTGTGAATGAAAAGGAATTATGTGTTTGTGATGTAAAACTTGGATTTTGGAAAGAGAGAGAGTGGTAACCTAATTAGAGATCCACAATTAGATCTAACATACCCAAATGGGGTAATTTGCAGGGCAAATCACGTGGTTAAAGCTGTGAAATCTCAAGGTTTTGACTCAAAAAGGCGTTTTGGCAATATATGCCAGAGACATAGGTGCGTCGCACCATGCCTCCAGTGCGGCGCACCGTGGTGCTTTATGGCTAATTTCGTTAAGTCACCGTTACATGACTGAATTTGTAACAGATTCCATTAGTTCCCGTTAAAAGACTAACTTTGTAACAGATTTAGTTAGAGGACTAACTTTGTAATAGATTTTTGAAATATAAATCTTTAACCGACGATTACGGCATAAACACCCTAACTTAAAAACACGAGAATACAAACTATTTGGCACTTAGATAGATATAACGCTTACGTCTCGAGGGACGAAGCAACAAAACACATAAAAACCCGACTCATAAAAGTAAAACGTGAGTAAACACAAAACGAAATACAAGGGTCAAAACAATGCGAATAAAAATAAAAGAATACGGTAACGATAAGTACCTCGAAATGATGGGTTGTCACAAATAATATCAAAGACAAACGATTACAAAGAGTTTAGACCGCTCGAGATGTTGTTACGCAACTATGCTTCAAGGTGGCGCAACAACTACTTCTCTCACTAGAACGGTTACATTTATGGCTGGTGGTTGGGGTATTTATAGTTCTTATCTAACCCCAACCTTGTTACGAAACCGCAACACCCGTAGTGGGTGTTGCGCACCGCAACAATGGTGTTGCCTGCGCAACACCATGCGTAACAGGCCATAAACGCATCGAAACACTTTACAACTCGATCTATATACATGCTAGACATCACAACATATTGTTAGCTAAATAAAAAATACAAACAATGATACTACTTGTTATGCTCTAACAAGTAGTATGGTTGGGGAAAGGTAGGAAGTTTGGACTTTGGAGAGTCAAGGATAAAGACACGTAAAGAGTGTTTAATTTAGGTATGTTATGTTTTAAATGAAATCTCTTTCTCAATAATAAGACATAAAAGACTTTTGTCAGGATAGGTCGTCTAATTTGAAGTGCTCGTTTGAAATTACACCAAAGATCAACAAATTGTGTTTGGTAATCTAAATCTCGAAATTTTCCTTATTCAATTCCTTGAAGTTTCAGACAAGAGAATATCGGGAATATTACAATTTTAACGGTTATACCCTTAACAAAAAGGTAAATATATGTTCAAACAAGTGAGTCGATTCCGACAAATACATTATAGGAATGGATACCGTTTACAATTACAAATTGTTACAAGAAAGTATATTGAACAGAAATGATGAACAGAACTGATAAACAAGAATCGTAATCGGCCAAGGCTCGTGATATAACACGATTCCCTTAAAACAAATTCCGCGTGTATTCACACGTTTTGTTTCCCAGGGTACAATGGCATAAACAGTTTATGCTCTAAACTGCCGGAGCTGTCACACTTGCCTGAAATCTGATCTCGGAAATAGCAGCAGTAGCAGGGAAAGAAAGAAGGGATTAAGGTGTCTTTGTGAACTGAGATGTGTCTCGGTTTTATAGGCTCAAGAGGAGCGTTTATCATTTAATGCCATTAAGTGAGCCAGTTAATACAAATCGTAACTGATTAGAGTTACCAAATTTGTTAATTAGCTGTCAAACAATTCAAAACAAACTGTTACTGCATTAAATGACCAAAAAACGTGTAGCAAAAACTGGACCGCGCATGCTCGAGATTTCGGAGCTGCATTCGTGTCCGCAGGTCGCGCGGGCTCGCATGAGTTTTCAACCCAAGCCCTTTCGGACCAGAAATTTGCACCCCCCCCCCCCCCCCTGCGCGCGAGGCCGTGAGCTTGTGTGTGTATAAGTCACAAGCTAATTGAACAAGTGTTCAAAATTCTTGCTTATAAACAACACAAAGTTTGTCTCCACCACCGATGTGGGACAAGCTTCAAACAAAACCAAATTTGCACCAAACACCTATCTTTAGGCGTCGATATCTCATTCACCTTAACTCCGTTTTGGACGTATCATATATCGTTGCGAAGCTCTTTCTAAGGGCTACGCATACATATAAAATATTGATCGTAAATATTAAATATGTATTATTTATAGAGGTCCAAAGTTGATGAAAATATCATATTTTCATTAACATTTTCCAACAATCCCCCACATGAATGGAGATCGAACTTAACAACGCTTATTCCGATGAAACTTCGGCGGTTGAATCCTGCATAGGATAGGTAGGTGTTACCCTTTGAACCTTCCCTTATGAAATGCACTTAGCCTCCTAACTGTCAGTAGAACTTGATGTCTTTGAACTGAGCTGTTATTTGCGTAGACGACAATACATTTCACACAGGACTCTTCCTGACAATGTCAACTCCTCATAGTCGTGTTCGTTATGGTCATGAACACTTTCCTGGTTCTGCGAGAGCTTTTAGGAATTACGCCCTTATAATTCCCTTCGAAGCGACCACACTTCTCTCTAACATAGGTGATTCTTTAGAGATCATTATACCACATATGGTTATTTCTTAGAATCATTAAAAGCCGTATGCTTATCCTTCTCCTTGTCACTGATCTTAGGAATGGACTAGGAAGTTCGTGAATTTATGAACTCCCTTAGATGGTTTAGGAGGTAGGTAAACTACCCCCACAGTGACCTCCCTTTATTCATACAACTAGGTTGTCCTATTGAACCCAGATCTTGGGATCTCCAGTCAACTGGGTTAGGTTTCCTTTGCATAAACGTGTTCATTCAAGGGCTTTAGTCCCATTCCTTTTGACGACTTGCTAACTAACTCTCTGCTTAAGCCTTTCGTAAGCGGATCCGCTATGTTATCCTTTGACTTCACATAGTCAATTGAGATAACTCCTGTTGAGAGTAGTTGTCGTATCGTGTTATGTCTACGTCGAATATTAGGGGTGAGCATGGATCGGTTTGGGTCGGTTCCGACCTCAACCCGAACCCAAACCGAAATTTCGGTTCCTTAAAGTTCCAAACCGTTTGGTTCGGTTTCTATATTGGTTCGGTTCCTCTCGGTTTCGGTTTTTTTCGGTTCGGTTTGGTTTTTTATTTCGGTTTTTGGACATGGGTAAATTCATAGATCTGTGAAGAAAAACTTGTGAAATAAATCTTAAATGGAAGCCTATGTTACGCAATAAATGGCGGAGCAGTTCACAACTTATAACATGAAGATGTGCATATTACTAGAACATAATCATATGAGTCGGAAAACTTTAAACACAAAATTAAGAAGAAAAAAAAAATACTATATGTGGCTTAGTAAACTATAGCCTACATGGCAACAAAAAAATTGAAGAAATTGAAGAAATAAACCTATATGTTGCTGAGTAATGTGGCCGCTATGACACCAAAAAATTACATATTGATAAGTATGAGATTGGCAATTTAGAAAAGAAAACTTTGAGTCTTCACTATTAGCATCGAGAGTTTGTGTGTCTATGGAGTAATTAATTAGGATGATTTAGAATTTTAGACAAACGAAAAAAGATAAAAAGAATAAAACTTAAAATATCTACTAAAAGTGAACATATTAAAATTGACATACATATAATGGTTCGGTTCGGTTTTTTTCGGTTTGGTTTTACCCTCCGACCCAAACCGAACCGTCTTTTTCGGTTTCTCAAAAATCGAAACCCAAACCATCGGTTTTTGTACTCGGACCGGTTTTACGGTTCGGTTTTTATCGGTTTTTCGGGTTTTGGGTTTTCGGTTCGGTTTTTGCTCACCCCTATCGAATATGTCTTGACTTACCGTTATACATTATGCTATGAGCTCTGCCAATTGCCGATTGGCTATCACAATGTATACATACGGCCGTTACCGGCTTAGGCCATCTTGGTATGTCTTCTACAAATTGACGCAACCACTCTGCCTCTTCTCCACATTTGTCGAGGGCAATGAATTCAGATTCCATCGTTGATCTTGCTATAACCGTCTGTTTGCAAGATTTCCATGCTACAGCAGCACCTCCAAGTGTAAACACGTATCCACTTGTTGATCGAGAATCTTTTATATCAGATATCCAGTTTGCATCAGTGTATCCTTCGATAACAGCTGGATGTCTATTATAGTGTAGTCCATACTCTCGCGTGTATCTTAAATACCGAAGTAATCTTGTCATACTTTTCCAATGATCCGAACTCGGATTGCTTGTGTACCTACTTAGCCTACTAACAGCGTATGCTAAGTCGGGTCGGGTACAACTCATTAGATACATTAGACTACCAATGATTCTTGAGTATTCTAGTTGGGAAACACCTTCACCTCTATTCTTAGATAGATGTTGACTGGTGTCAATTGGAGTTCTAGCTAGGCCGGAATCCCCCACATTGAATCGCTCTAGAATCTTGTCGACATAATGTGTTTGATTTAACACAAGACCATTTTGGGTTCGTGTGATCTTGATTCCAAGGATCACATCCGCTAGACCCATGTCTTTCATGTCAAATTTTGATTTCAACATATCCTTTGTTGATTTTATTATCTTATCGTCACTACCCATGATAAGCATATCATCTACATAGAGACATAAGATAACGTATCCATTTGGTGAATCTTTCACGTAAACACACTTGTCGCATTCATTTATTTTGAAACCACATTCTAACATGACGTGATCAAACTTTTGATGCCATTATTTGGGAGCTTGCTTTAGGCCATATAATGACTTAACGAGCTTGCAAACTTTGTTCTCTTGTCCAGGGGCAATGAATCCCTCAGGTTGTTTCATGTAAATTTCTTCCTCTAAATCGCCATTTAGGAAAGCAGTTTTTACATCCATTTGGTGAACTTCCAAATTTCTTATGGCGGCAATAGCAAGTACCATCCTGATGGAGGTAATTCGCGTTACAGGCGAATATGTATCAAAGTAATCTAGACCTTCTCGTTGTCTATACCCTTTGATCACCAATCTTGCTTTGTATTTCTCAATACTTCCATCCGCCCTCATCTTCTTCTTAAAGAGCCATAGATAGTCTAGTGCAATACAACCTTGAGGAAGGTCCTGTATTTCCCACGTATGGTTTTGTAAAATAGATTCTATTTCACTTTTGATGGCTTCTTTCCATTGAAGTGCTTCTGAAGAAGTAACCGCTTCGCGGTAAGTTCTAGGTTCATGTTCCACCATGAATGTCAGGAAATCGGAACCAAACGATTTCTCAACCCTTGCCCTTTTACTTCTTCTAGGCTCAACCTCTTCTTCCACATGTTGTTCGTGTCCCTCATCTTGGACAGTCTCACCAACAGGTTTAGAGGAGCTTCCAATTTCCGTGTTTAGACAAGGAAATATATTTTCGAAGAATGTAGCACTCCTTGATTCCATTATCGTGTTCTTGTGTATATCAGGATTCTTAGAATCATGCACAAGAAATCGATAGGCACTACTATTGTGAGCATATCCAATGAATATGCAATCCATAGTTTTGGGCCCTATCTTTAAAACCTTAGGTGCCGGCACTAATACTTTAGCTAGGCACCCCCACACTCGTAGGTATTTGTATGATGGTTTTCTTCCCATCCATAGTTCATATGGAGTTTCTTCCTTATTCTTTCGAGGAAGCTTATTTAAAAGATAAGAAGCTGACAAGATAGCTTCCCCCCACATGTTTGGACTTAGTCCAGAACTTATCAACATGGCATTAACCATTTCTTTCAAGGTACGGTTCTTTCTTTCGGCGATACCGTTTTGTTGAGGTGAATAGGGGGCGGTGAGTTCATGTCTAATACCATGTTGCTCACACAAGTTAGCAAATGGTGACACATATTCACCTCCTCTATCACTTCTAACAACCTTGATTTTCTTGTTGAGTTGATTCTCAACTTCATTCTTGTAAAGAATAAACTTATCAATGGCTTCATCCTTACTTTTAAGTAAGTATACATAGCAATATTTCGTGCTATCATCGATAAAAGTGATGAAGTATTTATTTCCACCTCTTGTGGGAACCGATTTTAAGTCACATATGTCGGTGTGAATCATATCAAGGGGTTCGGTTATTCTTTCAACCGATTTAAACGATGACCTTGTTTGTTTGGCCTCAACACATGTTTGACATTTATAGTTTGAATCAATATGGAATGATGGTATGCATTTAAATTTAATTAACCTACGAATGGAATTAAAATTAACATGACCAAGACGTGCATGCCAAATATTAGAAGACTCAAGCAAGTAAGCGGAAGAAGAACCATTCTTATTAATATCATGCTTGATCACCATTACATTTAATTTGAACATGCCATTAAGGGCATATCCCTTTCCAACATACACACCATTTTTGGTCAACACGACCTTATCAGATTCAAACACTAAACGAAAACCAAACTTGTTGAGAAGCCAACCCGACACAAGATTCTTACGAATCTCGGGAACATATAGCACATTTCTCAAAGTGAGCTCCTTCTCCGAGGTCATCTTTAGTATCACATTTCCTTCCCCTTTGATATCGGCCGTAGCCGAGTTGCCCATAAACAACTTTTCCCCAGTCTCGACATCTTTGAAGGTGGTAAACATGTTCTTGTCAGAGCAAACATGACGAGTAGCACCCGTGTCAATCCACCACTCCTTTGTGTTAGATCCAACCAAATTGACTTCGGAGATCATATTAGTGACATCGGTCACCATAGCTGCAAAATCCATGTCTTCATTCACCATATTAGCTTGGCGGGGATTCTCCCGTTTTGGCATCTTGCAGCTAGCAGCTCTATGACCCGGCTGATCACAGTTATAGCACACACCATCAAACTTTTGAGGCTTTTGGGGCTTTTGATACCTTTTCTTCATATCCCCAGTTTTAGGTCGGAGATTCCCGACCTTAGCTTTGCCTTTCCCACCATCCTTGCTTTTGTTACCCCTCGAGGATTGACCATGTTCAACAACATTGGCTTTTTCCGAAGTTGGCAAGTAACTTCCCTTAAGAGCTTTCTTGTTGTCCTCTTCGATACGAAGGCGAACTACAAGTTCCTCAACGCTAATCTCCTTTCGCTTATGCTTAAGGTAGTTTTTGAATTCCACCCAACTTGGAGGTAACTTCTCAATGATTGCCGCAACTTGGAATGTCTCACTAAGTGTCATTCCTTCGGAGTGGAGCTCGTGTAAGAGAACTTGGAGATCTTGTACTTGACTAATCACGGTTTTCGCATCAACCATTTTGTAGTCCAAGAAGCGAGCCACTACAAATTTCTTTGCACCGGCATCTTCAGTTTTGTACTTGTGATCCAATGACTCCCATAATTCTTTGGCAGTCTTACAGTTACAATACACGTTATACAACGCATCCACCAAACCATTCAAAACATAGTTGCGGCATAAGAATTCCGAATGCTTCCAAGCATCTACCGCACTCACAGCTTGAGCATCGGTCTCCCCTTCGTTAAGTTGGGGAGCGGATTCGGTCAAAACCTAGCAAGGTTCAATGTGGTCAAGTAGAAGAACATCTTCTGCTGCCAACGCTTAAAGTGCAAACCCGAGAACTTCTCGGGTCTTTCCGCGTGATTAGCAACGGTGTTTGCTAGTGGTACTCCCACTATTGAGCTCACCGTTGTCGCGGATGTCATGATCGGTGTGAGCACGGTTGAGGTCACAAGAGATTGAGTCGACATTCTGAAAATTCGCAAATTTAAAGAATTAGACATCTCGCTTTACAATTGTTAATAATAGATAATAATAATAATCTGTTTATAACAATAAAAATAATCTGTTTTATTGTTATAATCTGTTTAAAACAATTAACCAATAATCTGTTTATCAAAATAATATGTTATGAACCAATAATCAGTTTAAACCAATAATCTGTTATAAACCAATAATCAGTTTATCAATATGTTTTTCAAAAACAGCTTACAAATGACTTAAATTGATAATCTGTTTATCAAAAGTCAGCTTATATGTAATCTGTTTGGAAACTTAGAAAAATATTTTCAAACAACCAATAATCTGTTTATAATGGACTACTAAACAGTAGCTAACACAATAGAGTCAATAACCGCTTTATGTAAAAAGCTGACAATCTGTGAGAAACAAAATAAACAGAATATTGTAACACGTGAGAAACCAAATAAGCAAAAGGTCTGATACAGTAATCGAAACAAAACTCGTTTGTTACGAGTAATCTGTTTTTGTTGAAAAGTAATCGAAAACAAAACTCGTTTGAATCCAATCTTTTCTGATTATAAACGGTATTATAATTGTAAAATTTGTTTTAAGACTATAGGAATGGATACCGTTTACAATTACAAATTGTTACAAGAAAGTATATTGAACAGAAATGATGAACAGAACTGATAAACAAGAATCGTAATCGGCCAAGGCTCGTGATATAACACGATTCCCTTAAAACAAATTCCGCGTGTATTCACACGTTTTGTTTCCCAGGGTACAATGGCATAAACAGTTTATGCTCTAAACTGCCGGAGCTGTCACACTTGCCTGAAATCTGATCTCGGAAATAGCAGCAGTAGCAGGGAAAGAAAGAAGGGATTAAGGTGTCTTTGTGAACTGAGATGTGTCTCGGTTTTATAGGCTCAAGAGGAGCGTTTATCATTTAATGCCATTAAGTGAGCCAGTTAATACAAATCGTAACTGATTAGAGTTACCAAATTTGTTAATTAGCTGTCAAACAATTCAAAACAAACTGTTACTGCATTAAATGACCAAAAAACGTGTAGCAAAAACTGGACCGCGCATGCTCGAGATTTCGGAGCTGCATTCGTGTCCGCAGGTCGCGCGGGCTCGCATGAGTTTTCAACCCAAGCCCTTTCGGACCAGAAATTTGCAACCCCCCATGCGCGCGAGGCCGTGAGCTTGTGTGTGTATAAGTCACAAGCTAATTGAACAAGTGTTCAAAATTCTTGGTTATAAACAACACAAAGTTTGTCTCCACCACCGATGTGGGACAAGCTTCAAACAAAACCAAATTTGCACCAAACACCTATCTTTAGGCGTCGATATCTCATTCACCTTAACTCCGTTTTGGACGTATCATATATCGTTGCGAAGCTCTTTCTAAGGGCTACGCATACATATAAAATATTGATCGTAAATATTAAATATGTATTATTTATAGAGGTCCAAAGTTGATGAAAATATCATATTTTCATTAACATTTTCCAACATACATCTGCCTCAAAATTTACATTTTTCCAAAGATATACTCATTTTGTTATTATATTATGTTATTTGATTAACAGAAAAAATATATTTTCTTTAAAATTTTCTCAACGAATTTAACACGTTGTGTTATTAAACGAAATCCAAATTAACTCCCGAATAGGGAAATTGAGCCCCAAACTTTATTATTTCAGCAACAAACGAGAAAAACATGACACAAACGATGAAAGTGGAACCCGATCATACAAAGAGACAAGTTACATTGTCGTCCAAGGTTTAGTTAATTTAGAGAAATCAAGTTGAGAGGAGCCACCATTGTCTATTGCAGCCTTCGCCCTTCGACTCATCTCTAAAACCCGTTCTTTTAACTTCATCCCTTCCATCAACTCTCTCACCGTCTCCTTAACAATCTCCGCGGTCACAAACCCATCTGACGACATTTTCATGGCCAAAGCAACCTTCATCTCTTCAACGAGATACACCTTATTCATTGCTTGGTCCGCGTACAGTGGCCATCCCACCATTGGCACCCCAGCAACCAACGCTTCAAGCGTCGAGTTCCACCCACAATGGTACACTAACCCACCAACCGAATCATGATTAAGTATTGCAGGTTGTGGTACCCACTTTTTCACCACCATACCCTTATCCTTAGTCCTTTCTAAAAACTCTCGAGGAAGAATATCATCAAGACTAACCTCTTTATCACTTGAACTTAACTCCCTTTCGTCATCTAAAGGCGGATTACGTACCACCCATAAAAATCTTTGCCCACTTTGTTCCAACCCGGTAGCTATTTCCTTCAACTGATCTTTCTTAAACACACCCATACTTCCGAAACATAAAAACACTACACTTTTACTCGGTTGTGAATTCAGCCATTTTATGCATTCGTTTTCGCTATGATCTTCTTTATTCACATTCTTAATCAAAGGACCGACTAGATAAACAGGTGGAGTTGGTCCGTCTGGAACGCATTTACCACTTCTAAGGGCGTCAACGGCTCTTTCTTCCAACCCCACATATGAGTTTATGATGATGCCAGAAGATTTCACCATGTTAATCGCAGTGTCCAAGAAGCATTTGTAGGCTTTGCTTTCTCTATCAAACCCAACATTTGGTATATCGGAAAAAGGGATGGGAGGCACTCCAGGGATATGTAACCAATCATTTGAATCGTCAATCTTGTTAGCGTTTGTGTCGTGTGTAGTCGGGAAATATAAGAACTCACACATGCTTGAAGCACCAGTAACATAAAAGTAATAAGTTGGTAAGTTGAGAATCATTTTCGCGATATGAAAAGAAGAATTTGAAAACATATCAAGAACCACAGCTTTGATAGTTGATTTTTCCGCTATGGAAATGAGTGTTTTGTGGAAGATTGGGTTGTAAAGCTCTGGGATACCGAAAGCAGCATCTAGTGAAAAGTCAGCAGACATCAAGTTTTGTGGAAGTTCGATAGTGCCAAGGTGTATGAATGTAATGGAGGGGGTAGTGGTGGAGATGGCGGAGATGTATTTATCTGTTGAACCGGTTTCGTAAGGGACGGAATTCATAAGGATGATAACAGAGAGTGAAGGGTGGTGAGTACAAATTAGTTTGGCAAACTCCACCATCGGAACCAAGTGACCGATCGCCGGAGTTGGATACATAACCACCGTACCATATTCCATTTTTTGTGTTGGAAAAATGTGTAATTGCTACTTGTGATTTCTAAGTGTTGAATTGAATGTATTGAGAAGAAACACACATTCACGTTGTATATAGATTTACTAAATATTCTAATTGGGTATAGCTAAATTGTTGGTACCGCACCTAGATCTCACGTGTGTAACATAAAAGATTAGGTGTTTGAATTTGTTTCCAAACATATGTGAGTAATTTATGAATATGTGTTTTATCCAACATTAGACTCCTTAGGGATGAGTCGGACGCGTATATATATGTACGGAGGTCATGGGTATATATAAGCTTTGCTTGCACCCAGTTACACATTGTGCCCCAAATATCACGACATTTCTCCGAAAACTAATGTACGTACGCATAGTACTTATTCATTTATTTATTTATTCATTTATTTATGAGGTGTTTATTACACGAATTCCTCCCCATGTTTTTTCCGCTTATCAAGTTAGCATCAAGGGTTACGGAATTTTAGACTTTTACCGACTTTCCCCATGTCTTCGATGTTTATCAAGTAAGCATCAAGGGTTAGAGTCTTTATTCAACTTTATTAAGAGTTGCAATGATTTTTATTCTCATTTTTTCTTTATACTCTCTTATTTTTACCCTTATATATATATATATATATATATATATATATATATATATATATATATATATATATATATATATATATATATATATATATATAGGATTAGGTTCTTATAAACCAATATTTAAAGTAAAATAAGTAAAAAAATATAAAAAAATAATTTATAATATGTGTAATTTTGTATTATGTTTATTTATTTAATTATAACAAACTTTAAAAAAGCAAGTTTTGATATGCATTAAAATATATGTCGTTTACAGGTTGTGCATCAAACTCATTGTTTTTGTGCAGTAAATATTCAAATTTGATGCACAACGATAAAACTACCCATTATTTGATGTACAACAAAACTTCGTTTTTTAAAGTTTGATATATGGTTAAAATGAACGATAATCCAAAATATCTAACGTTAAAAATTATTTTTTAATTTTTTTTTACTTATTTTATCTTAAAGTTTGTTTTATAAGAACCAACCTCTATATATATATATATATATATATATATGTATATGGCATAACTTTGCTACATTAGCATGTAGCTAACATAACTACATTATTAATGTAATTTTGTATTATTTTTATTAAAATAAAAGGAAAGTATTAATTAATTGAGGTTAAGAAGCATTTGAATTGGGGTTTTATTATCTCTAAAATGTAGAGGGTGGCTACATTATGATGTAGCTAACATTTACCCATATATATATATATATATATATATATATATATATATATATATATATATATATATATATATATATATATATATATATATATATATATATATATATATATATATATATATATATATATATATATATATATATAATCCTATCCGTGACAAATTCCACACACACCGAAATGAACAGAAATTGCCATGTAACCGGTCATAAACAGTTTCGTAAAATTGTTTAGATGATATTAGTCGTACCTACTAGTACATCGAATAAAACCTGACCATGATTTTTGGAGAAATCTTAAATTTGGGGTTGTACTATAATTTCCTAAGCTTTTTACAAACTTTCTCCCATTTTTATGTTTTTACGATTTTTTGTGTTTTTCTGATCTTTTTTCTGACTCTACAAATCCTTAAAACGTAAAAAAAATAAAAGGTTTCAAAGTCACAATCAACGATTTAGATTTTATCATTTTGGACTATTTATACTCAATTGCGAGTTTTGAACTTTAACTCAACGAGTTTTGAAAATCTTTAGACTCTGTATCAAAAGAGTTTTGCATTTAAGCAAAATAGGTTTTGTTCGAGTTCGCAATTGTTATGTGTTGCTCTAAACATTTTAATCTATGTAAGTTACGAATACATTTTCCATTTCTTAACGTTTTTACTTCTAAATTGGTGATTGCCGAAATCTAACGATTTTCAGGAAACATATACAAACATATCGAAAGAAAGTAAATATATTAATAAAATAATAGTAGCAAAATACCTTTCAAGTGACTATTTTAGACAATCCCATGAAATGAGATCTATTACGATTCTAGGACAACTCGAGTTGCATTTAATTTAATTTAATAACTAATATAATTTGCACGATAGACATAGAATTTGTATTAATAAACATTTTAAAAAGTCAATATCATTTAAAAACTTGATTAAGAGAATTCAAGCTAGTACATTAGAAATATATTTTTTTTATTATGATGGATAGATCTAACAAAAAAATTTAATACTGTCATAATTATAATTATACTTTTTTAAATATAAAATTATATATTTTAATTTTAATTTTAATATATAATAAAAGAGAGGTTTAAAATGTCATATGTCAACGTTTGAACCGTTTGATCAGTTTTAAACTTTCATTTAGGTCATTATATCAATTTGATGATGTCATCATATACTAATTTCATTTTAACCCTTTTACTTTAAAATTTTTAGCCCTTATAATTAATAATATTCAAATAAAATTATTAACTTTTTATTTTAAATAACTTAACACGGTTACTTTAAATTAATATCTAAAAAAATACGTAACATATATCTTTTAAGTATTTGACTTTTATTTTTCTTTTAGATATACGTAACGTATATTGACTGTTTTTTGTTATCGTGACATTGTTATAATGCAACACGTAATGTATGTTTATTTCTCTTTAATTTGTTTTTCTTTAACTTCGAGGCCATCTTGACAACGTGCACGATTTGTCTTACAAAAATCGTCAATATGTATATGATATTTTTGAAGTAATATAATAATCTCATATTCCATTTCACAATTATTATTTCTTAAAAACAAATGACATAATGTTCGAGATAAATTTGCTTATGTATAAGCGAAACAACATAACATTTGTTAATATAATTCATTTTGTTTAATGACTAACTAACTTATTTCTCGCGTATACGCGGATAAATTTATTGAAAAAATACAAGTAAAAGTATAATATATTGAAACTAAGTAAACATCGTTTGTCATTAACAATATATAATAATATATGATGCCACATATGTGTTATTCCGTTTATATGTATATATATATATATATATATATATATATATATATATATATATATATATATATATATATATATATATATATATATATATATATATATATATATATATATATATGAGAGAGTTGCGTTCTATCAAGTTTTATATGTTGGCCATTTGAGTATTTTTGATAATTTTACTCTATCAAATTTTAGATTTTAAATTATATCTTGAGTTATGTCATGTTGTTAGAAGTAGGTCTTCAATTAATTTTATATTCAATTTTGCTTTATTTAAAAGCAGAGTTTTAGATATCAAATTAAATAGTTTTACAATATGATTTTTTCAGTTCTTTGTTAGTCTACTATGGTTGTATGTGTCAATATATAATGTGTGTATTTTTTTTATGTTAGCATTTCCTTTTATTATTTTTGTATGTTTCAATACATAATGTGTCTATTTTTTTATGTTAGCATTTCCTTTTATTATTTCGTATATTTTTTTTCCATCCTCGTGTAATGTATAATTCTTTTAATATTAAACAAAAAACAAAAATCTAGAAGGTGTTTCTTTTTGTATGTCATCGTTAATCCTATTTTTTTTATGTTAGCATTTCCTTTTATTAATATTTTTGTATGTCATCGTCAACCACATTATCAAGACTAGACTCATTAGTGATATAATGTTGATTTGCCCCTGAGTCTATGACCCAACCAGGTTTAGTACAATTAACAAACCTACCTGCCATATTACATTTGGGAATGTCTGAAGGGCTTGGTTGGTTAATCAAGGACCTGAGTACAACTAACTGATCATTTGTAAACACATTAGTAGAAGGGATACTAGAACCAGTGTGTGTATCAACATGAGAGTGATTTCTTGTGAACCTTTGTGAACCCCCATATTACTTCCATTGTTATTATTTTTCCTTGGAAAGTTTGGTGGAAAACCAATGATTTTTAAAACATCTGTCAACAGTGTGACCAATTAAACCATATTATGTACATTTTAAATTTGTATTATTAGCAAGGAAGTTATTTGACTGAGAGTTTCTTTTAAAATTGTTTGCATTATTAGATCTTGTGTTACCCATAAAAGCAGAGTTGTGACTCTTCTTTGACAGGTCACTACCTCTATGTGATTCTTCCCTAGAGATGATGGCAAAAGCAGTTTTAATGGAAGGTAAGGGGTCTCTAGTTAACAAGTTACTTCTCACAGGTTGATACACATCATCAAGACCCATAAGAAATTGCATTAACTTCATTAACCGACTAAACTCATGAAACTGACCAACACCTTGACAAGTACACACATGTAATTTAACAATAGCATCAAATTGTTTTCACAAAGAATTGAGTTTATGATAGTATTCTGAGACAGATGACCCATTTTGTCTTAAAGAGTTTATTTTGTGATGCAAATTAAAGATGACAGACCCATCAATTTTATCATATGTTTCTTTTAATTCAGCCCAGACAACAGATGGATTTTTTGAAAAAATTTGACCCAAATACAACTCTTCAGAAATAGAACCAAGTAACCAAGACAGAACAACAACATTACATCTATCCCACTGTCTTCCTAACACATCATCATCAACTGGCCTAACAGAACTACCATCAATAAACTCAATTTTATTCTTAGTTTACAAAGCAAGAGTAACAGCACAACTCCAAATAGTATAATTTTCAGTACCAGTAAGCTTAATATTAGTAAGAGGAGCACTAGAAATATCACTAGCATGTAGATACAATGGATCACCAAATCAAGTTTACTTACTTTAGTAACAGACACATCAGATTCATTATCACTACTAAAAACTTTCTCAGCATTTTTAGGTGCCTCAGCCATAGTAGACAATCAGACAGAACAACACAGATCAAACAGACAAGTAAATAGAGAGCATGAACACACACAAAGAAAAAAGTCAATCAAACAACAAACAAGACAGAGAACAAAAAGAACAATCAACAGAACCAGATCACACCGGCAAAAATAGAACAAATAAAGAAACAAAAAAAAATGCAGAATGCTCCTAAGGGCAATCCTGGCCAGGGACAATGTTTACCACAGTCAAGTTGGGCAATTAGAGTCTAACCAGGGACCCTATCTAGGTCCAAAATGACAAAGCCCCCAACACACCAACTCCGGACTCAAAGAGGTGTGTGGTGCACTGAAACAATACTACTGTGCACAAAGAAAGAAAAAAAGAGGAATAGAAACAAAAGTGCACAAACTGCAGATGCACAAATAAATAAATAAAAAGAAAAAA
Source organism: Senecio squalidus (assembly GCA_910822075.1). Taxonomy (NCBI): domain Eukaryota; kingdom Viridiplantae; phylum Streptophyta; class Magnoliopsida; order Asterales; family Asteraceae; genus Senecio; species Senecio squalidus. The sequence continues at coordinate 54,336,431 of CAJVGC010000508.1, forward strand.
AAACACACAAGAAGCAATTAAACCAATCAAGATCCAAGCCATTGGTCCAAGTGTTACTCTGAGGGGCAGTTGATCCCTGTTCGACACAGAAACGCCTCAGAGAAGGAACTAGCCACTGAAACAAGGTAGGTAAGAAACAGTATCAGATGGTCTTAAGAAGATCAACCCACAAACAAACCAGATCTTGACTGGATCTTGACCAAGATGATCAATACAGTCAACGAGATTCACGCAGCGGAAGAACAGATCACAATGGTAGCTCCAATCAGTAAAATAACCCCGGCCAGATCTCACCCAAGCACAATAACCAAGACAGATCAAGAAAACTCCAATTAGGAAACCCTAATTTTGGAAACCCTATTTTTTTTAGAAAACCATATCTGACTCAGCGAACACTTTTAGATCGAAGAAACACAACTCCAGATCTCACCCAATCACGATAACCAAGACTGATTAAGAAAGCCCTAATTAGGAAACCCTAATTTTGAGAAAACCAGATCTAAATCAGTGAACTATTTTTAGATCGAAGAAAGCGTTTAAGTAATCAAGAGCCTTAGCTCTGATACCATGTAAAACTTTGTAAACAAAAAACAAAAATTGAATGGAATAACCAAAAAACTTAGGGTTTCAAACAATTACAACAAAACAGAAATACAACCCAACCAAGAATCAATCAAGGTGATATGATTCTATCTAACACAATTACAAACTCAATATCTTAACACAATACAAAAGAACTGAACAATTTCTAGAGCGAGAAACAAGTACACGAGTTGTGACAGTCAAAATGACATCAGCCCGTTTATATACTCCAAGCCAGCTCCACCGTCTTAGACTCTTTCACTTCAGCCCTCCATCTTTCAATAATAGCCGTTTAGTCCTCCAACTTGTTGTGTTTCCCAAAGTGTCCAAATCAGTCCTCCAAATTATAAACTAAACAACCATAAACCATTTCAAGTTAGTCACTTACTACTCAAGTTTTAAAGTAGTGTTTACTTTATGTATTTCAACATGTTTTACCAAATATTAGACTTCTTACTAATGAGTCGGATGCCTACAAATATATATGGAGGTCATGAATTTATTTCAATGAACCTTTTTCTTATTTCTACTTTTACTAAATATTAGGTGTTGTTCTTTTTTGGGAAAAAAGTCTCAATAGCGGGTCAGAGGTTTTAAAAATTTTGTTGTTCTTTTTTTTTCAACCAGAGACAAAAAAACCTCTTTTTACCTCTGATACAACCCTACATAAAATATCTCTTTTTCATCTCTTGTTAGGTCTTTTTTCATTTTTATTCCAGCCACCCACTCAAAAAATCCAACCCTAACATCCCTTCCATGTTCTCTCTCTTCTTCTCGCCATTTTGATGGCAGCCACCGAAGATCAAATCTTCTCGGACGTGATTTTCACGGGGATTATTCAGATTCAGAGTTTTGGATATTGATTCAGATTAGAGTTTTGGAACACCTCTGATTATTCAGAACTGTTATTCAGATTCAGAGAAAAAACTTTTGGTTCAAAAGAACAACACCTTAGAGTTCTGATTTGTCCCATGTTGTTCAGTTTTCCTTTTTAGACTTGTTTCAAAATAATTCTCCATTTTTAATATAAAAAAATGATAAAAATATTAAATAAAGAAAATGAAATCTTTCCGGGCGCATGCATAAAGGCATGATTAGTTCCACAAATCTCACTGCTTTATTAGTTTCAAAGTCTAATAATTAAAGTTTTATTAAATTTATGATTTTTGTAGTGGACAATAACTGTGAGACGGATAAATTATTTGCTAGAACTGATTACTAGAGAAGAATCTATTTGTCGCTGATATTGTTGATTTGAATGTAAATTAAGAAACAGACATATACATGTGGTATAGCTTCACCATACATAATGCTACAACCCTCACCATCTCACCTTATATCGTGGAAATTGCTATATGCATGTACAACAACATAGACCACCTGAACACTTAAAATCATGCAACACATAAAATATTCACGCAAACACTTGTGACATACACGTTTTATGTAACAACTACGGGTGGAACCAAAAAAGAAATTTACGTGGAAACAAAATAAATAGTATTTATAAGATGTACGTAGAGAAAAAGTAAAAGTATTTTAATTGTATAAGTACGAATTTCAAAAATATTAAAATTTAACCAATTTTTCCATTTCGGAAAAATTGTTGTGATTTGTGAAGGCAATTGCCTACGCTATCTCCGTGGCTCAGCCTCTGAACTACGTACTTAATTATTTATCATATATACACGTTATAGAATGGTTGTGTGACTTAGCACAAGCCAAAAGTCATCTAAGCAAAAACATCATGATGTAATCTCATCCAATGAAGAATTTAAAAATCACCCACTTGTATATATAATGTAAACCCGACAAATTATGATCACAGAAGCAGGCCAAGAATTGTTAATTAGCTAATAAGACAGGGATAAGTAAACTTAACAAGAACAACTCTTTTGATTACTATTTAATCCTATAAACAAACAAAATTGCCGTCTTGTTACAAATTAAAATCAAATAACCAATGACGGGTTACAAAAGTTTTATGTCAACTATCCTAATTTGTCGTTTCGATTAAAAAAATTCAAAAGAAAACATCATAACTTTCAAAAAAAAAAAGCACATCCACCTCATATGGATAATACCTTTGATCAATTAGTTGTTTTTTAACGCTTGCTTTTCAGGAGGTTGAGTTTTGCATCGATTGTGGAGTTACTATTTTTGATTTGGATATTGTATGGACTTTCGAAGAGGCTTAGATAGACGTAGTTAGTTTCTAATTAGGTCATGATCTTATTTTATGTTGTTTTATTTTGTATTGTTGTAACTCCTAAACGTTATTTAATGTAAACTTATTGTTGTAGTATTTATTCGATGTAATAGTTGGTCTTCTAATACCTATTATATTGTACACCTCGGGTTTCCGCCTGCGCGGGTCGAGGTGTGACACTTTGATCAATTATTGAGATAACTTAGCCTACTAAAGTAAGTGACCAAACATAAGATAACATATTCTCCTTTTCGAAATATGGTAAATTCTTCATTGGATGAGATTACATCAGCCTTGACCTTTCTAGTTAGGAGAAATGATCCGGAGCTGATAGCTCCGGCTGCACCCACGCCTCGAGAACTGAAGCATCTCTCTGACATTGATGGACATTTAGGGGTTCAGTATCAGGTCCCAGGAATTCAGTTTTATTCCAGGGATCAGAAAATGGCAGACAAAAATCCGGCGACTGTGATCAGGGATGCTTTAGCCAAGTTATTGATATTTTATTACCCACTCGCTGGCCGGCTAAAAGAAGGTGATGGTCCGGGGAGGAATCTGATGGTGGATTGCACTGGCGAGGGTGTGCTATTTATTGAGGCTGAGGCAGACGTTACACTTGAGCAATTCGGGGAGACGCTTCATCCACCGTTTCCATGTATGGAAGAGCTCCTTTATGATGTTCCCGGTTCTGATGGCATCTTCGACTCGCCATTGATATTGATTCAGGTGAAGATTGGACATTATATTCTCATCTTATTTTGTTCTTTCTTTTCCTTTCTCCCATTAAAAGATCTTGCAAATACAAATTTTGTTTAGTATATGAAAATGTAATAAAATTTGTTCGTTTTGTTAATGTTGTGTATCCAACACTTAAACCTTTCTTGTAAAGAAGATAACGTTAATATTTTTTGTTTTTGGTTGGATTTATTAAAGTGGGAAAAAAATTAAGATATTTTGGTTTGACCGACTTTGCATGCCTAGATGAGCCTCTATCAGTCGTTTGTAACTTCTGCTTTTGGTCCTAACATCTTGCTAAGTTCTCTTTTTATCAATGTCGTTCAAAAGAAGAAAAATAAATAAACACAATATAGGTTGTAAAAGCTCGATACACAACATAGCAAAATGTATCAAAGTTTGTTACACTTTCCTACAATAAGCCCTAAATTCAACGCATTTTCGGTGTTAAGAGTTTAAAATGACAAAATATCACTCTCGGTGTGCTAAAAAAAATCAAATATACCTAGATTGTAAATACATTTTTAGGTCTATTCAGAATAAATTACCATTTAACACCTGAGTGACAAAAGCTTTAATTTTAAAGGAACCTTTTCATTTTGAATTTTACCGCAAAAAAATATTTCCAAAATTGTTACTATCTAAACAAAATTGATATGTAAGCAAACTCTAAAAATGTTCAATATTTGAGTCGTCTTAATGTATACTTTTAAATAATTGGGCAACAAATGTATTATCCTTTCTATATTCTAATTCATAACGTATCGATTGGTTAACCTAATATTGACAGGTGACTCGTCTGTTATGTGGAGGTTTTATCTTTGCTTCGCGAATTAACCACACCATGATTGACGGACTAGGTTTGGTACAATTCCTCACAACATTGGGTGAAATGGCTCGTGGTGCACCTGTACCATCTGTATTACCTATATGGCAAAGGGAGTTGCTTTTCGCAAGGGATCCACCACAAGTGACATGTACTCATCATCAGTATGAAGAAATGGAATACACTAGAGGAACCAAAACCACAAATATCATGACTATGGATGAGATGACCGAGAAGTCATTTTTCTTTGGGCCGATTGAGATGTCCGCTATTCGTAGGTTTGTTCCAGAAAATCTGAAGCATTGTTCTACCTTTGAGGTGCTAACAGCCTGTGTCTGGCGTTGTCGTACTATTGCTTTACAACCAGATCCAGAAGACCAGATGCGTTTCTTATTCTCTGTCTATGTGCGCACTAAGTTAAACCCTCCTATCCCTTTCGGTTACTATGGAAATTGTATCATAGTATCTTGTGCGATTTCAACAGCTCGAGATCTATGCAATAAACCATTAGGCCATGCAGTGGAACTTGTGATGAAGGCCAAATCTGTTGTCTCTGATGAGTATGTCAGGTCAGCAATTGATATAATGGTTATCAAAGAGCCACCCAAATATATTTTTAGTACCACCTACGAAGTCTCAGACCTTACTCGAGCTGGATTCAAAGATATTGATTTCGGGTGGGGAAAGGCAACCTATGGAGGGCCTGCCACAGGGGGATTAAATTTCGTACCCACAGGAGTCTTAAGTTACCTGATGTCTTCGACAAATAACAAAGGTGAATCGGGGATGATTCTTCCCTTATGCTTGCCAATCACAGCAATGGAGAAATTTCAAAATGAGCTAAATAAAATGTTAATGTAATAAGCAAGGAGTTCAAAGACATGTGTTAACTACTTGTTCCTAGGAGTGCTTGCAGACCTTAACTTCCACATAAATCGTATGTAAGCAATTAATAACTTAAAACTGTTTAGGATTTGAGTTGATCTCTGTACTTAGAGGGCATGCAGCATATCTCAATATGGTATTTTATAATGAGGTGCTCATATTTTGCTCACATGACACATACTTTGTTGAGAAATATGAGAATTTAGGGTCAAAACAAATTATTTTTTTTTAACTTGTGGTTGATGTGCTACTTGCTATCTTTAATTTGGGTTTTTTTTAGCTGTTGTTTATTTGTAATGAATGGATATAAGACGACTTTTGGTTGCATTAGATTCAAGGGAAATCGTGAGAAAAACAATGAAAGGATATCAGACATTGCCCTCCTTTGCACCATCATTTGAGATAAAGATAACAATGAAATATTATATGGGTCACATCTTCTCAGGCCAGGCCGGCCAGAGAATCGGAAGACCCTGTGCGAAAAATAAGATTTGACCCCCAAATACACTATGATTCATATGTTTTTTGAAACAAATTGCAATAGTCGATGATTTTCATATATTTATTGTACTACTACGATCCCTATATGTATAAAAACCGAGATTTAGACTACATATATACATATGTAATACGAAAAAGGCCCCTACAAATTTTGGCCATGTATGGTCACCCTTATTGCACTCCCTTTGGGCCGCCCCTACATCTTCTTACACTAGAGAATATTTCACCACTCATTTACTTGAGGACATAAGGTAGATTTTATCATATATATCTTGTAAAATAGGTGAGTTTTTTAACGGGTGAAAAAGATGCATTGACATGTTATATTGTTTGGGTTATCCGATAATGGTATCACTTGATGTGTTCATGAAAGTATAACAATTCAACACCATTCCAAATGTCGATTATAAGACCAAATCGTCAATAGAATGAGAATTCCTTAACGAAATTACTTTTCCGCCAGTGAAGTATCTGGGCATGTGTGACATGTACGACCGTACAAGGCCACCACCTTTTTAGGGCCTCCAATTTGTAGGCGTCTTAGCATAATAACTTTGATTTTAAAAAAATATATTATTTGAAAATAACCTATTTACACAATATATGTTTATAAAGAGAGAGCAAATTTCGAAGACACTATTAAAGGATTAACCCTGAAATCGTTATCCACCACTCGTCGGGAAAATCGTGTTGAAAATATAAAGGCTATTAGATGTCAGCTTAAAATACAAAAAGTTTTACTTAAAGTTGTTATTAAAGATAATGATACTAGAATAAGAATTAAAGCCAAGTCCCTAACAACAAATAAACTTGTGGTTTTGAGTTTTTAGTAGGAATAGTCATTTGGTTTGAAATCTTATATTTCATTAATTTGGTAAGCAATAAGTAACAGCCTAAAAATATGATTATCGATGTTGTTATTTTAAAGTGAAAAGACAGATTTCTTTAGTTGAGGAGTTAGAGAGACATGTTTTTTTGATGCAATGGACGATGCTAAGAAAACTATCCTTAAACTATCCTTGCAGAAAAAATCATGAGATTCTAGATGATGAAGTGTGATGGCTTGATGCATCACTTTCTGTTGAAGATCTTTAAAGATTGATTATTTATTCAATATTTTTATCCAACAATTGTTTATCATAAAAGTAGATGCGTGCTTAAGGGTCTCTTTGATGTTTTTAAAACAAAAATTGTATTAAAGGGCATTTTATTTGATTATCGCACATGACACCAAATTTTATTTGTCGACCCAGTACTTCGCATGCGTAGAGCATGGTGTAGAAACCTTTGTCTTCTTTCAAAAGATATGTGCGTTTTTCATTAGCATCCATGTTCAACGGCGTGTCGGTCATGTCACCTAGGCCATTATGTTACAAGAATGAACACATTATATAATTAGAGACAATATCTTTGAATCTCATTCCAAAATACCTTTGAGAGGAAGTAAACATTGAAAAGTATGCGATAAAAGAAAGCTTTAACAACCTATAACAAAAATACAAAATCAATAATGGAGAAAAACATATATTTATGTATGTAAAAAAAAGTAAAAAGTGTGTTTAGTGCTTAGAGCTGAAGATGAAGAAGAACCGCACAAGTAGTTCTAGGATACAGTTCCTCTTTTGGTCAAGTTTAAGATCTTTGATGTTGTTGTTCAATCTATGTTATGGGTCTTTGGCTCTATCATAACAAAGCTATTTTTATGTTACGAGGCGCACATTCTACCCAGAACGATCTCACTTGCGCCCAGAAACTTCTAGAAATCTCAGAAATAATCAGGAACGACCAGGGACGAAGGATAGAAGGGACAAAAGAGGGTCCTCGCCCCCCTAAAATAGGACCACTAAGCTTAAATTTTTAAAATTTTGCATATTTTTTCTAAAAACTAGTGTAAATGTCAAATAGTTATTGGTTTGGTCCTCCTAAAATTAATATAATTCTACTTTGACCACTCTAACAATACGTGGCAAACTTCGTCCCTGGAAACGACACATGGAGAATTCTAGTAATTGTCTATATATTCCTAGATTATATATCGAATTCTAGATAGGTTATTTTGTAAGACTAATTCTAAATTACTCTAGAATTAGCCATAGTGATCTAGTCTAGATATATTTCTTCAAATCTCTAGATCATTTATATCTAGAATGATCCGTAGAGGAGTATATATATATATATATATATATATATATATATATATATATATATATATATATATATATATATATATATATATATATATATATAGGGTTCAAAAGAGATCTCTTTTTTGCTAGAGATCCAGAGATCACCCTTTTAGCCACACAAATTCATTAATAGATCAAACACACAGAGGGGGCATTTTAGTCATATTCAGAAAATATTTAAAAGTTACACGCGCCCCTAAAAGAAAAGATAAAATATTAATTTTAGTCATATAAACCCATCTTCTTCTCCCATAACCACCATAAAAGCTTCTACTGTCGATGCTTCACCGAAAACCCACTATCGCGGTAAACCCACCACCGCCACCATATAAACCCACCACCATCACCACTCCCGAAATCGATTCGTTAGAGTCGGGGTCTCGCCGAAATTAATTAAGAAGAGTGAGTGTGTAAATGTTACCTCTGTTCTTACAATCCACGATGGTTTTGGGACTGATACTAGAGGTCTTCGAGGTGGCGCCGGTGATGGTGGTGGTGGTGGTGGTGGGTTGGGACTGTTCGGAGGTGACGCGCCGTTGCCGGAAGTTGTGGCCTGAACTCTGACCGCTGGTATCTTCAAGATTACTCCGGTGAATGTTATCATTTTTAGATACAACTTACTGCAGCTACTAGATCTATGGAGCTTCGAATTATAGTCCGTGGATCTATGAAGCTTCATAGTATATATTTTTCATTGCATCTTTACAGATATATATTGTTCGGTTATTTGAAATCGGTATTCTGAAATGTCAATGTGATATTATATTTGTTAGAGATATCTATGATGCAGATTGTCAGGGGTTAAAGTCAACACATACTTTACATCATCACTTTGGAAACATTAAAATATTTTTGTGTTAGATCAGTTAGAGATTTTTAGCAAACAAAGCAATCACAAAATCTTTAGTAATCACCTGTGATTTTTTTAATTTAGTGCCTTAGTATGTTGATGTAAAATGTCACAAAAATGTTTAGTAATTGTGACATTCGCGAATTTCGAAGTATAATTCTATCGTCACGTATTCGTTTTATTTATTATGTTTATGTATGATCCTATTGTATTCCTTTTTATGTTTTATCGCATTCGTATTTTATGAGTATTGTATTCGTATTTCTCGTATTTTATGGGTATCGTATTTGTATTTTATGCGTATTTGTGTTTATCGGGTATATAGTATGTGATTCGAATCTTTATGTCGGGAACGGATAGTCTAAAGTGCCTTTAGTATAAGTCTAGTATGCTCTTATGATAAGTTTAGGGGAATTATGCCTTAATTATATGATTAAGATTAACGTTTAAAAATATTTCATTTTTAGTCCTTTCGGAAATTTTATTACAAAACTAGTCCTACGCGAGAAATTCTATTACAATTTTAGTCCTATTCGGATTTTTATTACAAAAATCGTCCCTCACCTAACTTTTGTCTTATCTAGATCTGGATATTTGTCCTTATCCTCATTATTTCACCTATCCACTCTCTCTCTAAAAACACACACAAAACCTCCACCTTCTCTCTAACTTTTCCGGCGATCCGACCGTTGGATTCCAAATCCGAGACCGGATTATTGATCACCATCATCATCTTCATCTATCCTCCAAGTTTCGTTACGATCGGGTAAGTATTTCTCCATTTTAGTTCTAAACTTTGTTATTTTGATTGAAACCCGAAAATACCACTTCTCACCGTCAAAACTTAGATTTTATTGTGGATTATTGTATGTTATCATATTCTGGACATAGGGTTCCAATTTGGGGTCATTTAGACCTTTAGAACACTCAGAAATCGATTTCCGAATGTATTTTTCGTAAAAACTCAGTTACATGCACGTAACTGTAGTTACATGCACGTAACTGATCATCTGAGAGTTACGCTCACGAAATTACCATTCCCTCACGTAATTCCCTTGCGGAACACGTAACTATGGTCCTTATGTTCCGTAACTTCTTGTTTTGTCCCGTAACTCTTATATAGCACGTAACTTGATACTTACGTGACTTGTAGTGCACGTAAGTATGAAAATCACGTATCTAGTCTGTTGACTTTCCGAAACACTCGTTATTCCGTTATATTGATATTCCTTTCGGTTATTTTAAAACCCGTATAAAACGTTAATCATTAAGGCATAACCCTACTAGACTTAGAGATACTTAGACATGTTTATTTACGTGATGTATAGGGCACTTAGACGTTGAAGCTTGACGGTATTGTAGTATTTCCCGACATATAAAGATTTGGATTGCTTTGCTATCAGTGAGTTATTCGTTGCCCTTTTTACTTCTTTTACATTTTTGGGCATGATTAGCGTTAAACAAATATATTTTTATGGTATATATGTATTATGTCTATGTATTATGGTATGTATTTTGGATATGGATGCCTTAGGTTAGCATTACCCAACTCGTTTCGCCTTTGTGGTAGAACGAGGCCCCGTATACACACCTGTTAGCTTTTGCCGTCGGAAGTATATATAGCGCTATATGGGTCTTACAAACCCTCATCCTAATACGTTATTATGATAAGGGAGGAGCCCTGTCCGTGTTAGTGATGTTATGACCGAGTATTATTATCGAGGACAACCTAGCGTAATGCACTAGGTGGGGTTAGTTGCCATTATTATTGTTGAGGATCAGGTGTATCGTATTTACCAAAGGCTATTATTATTCTATCCAGTATGGTATTATTTATGAACGGAGTATGGTATCATTTCCGAACTGAGTATGGTATTATTTTATGAACCGAGTCTGGTATTATTTTATGAACTAAGTATGGTATTTTTATGAAATGATTATGGTATTTTATGTACAAGTATGAGTATTTTATCAAAAGGTTTCGTATACTTCACGCATATTTCAAAACATCATTTTCAAATGACTTATCTTCAAACCGTATCACTTTTGGGTCAAAAGCTATTGAAAACCTTTTTTTTACTATTATGTTTTCAACTACTATTGCGAATAATTCACCAACTTTATGTTGACGTCGTATTTTAACGCTTTTCAGGGATTTGAGGTTACACCTTTTTGTTGCTATGCTTTTGGCTACGTGGATCTTTTGCGTGGATTTATTTTGCTGTATTTAATTCCTTAGTATCCCAACGCTGTAGCCGTATTTTGATATTATTCGGATGATTGTATTAAGTATTCTCTTTCAAACTCTTTTATCTATGTTGATGATGTATTGTTTACTTATGTTATGTAACCTTGAATCTCTGATACCGTATACACTGCGCACCTCGGTTCCGCCATTTCTATGCGGGGTGTGACAGTAATCACCTGTGATTCTATAGTTTTTACATTAAAAACTGTTTTATAATTTAGTGCCTTAGTACCTTGATGTAAATTGTCACAAAATCTATAGTAATCACTTGTGATTGTATTAATTTAGTGCCTTAAATGTCATAAAAAATGTTTAGTAATCACTTGTGATTCTAAAGTTTTTACATTAAGAACTGTTTATAATTTAGTGGCTTAGTACCTTGATGTAAAATGTCACCAAAATGTTTAGTAATCACCTAGTAATCACCTGTGATTTTATTAATAATGTGCCTTAGTATGTTGATGTAAAATGTCACAAAAATGTTTAGTAATCACCTGTGATTTTATTAATAATGTGCCTTAGTATGTTGATGTAAAATGTCACAAAAATGTTTAGTAATCACCTGTGATTTTATTAATAATGTTCCTTAGTATGTTGATGTAAAATGTCACAAAATGTCTATTAATCACTTGTGATTGTATTAATTTAGTGCCTTATATGTTGATGTAAAATATCATCAAAATGTTTAGTAATCACCTGTGATTTTATTAATAATTTTCTTTAGTATGATGATGTAAAATGTCACCAAATGCTTATTTAATCACCTGTGATTATATAGTTTTTACATTAAGAAACTGTTTATTATTTAATGTCTTAATATGTTGATGTAAAATGTCACCAAATGTTTAGTAATCACCTGTGATTTTTTTAATAATGTGCCTTAGTATGTTGATGTAAAATATCACCAAATGTTTAGTTCACCTGTGATTTTATTAATAATGTGACTTACTATGTTGATGTAAAATGTGACTTAGTATGTTGATGTAAAATGTCACCAAATATTTAGTAATCACCTGTGATTCCATAGTTTTTACATTAAGAACTGTTTATAATTTAGTGCCTTAGTTCTTTGATGTAAAATGTCACAAAACGTTTAGTAATCAATTGTGATTTTATTAATAATGGGTCTTAGTATGTTGATGTAAAATGTCGCCAAATGTTTAGTAATCACCTATGATTCTATAGTTTTTACATATAATTTTGTTTAATGCATTATGTATGTGAAAGAATATAATTTTGTTTAATACATTATGTATTTTGGCTTTATTGCAAGTGGTTGGAGAATATTTACTTGGTAAATGTGCTCAATATTTGTTTAATGCATTTATGTGAAAAAATATTTACTTGGTAAATGTGACACAAAAGCAGAAAGACAAAAAGACAAAAGACAAAAGCCCCTCCGTGTGACACAAAAGCGCGTGTGAGTAAAAAAAAAAAAAAAAGGTAAAAAGACTATATTGCCCCTCCGTGTCTTTTCCTTATAATTCATTTAAACTCAACTTTTAATCTCAGCCACAAAATTTAGGTAATCTTGTGGCTGAGAAGGTGATCCCTGGATCTCTAGCAAAAAAGAGATCCCTATTGAACCCCAATCTATATATATATATATATATATATATATATATATATATATATATATATATATATATATATATATATATATATATATATATATATATATATATATATATATATATATATATATATATAGATTGGGGTTCAATTGGGATCTCTTTTTTGCTAGAGATCCAGGGATCACCTTTTCAGCCACAAGATCATCTAAAATTTGTGGCTGAGATTAAAAGTTGGGTTTAAATGATTTGTAAGGAAAAAACACGGAGGGACAAAAAAGTCTTTTTACCTTTTTCTCTTTCTTTACTCCACGCGCTTCTAATTTGAACCACAATTTCCCCGATTCAGTTTTTAACCTAATTTTTTCGATTGAAAATCGAATTGAACTCTAATTCGTCAATTGAAAAACGAGATAAAGCTCTTCTTATCATCAAATTCTTCCGTTGAAACATGTCATCTATAGGTATTTTTATCAAATTCGATTAAGTTTTTTTTTTTTTTTTTTTTTGTTGTTTATTCAGTCACATGTGATTTTGTTTGTTTTTTTTTATTTTTGTGTTGTTATTTTGTAGGTGGTACTCGTAGAAGTGAACGGATATTCAAAAAAAATGGGTTGAGTAAATTTAAAAACACACCCAGTACTCCTGTTGTTATTGAAGATGTTGTTAATGGTAATTTATCCAGTTTTTGTGTATATATTTTTTTTAATATGATGTTTTTGTTATATTTTTTCATGAATCTGTATACGTAGTTACATGTTTTTGTGATATGTTTTTATTTTGCAGCTGAAGCACAATCAACTATTTTTGAAGAACAAACACCTGTGACTGGTGCACAATCACCTGTGATTGGGGCACAAGCAGATGTTTTTGAAGAAGAATCACCTGTGATTGGGGCACAAGCAGATGTTTTTGAAGAACAATCACCTGTTTTTGAAGAACAATCAACTATTCCTGTTGTTACTGAAGATGTTGTTAATGGTAATTTATCCAGTTTTTGTGTATTTTTTTTTATATGATGTTTTTGTTTTATTTTTTCATTAATCTGTATATGTAGTTACATGTGTTTGTGCTATGTTTTTATTTTGCAGCTGAAGAACAATCACCTGTGATTGGAGCACAAGCACATGTGTTTGACACTACTGTTAATGAAAGGGAGAAAGAGAATACAACGCAGGGTATGTCTAAGAAGTACACAAGAAGTAAGATTCTTAAAGAAATTAGAACTTCATCATTTCGTCTTTCTAAAAGGAGTTCTGCTAGTAACTCTGATGATTTATCAAGAGGGAAAGAGGTTGTTTCTAAAAGGAAATCAGTTTGTGTTGGTGGTGTTGATGATTCTGTTTTGGTAAAGGTTGCTAAACCGAAGAAATTTTTAGCTATTAGAACTCGCATGTCCCCACATAGTTTATTCATTGCATTGAATGATTTAAGTTTAGAACAGAAGCTTTGTTTAAAAGAAATGGGTTTTGGGGGTGTATACAAGATGCCATGTGATGGGCTTCCTGGACATATTGGTCATTTTGTTGTCGATAATTTTAATCCAAGGAATATGACTTTGAAGTTGAAGAATTGCGTAATTAATATAAATGAGGGAGCTGTTCATGATATTCTTGGTATTCCTTGTGGTGGTTTGAACATTTGTGATTTAAATGAACTTCCTATGAAGGATCGACCTTTAATTAATCAGTGGTATTCTCAGTTTCTATCTGGCAATAAAGTTCGTGCAACTGATATCTGCAAAGCTATTGTCAATTCTTCTGAAGCGGGAATTCTGTTCAAACTTAATTTTCTGGTCTTGTTTTCAAATACAATGGTTGGATGCCCTAGTTCCGGTTTCTGTGACGTTAAAGTTTTGAAGTTTTTGGACGAATTTGTTGATATATCTTCTTTAAATTGGTGTCGTTATATTTTAGATTCTTTGGCTCATAGTAAAAGTGGATGGCAGAAATATGGGAGTGGTTTATATGGTGGTCCACTTACTTTTCTTGTTGTAAGTTCTTTTCTTTTCTTTATCATTCTTATTATCTATTGTTTTATTGTTACGTTACTTAATAAATTTTTGGTTTTTATATATAGCTTTTGTATTTTGATTATGTGAAATTCCACTTGTATGACATACCTCGTGGGAGACCTGCAATTCAAGCCTGGAGTATGGATAAAATGAAGGCTATGCAAGATCTTGAAATGAAAGAAGGAGGGTTTGGGATTTGCAACCTGAGTTGGTCATGAACGAAGATTTTGTTGTTGATGTTAGTTTTTTTACTTCTTTCTTTTATAAACATTCCCCTGAAATGATTAATCACCGGTGATTTTATTAAAATTAAGTCACTAAAATGATTAAACTGGTGTTTATTATATAGTAATCACCGGTGATTTTATTATATAGTAACATTCTATAGTTAATCACTGATGATTTTATTAAAATTAAGTTACTAAAATGATTAAACTGGTATTTTGTTTATAAGATAAAATATAAGGGCTTATTTAGCTTATTGAGTTTTATTTTAACTATTTGTTTTCAATATTTATTCTTTTTATGTGTTTTTTGTTATTTTAATTTTTTTTGCTTTTTTTTTTTTTTTTTTAGGATATGGTGCGTAAACTGCAGTCGAAATTTTCTGTTTTGTTGGATGATAAAGATGATATAATGTCATATCTACAAGAAGCTGTCCACAAATTTCCTCTTCATCCAAAAATATTGGATTTTAAAGAGTTGTTTAAGTCTGTTTTTGTTTGTGATGATGATGATTTTGAAGATGCAGTTCAAGGAGGTCTTTAAACATTAGTTGTTCTTTTTTAAGTAGTTTGTTTGTTTTTAAGTAGTTTTTTTATGTAGCTGATTTATGTTATTTGAATACTTTTTAGAATTCCTGGACAAGTTATGACCAATCTTTCAATATATTATATGTATGTGCTTTTTTATGTAGATCAACTCTTTTTTTGTGTATGTTTAAACATGTTTGGTAAACACATACTAAGGCATTAAACTCATAAAATCACAGGTGATTACTATAAAATTACATCAACATACTAAACATACTAAGGCATCAAATTTAGTTAAATCACAGGTGATTAGTAAACATTTTTGGTGACATTTTACATCAACATACTAAGGCATTTAATAATAAACAATTCTTAACGTAAAAACTATAGAATCACAAGTTTTAAATATGAATTTGCACAAAGAAACAAGAGAAATCTTCAAATTCCAGAAACACAAAGTTTTACATACCAACTACGATTAAACAACAGAGAAATCTTGAAATAAACATAAAGACAAACAAACAAACATAACACAAACAAACATAAGACAAACAAACAAACATATTGGCTTCATACGAGACAATCTTTTCAGCTTAGATGTCGTATTTTTCCACATTGAACACCAATTTAAGACCAGAGTTTGTTTGTTGCAAGGTTTTTGTGAAGAGCAACATAGTCCCACATCGCAACCCTTGTCTTTTTCTCCATTTGTTCCAGTCCCCATTGATAGTCACATGACTGGTTGGAACATTCCTTCGTGGTTCGGGGTATGTTTGCATTGCGAATAACCTATTGGTATCATTGGTGAAAACAATGTCACAAAATTTATAATCTAAGGCACATTATTTATAAAATCATCCGTGATTTCTACTTGTACCCAAGTCAACGAAGAACCTAAATAACTTTTAGTTGGTACAACTGTTAACAACAACGTTAAAACAAAATTATACATAACAGTCAAAGAAGTACAACAACAGATAGCATACATAACAGTCACTTTATTAAACAAAATTATATGTAATCACCGGTGATTACTAAACATATATGTTTAAACATTCTAAACTAAATTTACATCTACATACTAAACAAAATTATATGTAATCACCGGTGATTACTAAACATATATGTTTAAACATACTAAACTAAATTAATACAATCACAGGTGATTACTAAACATATATGTTTAAACATGTTTAGTAATCACATTCTAAGGCATTAAACTAATAAAATCACACGTGATTACTTACTTTCCAGTGTCTGGTTATTGATATTGTTTTCATTGTCATTATTTTCCCAATTATTGTTGGTTGTTGAATCCCCTCTTTCTTCAATAGTTTCTTCTAAAATTAGCGTCATTATCTGCAATTAAAAAAAAATCAGATCTAAGAATCGATTGTTAAAATTTCCTTCAATCGATTGTTAGAAAAAAAAAATCGGATCTAAGAATCGATTGTCAAACCTTCAATTGATTGTTAAAATTCGGATTACAATTGATTGTTAAAATTCGGTTTTAAAAATTGATCGAGATTCAATGACGGTATACTTTTTGTTTCTTTTCTTCTTAAGCGCGTGGAGTTAAAAAAAATAAAAAGGTAAAAGGACTAAAATGCCCCTCCGTGTGTTTGATCTATTAATGAATTTGTGTGGCTATAAAGGTGATCCCTGGATCTCTAGCAAAAAAGAGATCCCTATTGAACCCTCCCCTATATATATATATATATATATATATATATATATATATATATATATATATATATATATATATATATATATATATATATATATATATATATATATATATATATATATATATATATATATATATATATTGATAGTGTTAGTAGGGAATAGGCTCGGTACATATAGTCTATAAGCCCTAAAAAGCTAACACAACACAGTATAAAGGCTAAGTCCCTTCTACATCAAGGAAAGGATCTTAGTCCCTTCCACCTCGGCCTCCCGGCCTTCTGGCTCCCGGCCTTCTGGCTCCCTGCCTCTCGGCTCGTGGCCTCCGGCTCCCGGCTCTCGGCCTCCCGGCCTTCTGGCTCCCGGCCTTCTGGCTCCCTGCCTCTCGGATCGCGGCCTCCGGCTCCCGGCTCTCGGCCTCCCGGCCTTCTGGCTCCCGGCCTTCTGGCTCCCGGCCTTCTGGCTCCCTGCCTCTCGGCTCGCGGCCTCCGGCTCCCGGCTCTCGGCCTCCCGGCCTTCTGGCTCCCGGCCTTCTGGCTCCCTGCCTCTCGCCTCGCGGCCTCCGGCTCCCGGCTCTCGGCCTCCCGGCCTTCCGGCTCTCAGCTCCCGGGTCCGATCTCCTGGCTCCCGGGTTCCTGGTCCTTGACTTCATTGCTGTTCCCTCTAAGCATTGTGCCAGACGGTCTTAAGCTCCTGCCTTAGGATTCAGACCGTTGGCATCATTATGATGACAATAAAGTCACAAACGTTGGAACCCCATGAATAGCATTCAAGAGCCATGATAAGCCTTTATGGCCAACCGTTTCCCATGTTTGGGATTGTTGGGTATAAATACCCTACCCTGATGCAGCTTCATCATCTTCATCATTCCCATCCAACTTACACACAGTACCTGGCCGGAGTATTCATACACTTCCCGCAGTAAACATATTCCGATCATCTTCTTCAACCAACCACTTGACCACCTTAGGCTCGCCAAGAGCTTGATAGGTTTGCACTGCTAAGCAGGAGGTCAAGGGGTTGAATCCCAAACACCCAAGTTACTGAGCCTGCTACTATTTGCTCAAACATTGGCGCCATCTGTGGGACACGTTTTAGCAACGGTGTCTCATTTCATTTTTATCTTTTTTCATTTCATTTCTTAGTTTCACCACCATTTTTTCTTCCCCATGGAAGGAAATTCCTCATCACAAATCGGTTCACTTAAGCCAAAGACAACCACCAATACCCCATCCACCACCCCACCTAATTACATATACATGGCACAGGAAGAAACTACATCTCACAAAAGGAAGGCATCAGTCCTCCAGGATTGGGTGATGGAGCCTATTTGCTTCCCACCAATTGAAACTCCTTCCATCAACCCTGTAGTAATACAAATCCGGTTAGCCAACTATGAAGTGAGCAAGGCATATGTTGATACAGGGAGCTCAATGGACATTATTTATGCCCACTGTTTTAGGCAGCTCCCTGAAAAAGTACAAAATTCAAAGCGTCCAACACAATTCCCTCTAGTAGGGTTTTCAGGGGAGACGCATTGGCCAATCGGAGAGGTAGCAATAAACATGATGTTAGGAGAATATCCACACTATAGGTTAGAAATGATTAATTTTGCAATCATTGAGGCACCATCGGCCTACAATGTCCTACTGGGCAGGCCTGCATTACAAAAATTTGGAGCAATTCCATCAACCATTCATGGCATGATAAAGTTCCCTACCCCAGCTGGCATAGCCACAGTCAGGGCTAGAACGTCATGGCCTAAAGAGTGCAAACAGGCAGAGAAACCAAAACTGGTGGAGGGTCCCAAAAGTGATCCGGCAATGGAAATCATTGATGATCCGGAACAAAAAGTTATTATTAACAAACATTTCCCTGAACAACCAGTGACCATTGGTTCACAACTCCCAACACAGACAAAGACTAAACTCATAGGGTTACTAGAATCAAACCTTGATGTCTTTGCATGGCAGACATCAGACATGACTGGTGTCCCAAGGGAACTAGCAGAGCATTCCCTAAACGCGAATCCCAATATTGTGCCATCCGACAGAAAAAACGAGGCATGGCCCCGGATCGTAGTAAATCTGCATGTGACCAAGTAAACAAAATGGTCGAAGCAGGGATTGTCAGAGAGGTAAAATACCAAACTTGGATTGTTAATCCAGTTATGGTAAAGAAGGGAGATGGTTCTTGGAGATTATGCGTTGATTTCAAAGACATTAACAAAGCTTGTCCAAAGGACAACTATCCTTTACCAGAAATCGATTGGAAAGTGGAATCCTTAGATAGATTTAGACTCAAATGCTTTTTAGATGCATATAAAGGTTATCACCAAATTTGTATGAAAAAAGGTGATGAAGACAAAACAGCTTTTCACACAGACCAAGGCATATTTTGTTTCCAAAAAATGCCATTTGGCTTGAAAAACGCTGGAGCAACCTATCAACGTCTAATAGATGAAACTTTCAAAAATCAAGTGGGAAGGAACATAGAAGCCTATGTAGATGACATAGTTATCAAAAGCAATACGGAAGACATCATGCTGATATCCTGGAAACTTTCCAAACATTACGTAATATTAACATGAAGCTTAATCCATCCAAGTGTAGTTTTGGCATGGAGGAAGGAAAATTCTTGGGACATATTGTTACACCTAATGGCATCAAAGTCAATCCTAAGAAGGTTCAGGCAGTCATTGACATGCCATCTCCTTCCACCAAAAAACAAGTCCAAAGCCTAAATGGTAAACTAGCAGCACTTAGCCGTTTCTTGTCCAAAGCCGCAGATCGATCCCTCCCTTTCTTTAATACCTTAAAGGGATGCATTCGGAAAAAAGACTTCTCATGGTCTGAAGAAGCGGAAGTGGCATTTCAAGAAATGAAGAAATTCATGGCCAATCTCCCAACACTCACGGCTCCAATAGCCGGGGAGACACTAACTATATACTTGGCTGCTTCCAAGGAATGTGTAAGCTCAGTTTTAGTAGCCCAAAGGGGAGACTCACAAATGCCGATCTATTTCATCAGTAGGGCACTGAAATGCCCAGAGGTTAATTATCCATGTTTGGAAAAATTGGCACTCTCTTTGGTTCATGCGTCTAGACGTTTGAGGAGATATTTTCAAGGACATCCCATCCAAGTGCTAACAGACAAACCAATCAAACAAATATTGGGTAAACCAGAAGTGTCGGGACGATTAGCAAAATGGGCAATTGAACTGGGAGAACATGAAATTTCTTTCCAACCTCGAAACTCGATGAAAGGACAAATCTTGGCAGATTTCCTGGCTGAAATCGAAGGAATGGAAGAACCAAAGGATCCATTAGTGACAGGCAGCCCTCCTTGGACCCTCTTCACAGATGGCGCATCCAGCCTAGAAGGGTCAGGAGCTGGTCTCATACTCACAGATCCAGATAAAAACGAGTATACCTACGCCCTTAAGTTTGACTTCCCGGCAACCAACAATGAAGCCGAATATGAAGCTCTCTTATCAGGGCTACGAATAGCTAGAAAGATGGGAGTTCAAAATATAGAAGCTTTTGTGGACTCCCAGTTGGTAGCTAATCATATCAATGGTAGCTATGAAGCAAATCAAACTTCCATGCAACAATACTTGGAAGAAACCAGAAAAATCATTTGGGACTTCTCAAAATTTACCATAGAGCAAGTGCCAAGAAACCGTAACAAAATAGCAGATGCATTGAGCAAACTTGCAGCATCCTCCTTCGCCCACCTCAAGAAAGAATTGTTGGTGGAAGTCCTAACTGAGAAATCCATAGTGCCAACAAAGGAAGTGGCCGCAATAACGGAGGAAGACTGTTGGATGACTCCAATAAAAAACTTCCTTCAGAATGGACAACTCCCGGAAGACAAACAACTAGCAAGGAAAATCAGAATGAAAGCACCAATGTATCTACTCATAGACAACTACCTGTTTAGGAAGTCTTTTTTGGGTCCACATCTAAGATGTGTCGGCCCAACACAAGCAAAGGATCTAATTCAGGATGTACATGGTGGAAGTTGTGGCATGCATGCAGGCCCTCGTTCGGTAACCACTAAGGTCATGAGACTTGGATACTTCTGGTCATCCATGCACAGAGATGCAAAGGAAGAAATTGAAAAATGTGAATCATGCCAAAAACATGCGTCAGTCTCAAAATGCCAAAGCAGGACCTCATTCCAGTGACTAGCGCATGGCCATTTTACAAATGGGGAATCGACATTGTCGGACCATTCCCCCCTGGGGTAGGCAATGTTAAATACCTTTTAGTGGCTGTGGACTATTTCACAAAATGGATTGAAGCTAAACCCTTGGCAACTATCACCGGGCCTCGAATGATAAGCTTCGTTTGGGAACAAATAGTATGTCGCTTTGGAGTTCCACACGTCCTAGTCAGTGATAATGGAAAACAATTTGCAGATAATCCATTTAAGACTTGGTGTCAGGATATGGATATCCAACAACGATTCACCTCTGTGGCACACCCACAAGCTAATGGTCAGGTTGAAGTCATGAACAAAGCAATCGTCAAGGGAATTAAGGCCAGATTGGGAAAATATGCAAAGGCATGGGTAGACGAAATCCCAGGCATTCTTTGGGCACATAGAACTTCCCCCGGCAGAATTACATCGGAAACCCCTTTCAGCCTAGTCTACGGCACTGAGGCAGTTATCCCACCAGAACTTACAATCCCTACTCACCGGACTCTTCATTTCAATCCGGAGCTAAATGAAGAAGCCCTAAGAGAGAACTTGAATATCATCGAGGAGCGAAGAGAAATATCTCTCATCCGACAAGCAGAAAGCCATAGACAGATGGCTAAGTATTATAACCAAAGAGTCCGACAACCATCTTTTAAAGTGGGAGATCTCGTATGGCGGAAGAATGAAGCTAGCAGGACCGAAAACTTGGGCAAGTTGGGTCCCACATGGGAAGGCCCATATAGTGTCCTTGAAGCACATGGAACTGGCTCCTACACCCTGTCTGACTTAGATGGACAACCATTACCCAGGACATGGAATGCAATGAATCTAAAGAGGTGCTACATTTAATATTTACATACTATCGCTGATTGTCAGCACTTGCAACCACAACACCCGTCAGGATGTGCCTAGCCAACAGTTGTTTCAATGCTGAAAGTAAAAAAAAAAAAAAAGGCAAAAAAAATTTTCGCCGGCACAAAGGGCCGGCTATATGCCGGCTAACAAGCCAAGACGCCGGCACAAAAGTGCCGGCTACCATACCAAAGTCGCCGGCACAAAAGTGCCGGCCATATGCCGGCTACCATGCCAAAGTCGCCGGCACAAAAGTGCCGGCTATATGCCGGCTACCATGCCAAAGTCGCCGGCACAAAAGTGCCGGCTATATGCCGGCTACCATGCCAAAGTCGCCGGCACAAAAGTGCCGGCTATATGCCAGCTACCAAGCCAAAGTCGCCGGCACAAAAGTGCCGGCTATATGCCGGCTACCAAGCCAAAGTCGCCGGCTACCAAGCCAAAGTCGCCGGCACAAAAGTGCCGGCTATATGCCGGCTACCATGCCAAAGTCGCCGGCACAAAAGTGCCGGCTATATGCCGGCTACCAAGCCAAAGTCGCCGGCACAAAAGTGCCGGCTATATGCCGGCTAACTAAAAAAAAAAAAAAAAAAAAAAAAAATAACAGCCGGCCAGTCTGGATGCCAAGTCTGGATATCTGGGAAATCTGGCAAACTTTGGTATTTGGCCAACTCACTCATCAGGGATTTGGCCAACCATAAGAAAACGCTCTTCAAAGAGTCATTCACAGCAATGCACCTCAAAATACAAAGTGGTCTGATCTATGTATCCCACAAGGCAACAAACCTGATGCACCACCCCAAACTACGTTTGGAGGGAAATTTAGCAAAAGGCACATATAGACATCTTAAATCTACGCCAAACATGCAATCACATATTCGTCTTTTTACCTACCGGGAAAAGGCAAGCACTTCTCATTGGGAAGCTACATCACTCGCGAGTAAAACAAATTGAAGGTTAACCAACAAAAGTGCCATCGGCACGATATGAAATATACATGAGATGCCAACATCTAGCTATGTCATCGGCATACAAAAGAACCATAGGTACTCAAATGATTGTCATAGACACAACTCAATATAATTACTCTTACGCACACCCAAGATGGTGTCACACAACATCCAAGATAACAGGTTAAAAATGTGTTATTGGCTTGATCACCCAATAAAACATTATTTTTCAAAAGACACATTGGACATGGCCTCGGTCAGAACTACTCAAGGCAACCTCAAGCGGCCAAGAAAGGGATGGCCAAAAAATAGCCGGAAGAGACAATAAGAACAAAAAAAAAAAAAAAAAAAAAAAAAAAAAAAAAGTTAGGCTTCAAAAAACCATTTTAAAACCTAACTGGGGGGCATGATAGTGTTAGTAGGGAATAGGCTCGGTACATATAGTCTATAAGCCCTAAAAAGCTAACACAACACAGTATAAAGGCTAAGTCCCTTCTACATCAAGGAAAGGATCTTAGTCCCTTCCACCTCGGCCTCCCGGCCTTCTGGCTCCCGGCCTTCTGGCTCCCTGCCTCTCGGCTCTCGGCCTCCCGGCCTTCTGGCTCCCGGCCTTCTGGCTCCCTGCCTCTCGGATCGCGGCCTCCGGCTCCCGGCTCTCGGCCTCCCGGCCTTCTGGCTCCCGGCCTTCTGGCTCCCTGCCTCTCGCCTCGCGGCCTCCGGCTCCTGGCTCTCAGCTCCCGGGTCCGATCTCCTGGCTCCCGGGTTCCTGGTCCTTGACTTCATTGCTGTTCCCTCTAAGCATTGTGCCAGACGGTCTTAAGCTCCTGCCTTAGGATTCAGACCGTTGGCATCATTATGATGACAATAAAGTCACAAACGTTGGAACCCCATGAATAGCATTCAAGAGCCATGATAAGCCTTTATGGCCAACCGTTTTCCATGTTTGGGATTGTTGGGTATAAATACCCTACCCTGATGCAGCTTCATCATCTTCATCATTCCCATCCAACTTACACACAGTACCTGGCCGGAGTATTCATACACTTCCCGCAGTAAACATATTCCGATCATCTTCTTCAACCAACCACTTGACCACCTTAGGCTCGCCAAGAGCTTGATAGGTTTGCACTGCTAAGCAGGAGGTCAAGGGGTTGAATCCCAAACACCCAAGTTACTGAGCCTGCTACTATTTGCTCAAACATATATATATATATATATATATATATATATATATATATATATATATATATATATATATATATATATATATATATATATATATATATATATATATATATATATATATATATAGTGAATGGTTCATGCGAGAACTCCTTTTTTTGCGAGAACTGCGAGAACTCTCACAAATAGTGTTAAATCACGTTTCACTTTGTTCATTCACATGCAAACTCTTTTGGAGATTAATAATCAAGTAAATATAAACGTAAAAAACTAAAAAAAAATCATATAAAATAACGTAAAAAATTTCCGTTCATATATGAACTCATTTTTTGAAAAAAAACGTTCACATGTGAACATTTCTAAATACGCGTGATTTCATACAACTTTTTTTAATTTTTCATTTATATTTTTACTAGATTATTAACATTCAATGGTTTTATATGTCAATAGACATAATTACATGTTAATTGACACTTTTTTTAAGAGTTCTCGCAGTTCTCGCAGAAATAAGAGTTCTCGCATGAATCAGTCCCTGTATATATATATATATATATATATATATATATATATATATATATATATATATATATATATATATATATATATATATATATATATATTGACTGATTCATGCGAGAACTCTAATTTCTGCGAGAACTGCGAGAACTATTGAAAAAATTGTCAATTAACATGCAATTATGTCCATTGACATATAAAAACTTATGAATGTTAAAAATATAGTAAAAATATAACTAAAAAATTAAAAAAATTGTCTAAATTTACGCGTATTTAGAATTGTTCACATGTGAACGGTTTTTTTCAAAAATGAGTGTTCATATATGAACGGAATTTTTTTACGATATTTTACATAATTTTTTTAGTTTTTTACGTTTATATTTACTAGATTATTAATCTCCAAAAGAGTTTAAATGTGAATGAACAAAATAAAACATGATTTAACACTTTTTGTGAAAGTTCTCGCATTTCTTTCAAAAATAAGAGTTCTTCCATTAACCATTCAATATATATATATATATATATATATATATATATATATATATATATATATATATATATATATATATATATATATATATATATATATATATATATATATATATATAATCATCCCATGATTGAAACTACCTTGTTTTCCTAGAATCAATATACATCAAAGCTTTATATTCCTCCTAGCAAGTGTTCTTATATTATATTCCAAGTCTTTTCGGCTTACTTAGTCGCAAGATATCGGTGATCTAAGTGCTACACGGATTCCAGAATCTAACCCCGTGACATTTAACTCTTCAAAGCCGAGAAGTAATACTTTAGGGAATGATGTAATTCTCCTAGCTTACCTTTGGATCTCAAGTAGAGATAGGCATTGTCCGTTTATTTGGTTGGATTGGTCTTGTAACCTGTTGCGACACCGGAATATCGCAAGTACAATTGGGTAGAAGGTTCGGATCCGAAAGAGATGATCCGAAGAAGACCTTCAGCCTAGTTCTTATCTTCGATCTCGAACTATCTGCACAGGCGGGCAAACACACGAGTAAACGGAGCGGGGATGATCCCCTGGTTTACCTCGGGCGTAAGAGTAAGATTTCGAAGAGTAAGGTTAAATAAACAAAGTAAGAGTATAGAGTGTTTGTGAACGTTACCCTTGAAGTGAAGAGTGATCTTGGTATTTATAGATCTTGAGTTTCGGATAATAACATGCTCTAAGTACAATACCTTGTTTATCCTGAAGATATTCCGAGGTATTGTACTATCTGTCGAGAAGTCATCCTTCGGCCTCCTGGTCCTTTGGATGTTCTTCGGATAACAGATGTTGCTTAGATTCCTTTTATCAAAGATTGTGCCCAGCTTAACAGATCTTTCGGTGTACCATTGGTTTGGCCGATAGACCTCTATCGGCTAACCGATGGTACGTCATCAGCCCCCCTAGTCCAGTATTACGTAGTTAAGACTATGTAATGCTTGACTAGAAGAAAAAATAAAGTGTTTTGGTTCTTTTAGTTGTTCTTTCGGTTGACAGGGATATGTTTCTTGAGTTACTTCGGCAATTAGTAACTGTCTGACTATTTGGGCGGGATAATTGAGTTTTAGCTTCGGCGGGAAGTTTTTTCAAACTGCGGCAATTAATGCTTGCGCCACTTGTCGCTATGCCATTGGCCGAGAGAGGCGGTGGGATTAGACGCGCGTCCCATCGTCTGACATACACTTGCCTATAAATAGCTCGTTTTACCCCCCTTTGTAACTTTTTTCTCACCGTTTTCTACTTTACACCTTTAACTGTGTGCCTTTTCTTCCTTCAAACTTTTTTCGTTTTTTCTTCTTATTTCCGATTTTCGCTATGTCGAAGCAAAATAAAGAAAATCTTCGGCGGTGTTTTACTACTTTGACTCAAGGAGATCTTGACGTTTTGTTGGAAAGATATGCCATCGGCGAAGGACACGGTGCCGTTCTTCCGGGCCCGAATGACACGATATTGGATGCTCCTCCTGGGAAGATGGGCGTATACGCTGAATGGTTTGAATTTTCAAACCTCCGACTTCCATTTTCTAGGCTTTTCCTGGAGTTTTGTCAATACTATAAGCTCATGCCCACACAACTGAATCCCCTTGGGGCTTTGAGACTTGCCTGCTTCGAAGTTCAAAGTTGGGCCCTTGGTTATGAGCCTTCGCTCAATCTCTTTCGGACATTTTATAAGTTGGGGAAAGCCGGCGACTGGTTTACCGTTGATAAACAAAGAAAACCTAGTCCCGCTTGTTCTTCCGGAGCTCCTTCCGGCCACAAGAACTGGAAAACCAAGTTCTTTTATGTGAATATCGGCGTGGCTCCTATCCGGATGAGATGGAAGCATAAAGATGAATCTGTTGCGGATGACCAAGTTACCCGGGGAGTTGTTCCGGATGGTGCTATCTTGGCCTTCACAACTCACAAGATAGAGTGCCGAACACTACCGGAGCACGTATTGGTGATGGCGGGTGTAAGCCGGAACTGGACGTCTAATATCAGCAAGCCTTGTTTGCAGTTGAATGACCGAGGTATGTGGGATATTCGTGTTCTTTCTACCGGTAGTCCTTATTGATCTTCATTACGATCTTTCTTTCTTTTTTCTAGATTTGTCGCTGATAGACTTTTTGGAGATGTCTGATTGGGATGGAGTCAAGTATATCTCCCGCAACATAGCCGAAGGTGAAGCAGCTTGGTTAATACAGATGAACGCCCGGGTGGTACACATGTCTACGGACGAACTTCCCCTTCCCTATACCGATGCTGATGCAATTTTTCCGGCGGGCTATTCAATGAGAGATCCCTCAGATGAGGATTTTATTCAGCCGGCCTCTGGGACCATTATTGGTGGTGGAAGTCTTCCGGCCAAGAGTGGTAACGATACTATTCCTTTGCTTTTCAATGCCTTGTTTGCAAAGACCTCATCTTGCATGGGAAATGCAGCTGCTAGGAAAAGAAAAGCTACCGACTGGTTTGCTCCTCCGAAATCATCTGAGGGTCCAAAACTTGATGATGTTGGGGGTGGGGATTCCGAAGAAGAGGTTGCGCCGATGGTTGAGGCGTCGAAGAAAAAGAAAAAAGTTCCTGCTTCTGCCAAGAGCTTGACCATCAAGGAGAAGAGAAAAGATCAACAATCCGAGGTTTCATCGGCTAAGGAGGCCGATACTTCCAGACCTGGAGAGAAAAATAAAGAAGCTGCCACTTCCGTCTGCCGGGGTAAGTTTGTCGTCCTTGAAAGTTCAGAGGAGGGAGGTGCTTCGCTAGATGGTACGGAGTGCTATCCGGATCCCCCTTCTTACGAGACTTCTTCCGAAACAAGGAGAGCTCTTGAACTGATAGTTGATGATGATTTCTCGACAGGTCTTCACACTGATCCTGAAGTTGTCACTTCTAACCCGAAACCGATTACGGAGGAAGCAAGTGTTGGTGCTGGAAACATGGGTGAGAAGTCCTTAGAAGAGACTTCTTCAGCTATTCCGATGGATGAAGGAAATGAGGAGCTTGTGGTTCCTAAGCTGGTTGAGGAACCTTTGCAACGAACTTATACAGGAGTTCTGCTGGAGCAGGAAGACATTGGTTATCAGCGTCTGTCACCGGAGGACTTGACTCGGGAGCCTACGACTTTAGTTGTATCTCAACCGGAGCAGAATCAAGATTTGATGGCTGAAACTTCTAGACAAGTTTCGGCGGATAAGGCAGAAGGTATTTTCCTTTTTTCTGGCATCGTTCAATCTTCTCCAGTTTCAGGGTTGGCTGGGTCTTCCGCCCGGACTCGAATCTGGGTGAAAGGTGGGAATTTGATGCTTATGTGTGTTTCTTTTACTAACTTCCTTTCAACTGTTTACTGACCTTCGGTTATTTTCTTCCAGGTGATCAGATGGAGGATGTCAGCGCTCATTCGGCAGAGGAGAATTCGGATACTGAATCCGAGGGTTTAGGTGCTGAATTGGCCGGGACATCATTTGTTCCGGCGATGAGTAAGATCAAATGTGGGGATCTCTTTCAAGCGAAGTCTTATGAGATCAATCGGGATCTTGTTGACAATCTGGCTACCCCGACCGAGACTCTTCGCTTAGGGAAGCTAGGGAACGTCCAGGTGGGACGTGAGTTCGACTTTGCTCTTGCCTCTTTAAATGTAATAGGTCCTGACCTCCGACGCCGAATGGAATCATCGGCTCGGGAAACGGAAGAGCAAAGATTCCGAGCCCTAGAACTTGATGGGAAGCTTACTCTAGCGAAGAAAGAACTGGCCGAAGCTCTTGACCGGAAAAAGTATTACCGAGAGAGGAGTCACCGCTTGTCAAAGGAGGTGGATACATTGAAAGCTTCTTCCTCCCAACTTACTAACGCTGCTCTCCTAGAGTTTAGGCACAAGTTAGGGAGTGAGCATCAGATGGAGATGAACAAGCTAAAAAGCATAATGGATGCCCAACATCAGACTGCTATAGCCGGCTTGAAGGCGGAACATGAAATTGCCCTGGCTGAGGCTCGGGCCCAGTGTGATATTAACGGTGATGTGCTCAGGTCCTTAGAGGAACGGTTGAGGAAACAAGATGCTGAGTTAGCTGCACTTCGCTCGGACAGAAGTTGGTTGGTAACAATGGGTCCGAAGCATGTCGTTCAGAAGCTACACTCGAGTCATGAGTACTCCCGTCCCCAAGAGAACATACGGTCATTAAATTACAGACTTGGGTGTCACGATGGTTTGATTGCTGGTATGAGTCTTGGCCGTCTGAAGCAAAAACCTTCATCTTCTCCATTCTTTAATACTCATGTTGCTTCGGATTTGGAGAAGGCTTTAGCTGAAGCTTCAGACATCAATTATCCTTATCTGGAAGCTTTGTCAGCCACCGATGGTTCTTTGATAGAAGATTTTCAAGCTGTTGAGCCAGCAGCTGGTCCTCCTTCAGATGAGGAGTGAAATCTATGTGTTGTATTTTTCTTTTGCTATGTAGTAATGAAATGTATCTTCGACCTGTGAAGATATGTTTCCACAAACAAGTTATCGTTAATATATTTTTCCGTTATTTGTTTAATTTCCGGATTCACCTGCATCTTTTATTTACTTGTTATAATTTTATATGTTGTTAAAATGCTTTGCATGAATCTCTTTGAACTTTTCGTTTGGAATTAGATCCGCTGCTTATTGAGGTTAGGCTCAATTTTCATTCGGAGTTTGGTCCGATACTTATTGAGGTTAGGCTCAATTTTCATTCGGAGTTAGGTCCGATACTTATTGAGGTTAGGCACAATTTTCATTCGGAGTTAGGTCCGATACTTATTGAGGTTAGGCTCAATTTTCATTCGGAGTTAGGTCCGATGCTTATTGAGGTTAGGCTCAATTTTCATTCGGAGTTAGGTCCGATACTTATTGAGGTTAGGCTCAATAGTTGCGAAATCTCATCCTTATTTTTTCTTAGACTATCTGAATTAGTTGTATGTTCAGACACTTCGTCAAGTGCCCTAAACATTCATTCGAATAGTACTAGTAGTAAAATGAAGGGAAAAATTGGCCTTAAAAGCCTTTCATTAATAATATAAAGAAAGAAGTTACATTTCATACTATCGGTCAGTGATGATACTTTAGAAGGTTCATTGCATTCCACGTTCTGGGGATTGGAGTACCAGCCATGTCTTCCAGTTCGTAAGCTCCATTACACTTATCCTTGACCATCTTGTAAGGGCCTTCCCATTTCGGTCCCATCTTTCCTTCATTTTCCTGTCTGCTTGCTTCATTCTTTCGGAGGACCAAATCACCCTCCTCTAGCACCAACTTCCTAACCTTCTTGTTGTAAGTCCTTTCAATTTTTCCCTTATACTTAGCCTCGCGAACAGCTGCTGCGTTTCTTCGTTCTTCCAATAATACCAGATTGAGTCGGATTTCTTCTTGATTGGTTCGGTCATTTCCGGATGTCACTCGATGGGTCGGCATTCCTATTTCGGCCGGGATAACAGCTTCGGATCCATAAGTTAGGCTAAAAGGTGTTTCGCCAGTGCTTGTTTTCTGGGTGGTTCGATGCCCCCATAGCACATGGGGTATTTGATCCACCCAATCCGTTCCTTCTCTGCCTAGCCTTGCTTTTATTCCGTCTCCGATGCTTCTGTTAATTCTTTCGACCTGGCCGTTGCTTTGTGGATGTGCTACCGAGGTAAAAGTTTGTTTGATTTTCATCTCGCCGCACCATCGTCGCAACGGATTGTCCGAAAACTGCTTTCCGTTATCCGAGATCAGTTCGTTCGGTAATCCGAACCTACACACAATATTCTCCCATACAAACTTCTGTACTTGCTTTCCTGTGATCCGAACAACAGGCTTTGCTTCGACCCACTTCGTGAAGTAGTCTACTGCCACAATCAAGAATTTCATTCCGCCTGTCCCTGTTGGGAACTTGCCAACAATGTCAATACCCCACTTTTGGAAAGGCCACGCCGATAGTATTGACACCAGGTTGTGCTTGGGAAGCCTCGGTATGGGTGTATGAATTTGCACGAATCACACTTGCGGATTACTTCGATGGCATCAAAATGCATCGTGGGCCAGAAATATCCTAGTACGGTAATCTTTGAGACCATGCTCCGTGGTCCGGCATGCATGCCACATGCTCCCTCGTGCATCTCTCGGATCACGTAGTTGGCCTGCAATGGTCCTAGACAACGAAGGAGTGGTGAAAATGGATTTTTTCGATAAAGCGTTGTACCTTTCATCACATAGTTGGGTGCTTTCATTCTGATCTTTCGTGCTTCACTCTGATCCTGCGGCAAGCTCCCTTCTTGTAAAAACTTGATGATCGGCGTCATCCAGGTAACTCCTTCGTCTTCCACGATCATTAGTGTTTCTTTTGGACTAGCTATATCCCGTTGATCTTGTTTTTCCACCATTACTTCCATCGCCGTGTGTCCGAATGCTATGGACGCCAATTTGCTCAAGGTGTCAGCCACCTTGTTCTTCGTTCTTGGGATTTGTTCAATCGTGCATGACTGGAAAGTGGGCATCAAACTCTTTGCCTTCTCTTTATATTTGCTCATCCGATCTTCCTTTGCTTCATAAGTTTCATTGATTTGGTTCGCCACTAACTTTGAGTCCACTTTAACCTTCAAATGTTCTACTCCTTTCTCTTTGGCTTTTTGTAGTCCGGCCAACAGGGCTTCATACTCGGATTCATTATTTGTGTTATCAAAACAAAAGCGGATAGAGAATGAAAATTCTTTTCCTTCCGGACTAATGAGTAAAATTTCGGCCCCTGATCCTTCGGAACTAGAGGATCCGTCAGTAAAGAGACGCCAAGCGTTATCTTGATTAGCGCTTCTTTCCTCAGTGTTGGATTTTGCCGACCTTTTTCTCTTTTTGCTCTTTGCTGGTGCCTCAATTTCTTCCGGAATGGTTTTTCTAGCAACAATTTCCTCAGGGACTTCGGCTATGAAGTCTGCCAAAACTTGCCCCTTGATGGATGTTCTAGGAACGTACTCTATTTCATAACTTCCCAATTCGATGGCCCACTTTGTGAGTCTTCCGGCCGTTTCTACGTTCCTTAAGATTTGTCTTAATGGCTGGTCAGTGATCACTCGGATGTTATGAGCTTGAAAGTATCTCTTCAGTCTTCGGGAGGTATAAACCAACGCTAGCGCTATCTTTTCTATCTGAGTGTAGTTATTTTCGGGACCTTGTAGCACTTTGCTAACGAAATAGATAGGCATTTGTTCTCCTTTTCTTTCAGCTAAAAGAGCTGAACTAATGACCTCCGTTGTTGATGATAGATACAGGATCAAGGTTTCCCCTTCCTTCGGTGCAGTGAGAGTCGGAAGCGCCATGACAAACCTCTTTATCTCCTGTAAGGCTTCTTCGGCTTCTGATGTCCACCGAAAATCTCCCTTTTTTACACAATTCTTTAAGGTTCGAAAGATCGGTAGTGATCTTTCGGCAGACTTTGAGAGATATCGCCCCAGGGCTATAACTTTGCCATTTAGGCTCTGAACTTCCTTCATCGTCTTGGGTGTCGATATTCCTTCTAAATCTCGAATTTTCTCCGGGTTTGCTTTGATTCCATCCGGAGTAACTATATGACCCAGGAACTTCCCGTCTTCCATCCCAAAGGAACATTTCTTCGGATTGAGCTTCATGTTGATTCTCCGGAGATTGGCGAACGTTTCCCGAATGTCTTGAATCATCTTTTCTTCCGACTCGGACTTTATAACCAGATCATCAACATATGCTTCTAGATTCCTTCCGATCTGTTCCGAAAAAGCTTTGTCTATCAATCTTTGGTAAGTTGCTCCAGCATTCTTGAGACCGAAAGGCATTTTTCGGTAACAGAAGATTCCCATGTCGGTGTGAAAGGCTGTCTTGTCCTCGTCTTCTCTAGCCATTTGTATCTGATGGTACCCTTTGTACGCATCCAGAAAGCATTTGAATCTGAAACCCACCAATGCTTCTACCTTCAGATCTACTTCCGGTAGTGGATATGCGTCTTTTGGGCACGCATCATTGAGATCTTTAAAATCGACACACATCCTCCATGTGTTATCACTCTTCCGGATCATGACTGGATTGGCTACCCAGGTTCGGTATCGGACTTCGCGGAGAATTCCAGCCTCAGTCAATTGTTTAACCTCTTCACAAGCAGCCCTACTTCGGTCAGGTGCTAGACCTCGTTTCTTTTGTACTATCGGGCTTTTTCCTTTCTGAATGGTTAGCTTATGCTCGGCTAGTCCCCTTGGTACCCCAGTCATGTCCGAGGGTTTCCAAGCGAAGACATCTCTGCTCTGTCGGAGAAGTGTGATGAGTTTTTCCTTGCCTTCTTGAGTGAATGTGTCTCCAATCGTAACGGTTTGCTCCGGATGATCCGGATGAAGGATAACCTTTCCTAGCTTGACTTCTTCTTCCTCCTTTTGCAATATCCTTTCGATTTTTTGGCATTCCAACACTTTATGAGCCTCCGGACGAATCTCGACGATTCCTCCGGGAGTAGGAAATTTCATGAGGGAGTGAGCTGTTGACACAATAGCTCGGAGCTTGGCTATTCCGGGACTTCCAATAATCACATTGTATGGAGAGTTTGCCCGAACTATTAGGAAATCGATTTCAAATGTCCGAAACTTGTCGTTGTTTCCGATGGTGAGGGGCAACCGGATTTGCCCTATTGGTTTCACTGCTTCTCCGGAAAACCCGACCAAATACTGGGAGCATCTCTCCATCCTGTTTTGTACTTCGGGCTCTAGCTTCAGAAAACATTGTTCAAAAAGTATTTCTGAAGCACTCCCATTGTCGATGTATATTATGTGTACCGTTTGGTTTCCGATGTCTCCTACCACAACCATTGGGTCTGTGGTTCCTTTAGAAACACCGACCGGAGGAAAAGACATTTCCTGCATCATCCAAGGCTCCGTTCTTTCATTACGGGGCTCACTCCCTTCTCCTTTACAGAAGACCATCTGTATCTCTTTTCCTTTCCCTTTTCCGGGATATGGCGGACCTTGCTTCTTTTTGCCACCCAATTTGATTCCTTCCATCAGATGGTTCAGTTGACCAGTTCTTACGGCCTCCTCAATCTGCTTCTTCAATTGAAAACAATCGTTCGTGTAATGTCCTTTGTCTTGATGGAATTCACACCATCGGTCAAGGAATCTCTTGTCTGGAGTTCCTACTAAGGGAGCAGGAGCAGTGAAATGTATTCTCCCTTTTTCGGTGGCAAAGACTTCACCAGGGGTTTTGCTAAGCTCTGTGAAGTTGACGTGTCGCCGAGATTCAACCGAAGATACGAAAGGAGAGGTGCGGACAGGTCCTCGTCGAACCTTCTTTCATGACTACCGGGGGAAAACCTTTTCCGGCTTGGGGAAGGCCTCCACGGAGGACTTGTAGCAGGAGAGGCCATTTTCGATCCCCTTCGGGATGCAACTATGCTAGCTTCGACGTACTGCCTTGAAGCTTCTTTCCCATTGAGAAACCTCTTCACGCGTTCCATCATTTCATCCACTGTCTCGGGTACCCTGGCATTGAGTTTCGCTATAAGGGAGGGTATCCGAATCCCTTCCATGAATCCCGATACCTTCAACATATCGTCCCCTCCTTTAATCTGCAGAAGCTCCCGCTTCCATCTTTCTACAAAATCCTGGAGACTCTCGTTCTCCTTTTGTTTGATTTTAGCAATATCTGTCGGACCCCGAGTGTATCTACGTTGTTGCATAAAATAAAGTTCAAACTTCTTTTTCATGTCTTTGAAACTATCAATACCTTCTTCCGGCAACTCGCCGAACCATATTCTCGCCGGACCAACGAAGGTTTGAGCGAACATCCGGCACCAAATCGGCATAGGCCAGCCTCGGTGTCGGCTGCGCCGGAGAAAATGGCTAAATGATCGTCAGGGTCACCACTTCCGTCGTAGGTGCGCACGATGCTAGGCATCTTCACTTTTCGAGGCATCTTGAACGTAGAGATTCTTCGAGTGAACTTAGAAGCAAATTCTGACTGATAAGGAAGGTTCAGATCCTCCTCGTTATCACTATCTTCTTGCTCCGATTCACTCGCATAGCGGATCTTTCGGGCCACTGGAGGAGTCTTTCGGGTATGATCTTTCTTTTTCTTTCGCTCGTGTTCTTCCAGCATGGCCTTGAGCGCATCATAGTTTTGTTCCAGGAACTCCTCAGAGATCCCCGTGCCTTTCTTTACATTAGTCTGATCATTCCTTGGAGTTTCGTCTTCAATTATCGGTTCCCTATTACTTCCTGAGGTATTAGCCGTAAAAGTCATGTATGGTCCTGTAGAAGCCATTCACGTCCCACGGATGGCGCCAAATGTTGCGACACCGGAATATCGCAAGTACAATTGGGTAGAAGGTTCGGATCCGAAAGAGATGATCCGAAGAAGACCTTCAGCCTAGTTCTTATCTTCGATCTCGAACTATCTGCACAGGCGGGCAAACACACGAGTAAACGGAGCGGGGATGATCCCCTGGTTTACCTCGGGCGTAAGAGTAAGATTTCGAAGAGTAAGGTTAAATAAACAAAGTAAGAGTATAGAGTGTTTGTGAACGTTACCCTTGAAGTGAAGAGTGAGCTTGGTATTTATAGATCTTGAGTTTCGGATAATAACATGCTCTAAGTACAATACCTTGTTTATCCTGAAGATATTCCGAGGTATTGTACTATCTGTCGAGAAGTCATCCTTCGGCCTCCTGGTCCTTTGGATGTTCTTCGGATAACAGATGTTGCTTAGATTCCTTTTATCAAAGATTGTGCCCAGCTTAACAGATCTTTCGGTGTACCATTGGTTTGGCCGATAGACCTCTATCGGCTAACCAATGGTACGTCATCATAACCCGACCTCAATTCTTTCTTTCATTTAGTTTTTATAATATATTAACGCTATAAAAATTCTTTTGGCCCAGATTTTTAATGCCACACTTTTAAGTAACTTGTATGTTTTTATGTATCTTTTTAGGCCTCTAAAATTGACAACTAAATCGAATTTAGTGCAAAAATATTCAACCGATCCAGTTTTCACATACTAGTGATTTCTATGTTTGCTTTTTTACCCTCTTTTTCCAACTCATTGACTTATTTTCCCGAATTAAAACATAATACGCATAGAAAACCAGCAAAATGTGAACAAATAAGCTTATAAAAAATAAATTGAGACAAATTAAGTGTGCTTGTTTTATTTCTTACTCCCTCCGTTTCAAAAAAAAATGTTCATGTTCACGTTTTTATTTATATTTGTCCCAAAACTATTGTCTTGTTTCTAATTATGAATGGTTAAAATGTAATAACTTCTTGTTTTGCCTTTAGATATTTTTAAATTTTCAAACTCTAAAAATAACCGACGTGTTTAATGCAAAGACATAATAGATAATCTAATGAAAAAATATTTCATTAACTGCACCTATCTTATTTCGACCATTTTTATGTTTTCAGACATTTTTTTTTTAAACGAAGGGAGTATACGTTATTATCCAATTGCCATATTCATATTTAGATTTTATCATACAGATACAAGTGATAGTTACACTAAACAACTTTTGAAATTTTATTGTTCTTTTCTTTATTTTATTCTAGTTATATATAATTAGAAAAAAAAATTTGTTGTAAATTTAGGTTGTTTGTAAACATGGTTTAGGAAGGGGAAAAATTGAACTTTTTGAAAAAGAATGTCCCATAAGTAATCAAATTTCCAATATCTGCCGAACTTAAAATAAACATAAAATTCCTTCCTTCTTGTTAAACAAAACCCTAGAGAGAGCTGCCGATGGAGCGAATCGGAGATGATGAGCTTCTCTTCGTTTTCGACAGATTTGACAACGTAAATGACCAAAAATCATTCAGTCTAGTTTCTAAGCAATTCCTGAAAGTTGCATGCATTCGTCGACGTATATTACGCAGTTGTCTTCCTGATCTGCTGTATGATATCCTACCCGCGTCCCCTAATTTGGTAAAATTTTATTGTTGTAAATCACTTTCGAATAATCACATGAAACTCCTTGCACAATCATGCTGCAGTCTCCTTGAACTGAAACTCGGCCGTTTACTCATAGATTCTGAGTTTGATTTTGGTGATGATGGGTTGTGTGCAGTGGCTACCGCTTGAAGACATTTGATTTCGGTTGATTTAAGTAGGAGGTTACATTTTGGGGAAGTAGGAATTCGTTCCCTTATAACATTATGTAAGAATTTAAGATATTTAAATTTGAGTGGGTGTGTTAATGTCACGGATGAATCACTCAAAGCTATTGGAGAATCAAGTAGTTTAATAAATTTGGATTTGAGACGTTGTTATTTGATTACGGATTTAGGTTTAAGTTATCTAGCGAATGGGAGGGTAAGGAAATGGTTGTTTACTCTTCATTTGAGTAAAACTAATAGGATTAGTAATAATTGTATTATTTGCTTGAAAAAAATACCTGGTTTAATTGTCCAAGTGTGGTAAATATACTTGATTAATGTAATAGATAGTTCACCGTTTGTTATTGCTAGCAAGAATTCGGAACTGTACTTGATTCGTGTGAAAATTCTTTATTCGGAACTGTACTTGATTTGAAACTGAATAAATGTTTAAAAGCCACACAGTTACGTTTATAAGATCACTTCTATGCTATGGTTGGAACATATTGCCTTTTGATGTTTTCTTTTTCACGGAAAAGATGTCATGTTAGCAACGTAGTTGGTCGTTTATATGTTTTGTAGTATGCACTTGTCATTTGTCCGTGTTAATTACAGTTTCTTGTTGACTGTGAATTCTTAAAATTATGAATTCTGTAATATGTATGGAGTGGTTAATTGAGGTTAATAACCTCCTGGTAGAAATGTGAAACTTGGTGTGTCTATGTACTAAGTGTTGATAGGTTAAGTTTATTGTACGCCAAGTCGCCAACTACTTTCATCGTTGTTCAAATTGTCAGAAAAGCTTTGTTCTACATTTATATTACAGTTTTATCGGTTAATTTTTAATCTTTGAACACAAAGAGCAAGCTCAGATTTTTCATATATTGGTTAATTTACCCAACCCAATTCAAATTCAGATCTGCATGCACATCGGTAACAGACCACTGATCTGGTCGCAAATTCGCAATCACCGCTTTGAATCCTTCTTAAATATCAAATGCTATTAAATCTTACTTACTTATTCTCTCATATCTCAATGTATGAAGATCAATGATATTACTCTCCTTCGGAAGATCCTAACTATTAGATGATAAGCCCAAACCTGATATGTGGGTTTGGGTCCGTTAGATTAGGTTTAGGGTTTCTACACTATATATATATCGCTTAATAATATATCAAACCTAAGGGGTTTAACATTCTATCATGGTATCAGAGCGGGTTTGATCCCGTCTCTATCATTTTCAAACCCTAATCGGCGTAGGGATGAGCCGCCTAGCTTGACTAGGTTCCAAACCCTAAAAAAAAAACTAACTTTTTCTTGTTTCTCATCTACTCCCGGCTAAATTAACCCTTTGTTTCTTCTATAGCCGCCTAAAGCCGGCTAAATTATTAACTTTTTCTTTTTTCTGCAGCCGCCTAAAACCAGCTAAATTAACTTTTTCTTTCTTCTAAAGCCGCCTAAATTCATTAGCAAGCCAAAAATAAAGTTCAAGGTTATCAAGAATCAAGATCAAGACAAAAGCAAATTCAAGCGTATGTTTTATGAAGACGGATCTGCCAAAGCCGGATCTAGATCTGCCAAAGCCGGATCTTAAGCTTTGTTTATTTGATTTTTATTTTCATAGTTAGAGTTTGTTATCCAGTTTGAGCTTTTGCGATTTCGCCGCTCAAACTGCGCCGGGGAGTATTAGATGATAAGCCCAAACCTGATATGTGGGTTTGGGTCCGTTAGATTAGGTTTAGGGTTTCTACACTATATATATATCGCTTAATAATATATCAAACCTAAGGGGTTTAACATTCTATCACTAACAACGGCTTCTTTTTTATTTTATCTATTGCTATTGTGGCTTCCGCTATGAAATATGTTTGTTCCATTAATCTTTTGGTTGATATTACGTAAAACAAATTATTAAATCCGTGTAGCCCTTGAACACGGCTGGGAGAATAAAACGGTAACATACCAACCAAACCCAGCGCACCCGTGGCATCCATTTTCCCAATTTATCATTAACCAGTAGCATACTGAATCTTAGTTTACCTATGGCAATGCTAAATCGGTGTGTGCCAAAAGTAGCATGATTTTCAAGGCAAAAAGATGATTAATTAGTTTATTTTAGAGTGTTTGATGTAAGGTCGATGTGCGTTGTGTACTTGTATTCATAATTTTGTGAGATCTCTACTTGGTGCAAGAGTAATCGAAAGTTGCATTAGTAAGATCATCTTCGTGCATCGGTTGAGTTTACGCATACTGTTTCTTGTCCACAATTGAAAGGGGTTTGAGCACAAGTAAGAAGATAAATATGTGTCACATTTAACAAATGTTTAAGAATAGGACTCACCATTTTTAGTTTTGAACTTTTAATGTCTATATTAACATTCATGTGACGGTTATAGATCAATTTTATAGGTTTGTTCTTCTCTTTGATGGGTAAAACATTTACCAAATGTTTATAAAACATTGTTAGTTCATCGGATAATAAACACGCTTGAGATTTATTTTTCCAACTTAAAGAATTTTGGATTCTATTTTTAGAAAAAATTTCAACTATTTGAATGAGTCTAAACAATTGTAATAAGGAAACGAAGATATCCCATAACGGAAACACACTTTAGAAGGGAAATTGTAACTTGGTGATGCGGTATTCTTGTGAGGACGTGTTTTTATTACAATTTTCTAAGGACAACGGTTGTGAGGACGTGTTTTTGTTGTGGAAGGTGAACGTCGTTTTTATGATGTGTTTATTTAGTTGGACTTAATTAAAAGAAAACTCAATAAACGCGGCAATAAGCTTTTGAATTACATCTCTTTTATCGACATTTAATACATATAATGTATATGTGTCAGCTCATCTATATTAAATCTTTGTTATTAAACAGCTGACTGAGGTCAAGTTTGATCGTGCAAACTGCGTCATTGAAACGATGTATGCAATTTTTGCCCAACCATACTAACCTTCTAGCTGGATGGTCAATCCTATCAAAGTACTTCGGATTTGTATGTTTGAATACCCTACCAGGGCCGAGTCGAATGGCGTTTAATATGAGCGACGGCACATAACCCAAAAATTTTATGAACACATTTTTTCTGTTATACATATAACCTCAATCTTGAGTTTTATTATATAATTTATGATAATAATGTTTATTTTCGCTTACATACATATATGTATACAGTGTATTTTACGGACACATATTTAAGTTTTCGCACCAAAACTTGGGCGCGGGCCTGACATGCCTAATTTGGATAACTCTTAATAAAATAAATAAAAACTTAAAATTCTCGGATTAAAATCAGATTGTATAAAAAGCGAGGTTTGTAGAGACTTTACCCTAATTACTTAGATGTTAAACTAAACCCTAGAGAGCAATGGAGCAACTTGGAGATGACCTACTTCTCTGCATTTTCAAGAAAATTAACTTCAAGAATGACCGAAAATCATTCTCTCAGGTTTCCAAGCAATTTATGAGAGTTTCATGTATTCGCTTACTCAAGTTATGGATTATGTTCCCCGATAGGCTGTTCCCTGTAATGATGTATGATATCCTACCCATGTCCCGGAATTTGGTAAGTTTTCGTTGTTATAAACCACTTTCCAACACTGATATGAAACTCTTAGCACACTCTTGCCCCAAGCTCAAGAACCTGAATCTATGTTCATTCACGAAATCTGAGTCTGATTTTGATGATGGTGGTTTGTGCGTAGTGGCGAATGCTTGTAGCTATTTAGTTCAAGTGGATCTAACAAATAGATTACATGTTGGAGATGTAGGAGTCGATACTCTTTTAAGATCATGTAAGAATTTAACAAGTTTAGATTTGAGTAGGTGTGTTAACGACACTGACGAATCACTCAAAGTTATTGGAGAAACAACAACTAGGTTGGAACATTTGTATCTGACGGGTTGTTATTTGATTACTGATTTAGGTTTAAAGTTTCTAGGAAATACTTATTTGGTTCTCCTTAGTTTAGCTGAATGTGATAAGATCAGTGATGTTGGTATTATTTATTTGAAACGGATGGTAAATCTATCTTTGCTTAATTTATCCGAGTGTGGGATTAATGTCACGAACACTGGGATTGTGGCCGTATTACCCCAACTCCAAAATATTTCGTGTTTGGATTTGTCTTATTTGATTAATGTAACAGATGTCTCACTGTTTGTTATTGCTAGCAAGTGTTTGAAACTGTTCTGGATTAAGTTGAATGGTTGTAAAGCTGTAACTAGTGAAGGTTTACGAGCTTTTGAGCGTCATCCGGAACTCAAAATTCTTGCTGATATTTAGTGTATGTTGGGTTGGGCTATCTCACTGGGAGATCAAATATGTCGTTTTCGGACAATTACACTTATAGGTCGACCAAAGATTGCCGGATATAGTAGGAATGATCAAACAGACGATCAATCTCTACGCTCTGGCTGGAACCTTAACTTTTTATAGCTTTATTTCATAAGGCGTAGATGCCATGTTGACATTATGTTATTAGCATTTCTGTTCTGTTGCGATATATTTATATGTTTTGAAGCATGAACTTGACGTTTTGGTACTCTAAAATTCAGGTAACATGTATTTTAAATGTTTTTCTTAGAGGATTTGGTAATCATTGTGTTTTATGTCGGCATGGCAGGAATCGCCCTCTATTAAGCTCTCAACCATTCATCGTTGTTGTTATATCTCCAACTTATGAGTTGAAAGCGGATCAAGAATTCCGGTTTTGCACATTAAACACAATACTATTAAACACTTCAATTTATCTTAGTGAATTATTAAGAATCTTAAAATATAACCATATGTAGTTTTAGGACTAATACAAGAATAAACAGCTTATGAATTTACTTCCGCCGATAAATATGTAAACACAGGTTATCTAAAACATAGCTAATGGGGAACCAGACCATTCAAAGCTACCTTGAAGTGCTTGTGCTCGAGTAGTCTTCTTTTTCATTGAACCCATCTCCTTATCGGATCTCCTACCAGTTTTATTCGCAAAAGCTTGTATGTTTTTACTGACATTTTTAACATCATCCTTATTAGCACCTCCGTTAAGGAGTATTCTTGTGATTCCCGGGTAGTTCAAAGAATCCGCAATTTGTATAGGGCTTACACCTTTGTTTGTTTTGGCTTTTACATCTGCGCCTTTTTTCACTAGCAATTCAAGAACATCTGCATTTCCTGATTCAACTGCGCAGTGCAGAGCAGTGTAACCGTCTCCATCACGTGCATCAATATTGACTCCCTTCTCGATCAAGACCCGAGCCACGTCAGTGTAGCCCTTGAACGAGGCTCGGTGCAAAGCGGTCCAGCCATGTTGGTCCTGCCCATTTACAGCGGCTCCACTTTCAAGAATCCTATTGATTTTTCTCACTTCCCCTTTTCTTGCAGCTATGCATAACCTGTCACCAAGCCGAAGTGCATCAAAAAGTCTCGTATGTCCATGCTCAGC
Organism: Senecio squalidus; assembly: GCA_910822075.1. Lineage (NCBI taxonomy): Eukaryota > Viridiplantae > Streptophyta > Magnoliopsida > Asterales > Asteraceae > Senecio > Senecio squalidus. The sequence goes on from CAJVGC010000508.1 coordinate 54,379,216, forward strand.
CGCCACATCATAAGCGGTTTTTCCTGATCGGTTTCTTATATCTTTGTTAGCTCCCTTATGTAATAAAAGCTTGACCATGTTTTCATCCCCAAGAGCCGAAGCTATATGTAATGGGGTTTCATTGTCAGCTAAGTTTCCAACATCTGGATTTGCTCCACCTTGTAATAACAATCGAGCAGAGTCTCGTCTTCGCTCCTCGACCGCCAGGTGTAAAGCAGTGTTTCCGTCTTTTGTAACCGCATTTACTTTAGCTCCTTTTAGTAAAAGGAGCTTCAGAACATCTACATGGCCCCCGCCAGCAGCAAGGTGAAGCGGGCCACATGTGGATGACTCGGACCTTTCAGTATTAGCTTGATGAGCTAGTAATAGCTCAACAATCAAGCTTTCACCGGAGCCTGCTGCATCCTCAAGTGGAGTCGTCCCTGACCGGCTTCGAGCCTCTACGTCTGGCTCGTACTCGAGTAGGACCTGGACTAGGTCAGCTCTACTTTGTGAGATTGCCAAGTGGAGTAACGTTTGACCTTCAGAGTCAACCGAGTCAACCGCTTTCCAACCAGGATCACTCTTTTCTAACACATCCCTTATTTCATCCATCAACCCGTTCTTGACAAGCCTAGTCATCACCATCGAGCCAACAAACATGACCTTAATACCACTATCAACGAACACTTGTTTCTTTCTAGTAGTAAACCAATCAATAGGGACCGAATCATGGGTGGATGAAGGGTTTTTAACAGCGGCTCCAGGAACCACGACACTATGCAACAAAAACGAATCATCACAATAGGGAAACGACCCCGGGAAACTAGAATTCGGCTGGATTTCATAAGTAATCTCAACCACAACCGTTGTTAGTGGAGATATGATCCCAGATTGTGGTCGAATGGTGTATCGACCTTTGTTCATCGGCTGCAACCGAAAAGCAACAGGCATTGTGTACATAACATTTCTTAAAATAAGTTGCCCGGTACACTTTTGACCTTGTTCGATCCGTATTGCAACCACATTAGATGGTTCTAAACTTATCAACCGGTCCATGATCTTCTGTTAAAACGTTTGTATCGGTCTCTTTTTCGCTGGTTTTTTGTGTAGGAAAACGAGGACCGAAAGAGAAGATAGATTTCTTAAACAATATTGGATTGGGGTGTAAATAAGAGGATTAAAAGAGTGCCGGCTTTCACTAGGGACTTCCAAATGGTGGTGTTAATAACAATGATGAATTGTTGTATTTGTTGTACCTTTTCTCCCATGTCACTTTCAATATGTTTGTGTTTTGTCCCCCTTGTACTATGCAAAATTGTAAACACCATTTTAATCTGTAGTCGTGTACTCAAGGTTGTCAAGATTGAGATGTAAATCGGAAATATTTTTGTCTAAGCAAGATAAGATCGAATGAAACGTCGACATAGCCAATTAGCATGTTTTAGTTGTTTATAATATCTTAGTTCTTAACCGATTTAGCTCATTTGGAGTGTTTCAATGTATTAATTTGAGAAAGCTTAGATCAAACCAAGATCTTAATTATGATCATTGTGTCAAAATCATGAATTTGGTATCATATATACATGGCTATCAAATGAAACGTCGACACGTTTTCACTCTATATAGTAATATCTTAATATCAATATCGAATTACCGCTTTCAAATCTCAAAACATTTGATCATTATCTTATTGGTGAATCTTGAGGATGAAAGTGATAAGTGAGTTTTGGAATCAATTGCATTAAAACCCAACCAAAGTGACAAAGGTGGGATCAAGATATAGGTTAAAACCCAAGTATGACGTTATATATTTTGTAATTGTCTTTATGTATGGTATTGTTCGAGTAGTAGTCCAAAATGTGAATATAAAATTTCGACTTAAGGGGTTGATTTTGAGAGTTTTGTGACTTTGTCACTTTGGAATTACAACTCATTGTTTTGTAACGGGTAAACAGACAAAAATGTTGTATGTTTGTTTTTAAACACACTCAATGGTTAACTCGTGATTGGAAGACACAATCTCGTGGTGCCATTGGGGGATCGGTGTATAGGGCAGTGTACGTGGTGGTGAAAATTGATGTGTTCATATATCAATGTGATTATTGGGATATATGTAATTTCAATTTGATATAGAGTTTATTGTGTTGTCTATAAAACACTTTTTCTTTGATGCATTTGAAGTTAATGCTCTTAGAACATGTTCCGCGGATGAGTATTAATCGCTTTCAATGTTGGTCGCCTATGGTTTTATAGGGTTGTTTTAAGTAATCTAACTTGTGATGTTGATTTATAGGATTTTTGGAATCGAGACTCTACAGATAGACCCACATTATAACTGTATTTATCAGGTAAGTGCCAAGGGAATTTTTATGTGGTCGATACATTATGTCGTCCTTTTTTGGGACATGTTGTATTGGGTGGATGTCAAAGGTTCAAATCTTTTCTGGATGTTATGTTATGAGATTTACTTTCTTATATTGGTCGTGCACTAGTACATAGATCATTTTTTGGAACAGTGGAAAACTTTTTTTGGAGCAGTTTTAGAATCGTTCTAAAAGATCATGCTCCAAAAAAGTAATGATTTTTCGGAACGCTTATATAAACAGTTCTAAAAAATGGTAGATTATTTGGAACGCTTGCTGAAAGGCGTTCTAAATAATATTTTCCATATTAAAATATTTATATTTATTTACTAATTAATCTTTTTTGGAACAGTTTTGGAACCGTTCCAAATAATGATTATTTTATATATATATATATATATATATATATATATATATATATATATATATATATATATATATATATATATATATATATATATATATATATATAATTTGCTCAAAAATTATTATTAAGATATTGATACACCACTCATCCATATAAACAATAACAAATCTGCAAAAATATATATAAAACTATGACTTTCCGAACAAATTTATTAATGAACAAAACAAACTAATATAACAAATAAGTATATCATACACGTTATTAACGTTGTACAGACAATAGATAACCTCTAAAACTATATAGACAAGTTTCGACCCTTAATCATTGTTGTGATAAATTGTGGAGCGAGACTATGTAAAAACTTGTCTAGGTCTTCTTCTTCAGAAATACTTGAATCGTGCCAAATCTGTAAAGAAAAATTAAATGAAAATATTAGTACGATAAACAAAATATATAATAATAATTAAGGATATAGCACAATGAATTTATACTTGTGGCTATAAATCAAACTCAAGTCTTACTTTTAAGAAGGTCTCTTTATTTGCTTAGCTTCAATTAATTGTATAATATATGCTTTATACTCTTGATTATGAGAAGATCTCCTGATTTGATTTAGCTTCAACTTAATCCAAGTCAATCAGTTGTTCCTATAACAAGTTAAACAAATGTCTAAAGTACATACACATATTAATGTCTTAAGTCTAAGTATGGAGCAAATTATAATAAAAAGTTACATAATTATCAAGAGGGTGCGAATCATATGTATATCTTTTTGGAGAACACACCATCTTGATGGAGGAGCCACCTGTTGAAAAAACAATGTAAATATTTTTTGTTATGGAAACATCAATTTTTATTTCATCCCAAAATTTGAATACCTAAAAGATTACAATTGATTCATAATATTGTAAAAGAAAAAAAAAACATGATTTGATTATTCAAATTATAACAAACAAAAGATATTGGCAAATCTGTATACGAAAAAATAATTATCGTTCAAGAATTTCTCCAAATAAACACACTCATATGGATTTGACAAACCATTAATTAATTGAAATGGATAATAAAAAGATGAAATCATACACTTCTTATGTGTCTCTCATTAGGAGGACACTAATTAGGACTATCAACTTTAATGAACGGATCATCCAAATCCTAAATTAAAAGACAAAAACCATATCATCAATTATTAAGAGATGGAAATAGGTAATTAAATACAATCCAATCAAAAAGAGCAGGAGGAGATGAATGGAGTTACATGAGAAAGGAACATAAAGCTAGAAGTATACATGATCTAAATGATGGGAGAAGTTATAGATAGTTTTATTTGGGGAAATTAGTAGTGGGAAATTTGAAAACAAATGTGGGAGCTTGAAAAATTGGATTTAAAAGTTTTGGTTAAATGGTACTAAAATAGTTATTTAAATAAGGGATAAACATGGTTTTATTTGGTTGGTTTTTGGATAAATGGGATCGTTGGATATTTTTAAACTTGAATTCTTTTTTGGAACTTTTATATAAACGTTCCAAATAATCATTTTTTGGAACGGTTCTTAAAGAACGTTCCAAAAAATATTATTTGGAACGCTTTAATTTTTGAAGTCTTTTTTGGAACATCTTACGTCAGAAGCGTTCCAAAAGGGTGTTCTAAAAAATCAATTTTGTAGTAGTGGTGGGACCAGTATGGTGGCGCTCCAGAGCCGGTAATCGGATACCTAATTTTACAATGTGTTTTCTAAATAAGAATGATGATTAGTAGTTTCACCGGGATACAATTCTTGTTTAATTTGGTAAGTTACATAAGTAGAACAGCTAAACTTTGGGCCAATTATACCTTTCAGAAAGTTTTCAATCTAAACAAGTTCAATTTTATAGGCTAAGAATTTATCGTCCATTTCCGTTTACATAAGTAGAACAGGCTTTTCGTTTCCGTTCTCTGGGGATTTTGATGTGTTGTTGCTTCATCTTTTTGTCTCTGTTCACCAAAGTTTTTGATGCATTTGTTGCTTAGTTTGTGCTTCTATGTCATATTGTTGTACCACGTCCTTCTTTATATCAGGACTATTTTGAGTTAGATCGAGTAAATCGGGTGGCCAAAGTTCTCATTTAAGAGGTTTGCCAAAAATATTGTATGATTTTAATATTGCATCTTGAATGAAGATGGCGGAAAAAAATATAAATAGGAAACTAAAGACGAAGTGAATTATATGCATATAGATTATATCCTCTAGATTTATAAATATAATATCCTACATCAACATATATGTTCATTCATGTGATAAATTTTCTTTCGAATTTATGTGAAAGATTTGTACAAAAAGATGAAATGTTGATGTGTTGATGTATGCCTTAATCCCGAAGAGTGTAATGCATTGTGGATGCTCTAATAACCAAACATAGTTGTGTACTTGATTACATTAAGCTACGAATATCATCATCGCAATCATTATCAACATTGCTAGAAAACAGATCTTTACAAAGCTCCCCATAAAACCGACACACCAAGTTCATGAACACGGGACTCTTGAGGTTCTTCCAGTAGTAAAGTAGATCTTCGACATCCACCAAATCCCTCATTTTCCCTTCTTCTGATATCATCTTCAGCAAATAGTTCTCGAAGCTCTGGCAAGCTTCTTCAGTGTCATTGTCGTCTTCAACCATGCTTTCCATTGGAGCTCTTCCTTTCTTGATATATGCTGGGGTAAGCGGTGATGGGCATGGTACTTTCTGATGATATCCTGCGTCCGAGAAACTCTTGAGTTCCATGAGTCGATCCATGTCCTCTTTCTTTCTTAATGACCTGAAATTAGTTTTTTGGGAATGAAGCAATATATTAAAATCTTTACCCAACAAACAATATATCAAAATGCAATCTATTATGTTTAAGCATATATTATAATCAAACTGTATCGAGCTATACACGTCTTGTAATTGTATATATCGTATTTCAAACTTACATTTTTACGTAACTTGGTTAAATCAAACGGTAAAAAATTTCAAAAGTTGGTTACATAAAAATCTTAACAAAAAAAACTAATTGCATCCATCTAGCAAACATATACATCTATTTGACCACCATTAGACCGAATCATATATGCAACCTACCTGAAAAATGATGTCAAACAACAGAAACGGCGCGTCTTACTGGATGTGCTTGTTTGTTTTGTTTTGCGAGACCGAAGAGTTCTTATAAAGGTTGGTTTCTTGAATTTGAAGATTCGAACGAAGCCTTTGCATGGACTAGTAAAAATTTTCTTGCAAGTGAAGTTAACAGAACACTTAGTGATCATGTTTATAGGTAGCTTGTGGGTGAAGCAATGCAAAAGATAATATGATGGTGGGACAAAGTTCTTGAGAGCTTGGTGTTATTGCAAGTTGTTGTTAATGGAGATTTATATTGAATAGAAGTTGGTGGATTGATATATGAGTGGGTTTCACATCTTTTCTTTAACAGAATAAGTGGTATTCCATAAACAAAAAAGAAAAGATAAGTTGTTTTATTTAACTAATATCCTGCTCTGATTATATAATTAAATAGAAATTAGAAATGGAACTATAGACATGTAATTTATATTATATGAATTGTTTGGGTTCGAAGTTTAAACCTTCTTATTTATTTTAACATGTTGGGAGAGCGCGAAAAAGAGTTCGAAAAACAATAATACCCTATTTAAATCACATAAATATAAATAAATATTTCTAGCATTGCCAAATAATACGAAGAAGGTAAACCTTATTCGTTTACTTCTTTAAATCTTGAAATCTCAAATAATGTTTGATTTTAATTATACTTCTTTCGTCCCAAAATAAATATTACCATTTAACTTTTTAAAGTATTTTCTTTTTAACTTTGACATTAACTGTGTTCTTTTTTTTTCTTTTTGGTATATAATACTTAAATCTAAAATATATAAATAAATTGAGTTTTAAATTTATTTTTATTGGTATAATTTAATTAAATATAATATAAAATAAATAAAGATATTACTCTTCTTAATTAATTTTGTAAGAAACTTATGGTTTCGTGCCAAAAATGCATTGTTTATTCTGAGTGGGCTTACTGGGCTTTTGGGCTTCTAAGTGAGTTAAGCTTGCCGCCAGTCCAGGAATCCGTCTAAGTCTTATATTCGTTTTCCACGTGTATTTTTTTCCTAGCTTAGGTGTCCTTCGTTCTCTTCCAAATTTCCGGCCATCTTTGCATTGCTGTTTTTTCCCGATTTTAGTGTTGTTTTTTCGTTATCGTAGGTATGTCGCTTTTCATTTTGTTTTTCGGCGACTATTACTGTTGCTTTCTGCTGTTGCAGGACCGGCAGCCGCACCGTGACCTTCACCGTCATCGTTACCGGCATCTGCACCGTCATCACCACACCGTCGTACCGTCTCCGATCATCCGCCACCATCGCCGATTTTGGTTTCAAGTCTCCAAAATAAAGGTATGGTTCAATGAAATTGATTTGTGATAGTGATTATTAGGTCACTTTGCTTTGATGTTTAACTTTTATTCAAAGGTATACTTTGATGAGATTGATTTATGATATGCACTCTGATATCAATTTCATATCATTTTGATGATTATTAGGTCAGATTGCTTTGATTTTTAATTTTGATTGAAAGGAACGGATTTAATGTTTGTTTGCCGACTCTTTAAGAGAGGTGCTAACATGAAATTTTTTTTTTTTCTTTAAATTTATTATGGATTTTTTTGAAGTAAATGAAACCAAGTTGAAATTATGCTAACTTTTTTTCTGTGCTTTCTTTGCTAATGTTATTGCAGGTATCAGCCAAGCGGACCAACGTTCTTGGAATGAAGGTGTTTCGGGCACAGCGCCCAAACCCGTACATGGGCTATCATTTCAGGATGCCATATATGGCTTCACCTTTTTTTCCTCCTTATGGATATGGGTACAATTCAATCTTATGACATAATATTAGATCCCTTTTAGAGGTTGCAAAATACGTGGTCAGACAATTTGGGTGTGTTGAATCGTCTCAAACACGCTTTGTCCACATCTATGTTTACTAAAATAAATATTTTCAAATATGATGTAGGCGTTTGGCAATGAAAATTACACTTTATGGGTGACTTCCAAGCCGTCTGATCTGTTTACATTTAAGCTTATATTTTTATGTTTTACCATTTCACCTATTAGAGATTGAAACCGAAGTAAAATATGACAAACCAACTGATGTTATATATTTTGTGAAATGCAGGAAGGTTTCGAGGTTCAGAATGCCAATGCGTTACAGCCCCTATTATTGGGTCATGGATCTATCGGAGAATAAGCATATGTTATATAATATGTTGGGATAACCGTAAACTCTAAGCTATGCTATCAACTTCTGGTTTTGATTTGATTTGATTTGTTTACTGAAATATGAGTTGTGTTTTATAAACTCTAGCTTTTCCATTCTCTAATGTTTGCTTATTTTTCTTTCGAAATTCATGATGTAGTTGCAGGCATATGTTCGATTCTACGAATGCTCTCTGGTGATCCTCATGTTGTCAAGTGTGTTTTTTTTTATCTCATTTTCATAAATAGATTATTTGGTTGTCGGATTTATTGATTTAATTGATTAATTATGTTAAACAGGCTGATAGATGTGAAACAAGGTGTAAATAAAAGCGGAAACACGGTTCTCTATTTGGTATTCGAGTATATGGAAACTTATTTGAAGAAGTACATCAGATCGTTTCGTCAAGCTGCCACCGAGAATCGTTAAGGTATAACTTTATTGAAAATTTATTAACAGGTATTTTAACATTGGGGCTTTGTTCTTTTCGTTATTAACAAATGTTTTGTGGTATTTGATGCAGACTTTGACGTACCAGCTTTGTAAAGGCGTTGCGTTTTGTCACGCCCATGGTGTATTGTACAGGGATCTTAAGCCACATAATCTTTTGTTGGATCGAAAGACGTTGATGCTGAAAATCGTAGATCTTGGAGTTGCCCGAGCTTTTACTCTACCAATTAAGAAGTACACTCACGAGGTATTAATTTAATCGTATTATGTTTTTATTGTGCAGTTAAGATTAGGCGGCCTGGATACTAAGTAACAAAGCAATTTGATCCCGAGACGAAACAAAGGTCGTTGCTATTTCAGGTATGTATTAAGAGCATTTTAAATAGTTTCACATTCAGCTAGAATGCTTTTTATAACCTGTTGTAGCAGTTAATAGACATTGGCGTGTTTGTCATAGGTATACTTCACTTTTGTCGGTTGATAACGATGACGAGAAGAAGAAGAGAAAGATAGTGCGGGCACCTGTGATTAGGAACTACAGAGTAGAAGAATTGAAACGATTTATACCGAATGAGATGGATGGTAATTAGGCGAAACTGGTGATTCAGAAAGTTCTGAATCGTAGTGATATCAACCAACAACTTAACCGTTTAAACATACCTTTTGAACAAGTTGAAAATCAAGACTTCTTAAATGATGAAGAGAAACAGTATTTAGATGATGATAAAATTGAAATCATGGTTAGACTAGCGGGACCAAGGCTGCAAATGCACGAGCAACCTATGGTGTTGAGTAGGTGTCGTGACAATTATATATTGAAGTCAAACTTGAACAGCTTTGTGATGGATAATAAGGACGATTTGACGGAAGACGCTAAGGTCCAACTTTGGTCAACGCTAATCTTCATTCTGACTACAGTGCAACAAATTCGTTCGTATCCGAGGAACAAGTTTTATCTTCGAATTTTCACTTCCGATACAATCTAACCAATTTTCTTTTCTTTCTTTGCAAAACTGCCTGGGACTATCAACATACGAAGAAACACGATCAACACTTACAACTCGCGAAAGCCACATACTTCGGCACCATAGATCACAGACAACGCACGAAGCAATCAGCAGTTCCAAAGAAAACATACAAACCCGTGCAACGCACGGGATATCTTCTAGTTTAAGATCAAAATTAAAACATACCAATTGGCAGCCAAAATAAACAAAGAAAGAAAAGAAAAAGTCATGGAAATAGGGGAGGCAAAACTAACAACAATCACATTCAACGTGTGACCATTCAATAAATGAATAAATAATTAAACAAATCTTTTATATTATGAGGTGTTTGTTTCGATTTATGTAGTTGGCTTATTAGTTTATAGTGTATGAAATTTTTCGTAACCTTGTAAACTCATTTTTTTACTGCTAATAAGCTCATAAACAGACAAAAAAGGACTTATAAACTTATAAAAAAATTACAAAAGCTCATAGACCCGTTTAATAAGTTGAAACAAACACCCCTAGCAAAAGCTAAAATTAGTAAAGATCTTTTACAAAGTTGTAACCAAAATTTCCAAGAATCATAATATAAATATAAGTTGTCATATTATGTTCGGATTTTCTTCCATAACACGACGCATCTTTAAAAGGTCAAATTTGAAAACGAACAATTCTTTAATTGGATTCTCTAACTTTAACTTTTAATAATTCTTATTCTCATAGTTATACATTATTATTTCAATGATCGTTATGACTTATATATCGGATGATATCTAATTCCAATTTGAAAGTTGTTACTCGTTCAATTTTCGTTACATAAACACATAAATATTTTGATTATAGTTGAAATTTTGATTTATAAAAGAAAGATTATGTGGATTACCAGTATATTTGTTAAACTTACATAGTCAAGTTGAAGCAATAGCCACTTGTAATGTTTTATTAACTAAATAAAAATATCATTCATCTAAGTCAACTGGTCGATTGTCATTTTTCTTTTTTACACATTGTACCGCGTAATTTGCGGACATATGTGTGTCGAGTTAAAGGTTAAAGATTTAAGTCTCGTTAAAAACAGTCGTATTACCTAATAAACTTCATTAAACCACTCAAATAGCAATTACAAGCACCAATTTTTTTTCTTTTCATTTTTTCGAATTTATTACATTTTATTTCAACAGAAATAAACACACTCATGAAAAGCTCTATCTCCATGTATATCACTCCATCATCTGCATAAACACGAAACAATAAATAAATTACACATATATTCATATCCCCGAAAAATTGGATCAAAAATCGTTAAAATCATATGATCCAAAATTTCAGTTGTCTCTAGATCAAGTAAAATGACTAAAATACTCTTGTCAGACGTTATATTTTATGTCAGAAATATTAATTCAACTAATAAAATAGTATTTTAGTCATTTTACTTACTGAAACAGATCTCTAAAAGAATGCTTTTAGAGATCTGAATCATGAAGTGAAACCGAAACTTAAATTACATAAAACAAAATCATACCAATTCGATACAACGATCTAATCGCTATCGCTGCTGCTGGAGCTACCTCCATCATGATGATCACCTTCCTTCTTGTCCTTCTTCTTCTTCTCCTTCTTCTTCTTCTTTTCGCCTTCTCCCTCGCACTTATCCTTACTCGCACCCTCTTTATCACCATGGATCTTGTCCTTGATCTTATCCACGATCCCTTCCTTGTGTTCGGGTTTATGTTCCCCTTCATGTTTCTTGTAGTCCCCTGAGGACTCATGTTTCTTGTCGTCAGACTTGTAGTCTGACGACGTCTCGTGCTTCTTATCGTCGGATTTGTTTCCGCCGATATGAAGCGCGTCTCCGATCTTGTTCATGATTCCTGCCATTTTGGTTGTAGTTTTGTGAGAAGTAATATATGAGTTGTGATATTTGGTTTAAGAAATATGGCCAATGGGTGGGGGTTTATATAGTGGAAATGAGAGGCTTACGTGGCGATTTGTTTATAAAAAAAAATTAATAAGAAAAAAAAGACCATGTCGATAGCATTATCCGTTTTTAATATTTAAAAACCGACCATAATTGATTCATTTAATATTTTTATTCGATAAAATATTATTTCATATCAACTTTTAGAAACCGAATATAACTTTCTTTTAAATAATTGAGTTAATTACATAAATCGTCATTAAAGTTTTCCTAAAAATATTGATTTCGTCCCTAAATTTAAAACGTTGTATAAATCGTCTACTTTTAGAAACTAATTACGGATTTCGTCCCTAAAATGGATGTCCGTTAAAATCATCCCTAACTATTTACACATTTCGTCAATAAAATGGATGTCCGTTAGAAATTATGGACGAAAAGCGTAATTAGTTTCCAAATCTTGACGATTTATGTAACGTTTTAACCTACAGCGACGAAATCCATAATTTAAAATAAATCATAGGGACGATTTATATAATTAACTCTAAATAATTATTCGAATCCTTGTTTTTATCAAGTTATTCTTCCAATATAAAAAATTAAAAAGAAACAAAATTTAGGATTTCATATAAAAGACAAAAAAAAATTGTTTGTTAATTTTGTTAAATATATTGCTCTGTATGAGTTTCTTAAGTTTTAACCGTCGAGAATCAGCTCCGAGATTTTTTATATAAAAATAGAATCGAACCTTTTAAAATACAACAACAATTATTTTTATTAAAAACAAGTTGTAACAGTTGGTTGTTTTTGTACATACAAATAAAATTTTTATTTAGTACTAAAATAATTAAATTTTAGAAAAACTGAGTTCTAGCATATATATATATATATTAAATATTAGCTACACCAAGTGTATAGCCAACTAGCTACACCATACACTTTATTATGTAAACCTATTCTTACAATTAGAGTGAAGCCCCCTGCACTTTCGTGAATAAGTTTTTTAATTATGTTGCATATGAAAATGGTTATAAATTGTTCTACAACACATTTAAATAAACCATAATAGCCCCTTGGTGTAATGAAGAAAAAATCGAATGCTTGCTAAGAATCAAAATTAAATATTTTCAATGAAAATCTTATCAACTTTAACGTAAGGGTGTAGCTAGTTGATATATATATATATATATATATATATATATATATATATATATATATATATATATATATATATATATATATATATATATATATATATATATATAACATTTATTTGCAATTAAATAGTTTTAATAAATTTAGTGTAACGCGTACATGACGCGGTAATAAAAAAAGTTTGGAAAAATTGTCGGTAGGATGGTGGGGTCCACCTGTCACATGGGCCCCACAACATAACTACTTTCTATCATAACTTTTCTTCTTTCATGGGCATCCACTACTTTTCTTCCTTCACTATTTTGATTCATTTATTTTGGTTAAATTTTGAATTAACCAAGTCAGTTATTATTGGTGAGATGTTGGTTGGTTTAAGTAATAAATACTCGTTTTAAATCGGTAAATATTTTTAACATATAGGGGTGTTTGTTTGGACTTATATAAGCGGCTTATGGCTTATTGATATTTAGGCTTATGTTTCATAAGTCTAGATTTTCCGGCTTATATAACCGTTTATAGGCTTATTACTGTGTATTATGACATAATAAACAGTAATAAGCCCATAAATGGTTACATAAGCCGAAATATCCGAGCTTATGAAACATAAGCCGAAATGTCAATAAATCATAAACTCTTTATATAAGCTCAAACAAACACCACAATAGTTGATGAGAATGGAGCTTTATACTCTTAAAAGTAATTATGTATTTTATATGAAATAATTTAGAGAAAATCACAAAAGTAATCACCTTACAATTCAAAAATACCAAAATAATCATCTGATTCGCGCCACTTTTCTCGCGCCATTTTTTTCGTCGCGAGATTGAAAAACAATATAAATGAGTGGTCAGAAATTGGCGCGAGAAAAATGTCGCGAGGACCAAAAAAGTCGCGAGGACGTGGTCAATTTATGACCAATCATTTATATTATTTTCAATCTCGCGACGAAAAAAATGGCGCGAGAAAAGTGGCGCGAATCAGATGATTATTTTGGTATTTTTGAATTTTGAGGTGATTACTTTTGTGATTTTCTCAATAATTTAACATAATTTAAGGAAGAAGCTAATACAGAATTAAAGGAGTGGTTGTTTTTTATTTTAATTTGATGATACATGTCGATAGGACCAGAATACAGTTGTTCAATCACAATCGTTGATTTACTCATTAAACTAAAGATGACAAATAAAATTATGGATAGAATTCGTCTACAGGTGTCTATTAAGCTTTGTACGTTTTATAGACACGTAAACGGATATCAATGAATCTAATTCCATTACGTATATTTCCTTTCGGGTCCCAAAATTTCGAGTAGCTTGGAGTTTGGCTGAAACATCAACAATGTCTTGTATCGTTAGAAAAAGGTCTTCGTTCTTGTCTGATACAAACAAGTCAAAAATATGCACATGACTTGTCGAACCAAATACTAAAAACTTTGGTCGAACGAGTTGGGCAACATGTCAAAATTTGAAAGCGAGATATTCGAGTTTTCGAGTATACAATGAAGCCATGTGCTTTACACTAGTTCCTAAACAATATTCTTGGTGTCTCCCTTAATCCACCGTCCACAGAGTTACTCAAAGCATATGCATGTATCTATGATCTTACCTTAACCTCATTCCCCAATGCACCATCTACACATAAAATAGGATTACTCTCTTGATGCACGTTTCGAGCACAAATCGACTATTGACTATGAACCCACGAGGACTATAATATTATCAATGTAACACGCGATCCGATTCTAGGATGGTTTTCTTTACTGATTTTTTTTCTATTTTATTGCATCTCGAATGTTGACAAACGATATGTACAATGAAAGTTATATGAAAAGTTCAGCAAGCTTGTTTTAAACCACAGATAACCTGAATCTAGTGATTCAAAGTACGATAGAGTAACAACGAGATTGGAATTAAGTACAAATAAATATTTAAAAAGAAAAGTAAAAAATACCAACAATGTGTCTCTCTTCTCGAGTATCTGAATAAGATCATAGTCATCTAATGGCTCCAAGCAAATTCGCACCACCTAACTTTGCGCCTTCCAAATCCTACAAGATTATAACAAACGTTACAATCATCAAATCTTTTAAGGGTTGTATGAGTTATTTAGAACTCTTAGCTGTTTGCGAAGTTTTACCACATTTCGTCACCATTAAAAAGAGTATTTATGCAACTTTCGAGTGATGCATGGAATAAATATAAGATATCGATGGTACTTACTGTTTCCCGAAGATTCACGTGACGCAAATAAGCACGTTGAAGGTTTGCACCCTTTAAATTAGCATTGGTCAACTTGGCACCCTAAGATAGGACAATAGATATAGAGACACAAGCAGTAGTTAGAATTTATCAAGTTAATAATATGGTTGAGTTTAAAAAATCATTAAATAAGGTCGATCCTAAAAAAGGGATACTTAAGGGTTGTTTACTCGTAGAGAAATGAGTTTACTACAAATAATTTCAAGAAAAACTCGAAACAAAAAACGTGTCCAAATCAAATTTTCAAGAAAAGATTTCGATAAAAACAGAAAACCTGTGTTTCTATTTTAAAATTATCATTATGATTACTCAATTTTAACGTTTTTTACCATTTTCCTTGCACATTTTTCAAAACTTTTCTAATTTTCTAATATGATATAATCGTAACAACATTTGAGCCCATTTTCCATGCTAGAAACTCCCCCTTTTTTTTTTAAATATATGTATATATAGATTGAAAATTAAAAGGAAAAAAAATCAAAAATACGCCCTAAGTCCCTAATGACCCTCATGTTATGGTAGTTCTACATATAACTCTGTGTCTCTGACCCACTCCAGCTACTGCTGTTTGGTTGGAATAGATAACTTGAAGATTAGGATTTAAAGTTTAAACGAGTTTTAATGATAGAAAATGATGATATTAGGAATACTAGATATATTCTCTAACAAAACGAAGTTAATGTTGTACATGATGTAAAACTCGAATAGCTCTATACCTTAAGATTGGCTCCTTCGAGATTTGCCCCTTCTAAATTCGCATTGGTAAGATCAGCGGTCTGAACATATAGAGAACAGAAGATATCAGGAAACATCCCGAATGAATAATAAATTCGCAAAATCAAATTCTAAGCAGTAAACAAATTCCATGACTCGCGTATTCTTGACTTAAACATACCTGTAGATGTGCAGAGCGCAGGTCTGCACCACAAAAGCTACAATCTATCAAGCAAGCATCTGAAAAATATAATATAGTTTATTTTCAAAATCGATAGAGTTGAACTAGTATCAGATATTTGACATATAGCACTAATAAATAAAAAAAATAAACGATTTCTGCCTTGTAAGTTTGCACTCTGAAGATTTGCTCCAGCCAGTAAAGCTCCACGAAGATTTGCTCCTGTGAACTCACATCTTCCCTAGGCAAGACAAAATCAATTGAGTTGACTAGTAAAGAAAGAGGTTTTGACTTTTGTCTACAGAATTCACTAACGAGTGAATGTAAAGTTCGCTAATATATAATCTGCATCATGGATATAACTGCAAGCTCGTAGCATTGTAAAAAAAAAAACTTTTAGGTTTGCAGAATCTTACTCACGCAATGTTGCATTGTGGAAAATGGCATTTTCAGCATCTACATCCTGGAATAGAAAAACAGAAAACATAATTGAAGTTCAAATAAACAGAAAAAGAAATTAATGGGTAACTGTAAAGCCACAATATACCCGAAATTTAGCACAATGAAGATCCGCACGTGAGAAGAAAACGTTTTTTAGGCATGCATAGCTGAAATCCACATATGACAAGTCCTGCACAAGTTATAATGGAAGAATTGGATCAGAAGAGTGGTAATTGTATAATTACCATCTTTTTATAGCCAATTATTTTATAATCATCTGAAGTCACACAGCAAAATGTATTTGATCATACCAGTTTTGAAAGATCAAGGCCAGAGAGATTCACTCCTCGTAACCTGACCTTTTCAGATTGTACACATTTAATGATATCAGTGCGCGTTAACTCAGTATCCATTTCTTCTTCCTCATTCTTCTTTTTCGAGACCTCAGTTATCCCATCTACTAATCCCTATAACGATGGAGTACATTAATCAGTAAAAAAGGAGACTAAATGGAGCGAAATGGTAGAAACTTGGATAATATACATTTTGCGCGTTAACTCTTGTTCTTATAATATACAATAGAAACTTGGATTTTAGTAGAATCAATTTATTGAACAATTTTTAGAAAGCTCATCAAAAGAAATTATAAGAACAAAAGTAATAGAGCGAAATGGTTATTAGAAATGACTTACAAGAATCTGATAGTATTCTGCCTCCCGCACAAGCTCTGAACACTCTAAATCGGACAAATTTGGTACTACACCATCCCTCAACCAATTTAAAATGTGCCTAAAGTGTTTTCCATCCCTATCAACAAATACATACCCCTGCAGTTTATCATATTAGCTCATCCACTACTTGACATATAGATCAATCGATATATATGTGTATAAGCAACGCGATGACCAATCTTGATTCTTCCATTTGTAATATGATCCAAATATTAGTTATTAAATTTTATCAACAATTTAAATAAACCAAGGTATATATACACATCTTAAAACACGTAATCTTGTAACTAAACACATTTTCATACTTACCTTATCGGAGTCCTTGCAAACAGTGTGGCGACCACTGAACATAGCCGCAAGCATCGAATTAGGCTCCCGGTGAGTTAACGTATCCACAGTTGTACAAAACTTCTTCCCCCCTATTATACCAACAACGTTCAATTAACAACAGAAATAAACCTCCTAATTTCCAAATGCTCCAAGCCTCCAATATCTACAGACTATATCCATCTATCCTCACTTCAAATGATCAAAATCAGTACAAAATTATGAAACTGAACACGCAACCTAATCAAACCTAAATTTCACCTAAAATTACCGCATATTACTCGTATTTGCTCTCGTAAGTTATATAAACATACATAACTACTTTCACCTATATCCTCACTACAATTTACCAAAATCAGTTCAAAATTAACCTAAAAATTTATAAAATTAATCTTATAACCTAAATTAATCGATCAATATAAGCTCAAATCACATAAAATTACAAGTGAAATACTGAATTGCTGAAAATTAGTTCAATGATTAATTCAGAACTAAATTACAGATCATTACTCTAAATTTCTCTCTAAATATATATAAACATGTAGAATTCAAACGATCAGATGAACAATTAGTTAATTGATGAAACTAAACACATAACCTAATTAATCGATCAATTTAGAGTCAAATAGTGAAATTAAGAGATATTAGATGATGATGATGAGGACCTATATTGAGACGAATGATCGAAGATGAATCATCGTCGGAGTACATAGCCGGAATGGTCCCGGAGATGATCGGAAAGTACAGCTGATTATGAAAGGGGTTAGAATATTTTACTTGTACATAGGGTGTTTGTTTGGGGTTGTTTGGGGTTATATAAGTATATCCATTATTGAAATTTCCGATTATGTTTTATAATTATGGATTTTTTTATAATTTTGGATTTTTTGGTTGAAGTACGATTATTACCGTTTATTATTACTTAAGAAATATAAGCTGAAATTATAATAACCTCATAAACCGCTTATATAAGCCCTAAACAAATATCCATAGACACGTTTAGTATCAGTTATTAAACCACTGAAAAAAGTTTGGAATAGTTGATATAAATGATCCCTCTACGTTTGTATTTTAGAACTATCTAGTGGTGTGGAGCAAGGTTGTAATACGATCTTATTATGAATCGTTTTTATATTTATAAGATCGTGATCAGATAAAAGATCGTACCAAAAATTATAGCTGATATCATGTGTTATAATTTATATAAAAATATAAATATATGACATATTTATAATAAATATTAATTTAAACATAATATAAAAAAAAAATTAATTTAATTTGCGTGTGTTTATATTACTAAATATATTACTTCGCCTTTAGTTTTTAAAATATTAAACTATTAAATGGAATATGTGATGAGATATATACTTTTAGAAGTTCTTCATTCACTATTTTTATAAAAAAAAAAAAAAAAAAAAAAAAACTTGCAATTTTATTCATGAAATATAGCATAAGTTATGTTTATAGTTTATATTTTTCCAATTTCGAATCCGAAAAAAAATCAAAAAAAAAATAACCGATTAAAACCAGTTTAAAACTAAAAAACCGATTTCAAATATTTTAAACTAAAAAAAACCGAATACGAAAAAATCAATTTTTTTAAACGATTTTTTTAAAAATCAAATACCGATTAAAACCGGTTTCCTACCCCTAGTTAATAGGAGTAAGAGCTTTATGCCTTTTTCGCTAGATATGGACTCTCCATGGGCTAGACTAACTTAATCTTGGACTACTGTTAGAGAAGAATAATAGGCCCATATTACATTTTGCCGCCTACACATGACGTCACACATACTAACACACCAAAACCGCCAGATCGACTGGTTGAGTCCATGCATGTCCGCCACGTGTCACCACCTTTGTCAATTCTCAGGACATGTCACACATTCACTCATCTAAATCAACCTATATTAACGAAAAACGATAAGAAATTGAAGTATCAAAATGGAAAACAAAATAAGAAAGCATCTATCTACCATTGCTAACACCGTTCTTCATCAATGTGCTCAGTACGTCGCTTTTTTTTATAATATAGGTTTTCGTTTCTAGTCTAGCGGTATGTGAATGTGTCCGGGACAAAATATTTGTTTCACAAAAGAAAAATAGTATGACTAGTTTTTGTTGGATATTCAAGTGCAAGGACGGAATTTCATGGAGGCCTAGGGTTGTGGCCTTCACAAAGTTCGGGGTTTATGGTATAAATGTACAAATTCAGGCCGGACCCAAGATTTCATAGCCCCCTAAATACAATACACAACTATATGTAAGCGAAAATAATAGTACTATTGTAATTTTATGTAATAGAATCCGAAATTTAGCTTATATAAATATATATAATACAAAAAAGTGTTTCTATAAAATTTGGGACATGTGCGGTCTTATATAGTGCACTCCATTACACATGTCCCGATTTTAACCGTATTTAACCACTAAAAACTGTTTTAGGTAGTTATAAACGTCGTTATGTTTGGTATAGGGTTTTTAGAAGCTTTAAGTGGCTACAAACTTTTACTTTTAAGCTCCCTTTATATATAACTATGTTTGGTAGCGAGAGCTTACAACTTTTAATTTGAAAGAAAAAGTCCCAAATTAAAAGCTCTTTCAAAGAGCTTGAGGCTTTTAGAAAATAAAAGCCCCGAAATAAAAGGTCTAGCTTACAGCCTATAGCTACAACTTCTAGTCTTATTTACGCCAAACATACCCGACATGTTAAGGTATATCCCACCCTCCAAGGGTCCATCGACTTGGTCTCACGGCTAACATGAAATGTAAATCACGTAGAACAACAATAAGCAAGTAGATACATAATAGTTAAGTTTTACGTTTTACATGTTTAGTTTGGTAATGTGAAATTATAACTTATTAAAATGGACTGGATATATGAGAAATTGGATGACTAGAAGTTGATTTTGATCTATGTAGAAATGGATTTATTTACAGGAGATTAGGGACAAGTGAAGGCGAATTAGTGGAGGAGTTTGAAACCGAATGGAAGGCGGATTTGGGAGGATATTCTAGGAAACTGGTGGAATATTGTGCGTCGAAAGTGCTTGGTGAAATATGCATGAATCTCGAAGAAGTTATTAATGAAGGATGTTTTGGTCGGTTTACGTTTGATTTGATGCTTGCGTGGGAAACGCCTAGCTCTGCTGATGAGGATTCTCATATGGTTCGACTCATTTTCAAGTTTTTTAGTGTGTTTTTTTATTTTTTATTTTTTTTATGGCGGGGGGACATACATATTTGTGTTGATGATATTTGATCATTTAAGATCGGCCATTATATATCTGCTATAATAATTAGTAAGAAAAACCTTCGCGGCACTGGACTATATTTCCGTCATTTCCGGAAAGTGCACGGACAGCCGCCCTTTCCCCTTTTCACAATGTTCGTGCAGTTGCTCACGAATTCAAGTTTGAAAAAAAAGTTCCAAAAGTGTTCGCGGTGGAACAATCCATTTTGGGTGGCCCTTGTTTCTAATGGTATATATCTTAACGGTTTCAGGAGTACGTGGCCAAGGAGAAACAAGATAAGGAGATGCCTACAATTGCCAAATCGACGGATGAGCAGGACGACATTCCTCTGTTCTATTCAGACATCATGCCCCTCCTTGTATGGCACGGCTGACGGCTTCCATTCCTTCATTTTTTAGATCATTATTTTTCTCTTTTTTTATAAAAAAAACCGGGAGACCACTACCATGGTTTTGCTCTGTTGACGTATTTACTCATAAATTGGTCAATTTAGGTTGTGTTTTGACTCAACTAGGTCAGCTAAAAACGTTACCTCAAATGGTAAAACAGGTTGAAAGTCGTATGAAATACGTTTTGCAATGTATACTTGATCCTAAATTGTTTTATTTATAACTAGCGTATTAATAAAAAGGTTAAAGAATTTATAATGTATTCGTTTTGGTATTTTGAATTTTGATATCGTAAGTTGGTAGGTTGATAATGAGCCAAGTGTCGGAGGTGATGCGTTCGTGTGGTTGGGATCATTAGTTCCATTAGTAGCCGATTTCGTGAACGGAAGATTCACTTTCGAGACACTAACTATATCCACCGGCAACCGCCTACATTTCCCTGCCTATGACAGATTCCTTAAAGAAATCGAAAAGTAACTTTTCCGTCAAATTTCCAACTTTTACATTCACACGATTTTCTTCATAATTTGTATGTTCTTTTTATAGATGCATAAAGCATTTGCAAAAGCAAGCACCACCGACAAACATAGTTATGGCAGATGACGAGTTCATTTTACACGTTGAGGGAACCGCAAGTTCACAAAGAGTTGTTCGCCATATCGGAGGACAAAGTTGGCCTGGTTAGTCTTGAATTTCCCTTTTCTTCATTGCTTAATGGCGCACATACTTATTTACGTAATTTCACATGGACATCATAATCTGTAAATGGATATTCTAGGTAGGCTTACATTAACCAACTACGCTCTCTACTTTGAGGCCTCGGGAATTGTTTCTTATGAAGATGCAATTAAGCTTGATTTATCGAAGGACATAGAGCAGTCCGTAAAACCCGCGGCAACGGGCCCTCTTGGTGCTCCTCTTTTTGACAAGGCCATAATTTACGAGTCCTCTGAACTGTGAGTTTACTACGTTGTAGATTTGGTTCATGTAGTACGTCATTGTGGTTATAGCTTTCACGGATTGATCCTAACTTTTTCCTTGGAGTTTATTAGGCAAGAGGAAGTACAAATTGAGTTTCCGGAAATGACTAGTTCCACAAGACGTGACCATTGGCTTGCTCTCATGAAGGAAATTATGTTGTTACACAAATTCTTGAACAAATTCGAAGTAAAATCTCCCCTACAAGCATGGGAAATGCACGCAAGAACCATATTAGGAATAATACGTCTTCATGCTGCCCGAGAAATGCTAAGAATCTCTCCACCTAATCCCAAAAGTTTCCTCATCTTTGCGTTATTCGACGAGTTACCTACTGGAAGCAATGTGCTAAACGAGCTTGCTGAGAGCTTAAAAACTGTCGGCATTGGACACCCATGCAGTGCTAGTTCAGTTCTCCGGCAACTGAATGTTTCCCAAGCTGGCAATCGGTATATGGAAATGAAAGTAGCGAGTGAGAATAGTGAAATTGTTGATAATAGACCTGATAATATTTCTTCTTTGGAAAGTGCGGTTGAACAAGTTAGAGAGGAAGCGAAAGAGATCAATGAGGCGAAAGCTACCGCTGATGAGGTGAAAGATGAAGGGATTGGCAATAGCGCTCTTGTATTGATGGTACGTTCTTTGGAAAACTTGCATTCTACTTGTAGACATTTTTCAAGTTTTAGAAGTGACCCCTCGTTCTAAATGTTGACGTCGTTTACACAGGAGTTGGTGAAGCCCTTAAAAGGCGCATGGCCATGGTTTCAAGAAATCATCCATTGGGAAAGACCAGCATCCACTCTCACAGTTATCGGATTTATTCTACTAGTTGTATACAAGTAAGTGATTTTATACGATTTGAACCAATAGATCATAAATGATTCTAAAAAACCACCCGTCTAAAAACATTAAATATTTATTCTCGCAGAGAGTGGTTTGGTAAGGCTATGGCGGTATTCTTGATGTGGATAGTTTCAAAAATGATATGGGCTAGACGACATGACGTAGGCAAGAAAACCAAATTTGTCGTTTGCACTGCTTCCGACCAGTCAACAAGGGAGAGCATAGTGTCGGCACAACATGGACTTAACACAGTATACAGCCTCATGCAGATAGCTAACATTTCCATACTCAAAATATGGTCGATTTTGTTGTCCAATGCGCCTAAGGTAAGTTTTAGTACACACTATAATCGGAAGTTATAGCAACTAAATAAATCGTGTGAGCGAAAGAACTAATCCACATGTGGTTATATTGATTGCAGCACACGGATATGGTGATTACTGCAATGACGGGAGGTGCAGCTATATTAGCCGTCATTCCTCTCAAGTTTATAATAATGGCTCTAGTGATATTGGCGTTTACAACGACCTCCAAGTTGGGGAAGCTTCTTAAGAGTAAAAAGAGTGAGATGGGAGATCGGAAACTACAGGGATGGTGGGATACAATTCCAGTTATTCCTGTTGAAATTGTGGACAAAGTTGAAGACATTCCTAAGACGACAAAAACAGAGTAGGTCTTCCTTTCTTTTCTCTCCCAAGAGTGTTTCGATAGTTTACTTTCGTAAATATTAATTATAAGATGTTTTGTGTATACGAATAAGGTCGATTTAATTTGTTATGCGTTTTTCAGCTTAACACATCAGGATAGTAGAATACGACTAATAAGATTTAATAATTAATACTAAGGTTAAGATTCGGAAAAGTACATTAATAAGATGATATGATAGTTCCTAGTAACGGCGATAATACGACTACACGGATAAACTAGAATTTTGTTTCTCTTCATTTCCTCTACTCTAAACTCTCGCCTTTTCCAAGTCGGGAAGATCTGCAAAAAGGTCCACACGATTAGTGCCGAATTTGTATGTTCAATTAAATTGTCGCAAAGCAATACACAGTCGAGTAATCAATAAACGGGAAGTAGATAATTAAATATTAGGGCTTACATAGCATTCCATCGTCGCTATTGCTTCCATCATCATCACTAGTGTACTGCAGATGAACAGAATTATCAGATTTTAGGCCGGGTGTAAGGGACGAAAGTAAGTTTTGGTGTCAAATGAATGAAAATTATTGTTGTTGCAAAATTAAAGAATAGCTATTCTGGTTATCACACAACTAGTTGTCACGATAAAACCGTCTGAATAAAATTTTCAAGATGACTTACCTTCAAATCGTCATCGTTACCTGCAAAAACCAAATGAAAATAACTTTAGATAAGAAATAAGAACGTGATGTTTAAGAATATACATAAAAAAAATAATGAACTTACCGTTTACTGATTCGTCATCCTCGTCGCACCATCTATTCCAGTCAATCTTTATATATGGAGCAGGTTTTTCAGCAGATTTCAAGAGACGTTTCCACCAACCTTTTTCCTCTTTCTGAACGGTGCATAGAATATTCCTTAAACCCATTTGGGTTTTGCAGCTCTGTATCAGAAAGAGACGAAATGAAAGGAATTAAACAACAAAACATGTATAAGAAGAGACGTTTGAAGTCGAACAGGCTTTTAACCTCAGAACTTACGTGCAGTTAGAATTAAGTTTTGAAAGCGGTCATCTTCTTAGCGTTTTCAAGTTATATCAGATAACCATTTCTAGTGTTTAGGCATAGTGAAACCGATTATGATTATTTATGGGTCGAGCAAAAAAAACCAATTCTGATTACTCGAGTAAATACGTATAAGTCTTTAAATAATTAGAATTCAGACAGCAAAAGCACATTCAAACATTATCGTCTGCAGGCTGTAGCGTGGTTTGTTAAACTGACTGTCTTTGATTCAAACTAATTAGTTTCCGTTCCAAAATAAAAATGATATATTAAAGAGCTTAGAGCTCACCTCAGGTAGAATTTTCCCGTGAAGTTCCAAACTGAGTTCATAAGTTTCACCGTTTGCTCCAACAGCAGAGAAGTTAAACAACCCATGTGGTTCACATTTAACGACAATGTCTTTAGCATTGGTTAAAGCTATGGTCAAGTAAACTTTATCCGCACGTTGAGCCCAAAGAACCTGTGGATGATGGCTACTGCACGGTTGCATAAGTCAAAAAATAAACACAAACAGTCAGCAAAGGAATAGTCGTCAAAACCAAATCGATATACAAATTTTGTAATAACTGATTTAATACTGAACAAACTACGCTATACTTGATAGTTGACATTCAAGCCTAACGTCCTGATATTCATATTAAAAAAGCTCTGTTATTTGAAAAACTCGTGTAGTGGCTCGACATCAAATGCATACCATTTTGAAATGTTTTATACGCTAAAATTTATAGTTTAGTAAAACTTTCGACCTGCATGACATCTTTCCGTTGTAGCTGCATTTTCTTTATTTCACCCATTTGACTCGTTACAGATAAAACATAAACTATATCAACTCATTCACAAGTAAATAGCAGCTCCTCTAAGGCCATCTACAGTTCATTTTTTGCTAAATTATACTACCTATCGGTTCGAAAACCGCATTTCGACTTGTTTTAAACACCAAATATAAGCTACATTTGTGCATCAAACTTCACTAACTTAAAAAAAAAAAAAAAAACCCTAATTTTCATATTTCTGCAACTATACTTTATTTAGAATAAAATAATATAAAAAATAAATTATGCAATAGGTTCTCCTAAAGATATTGACTAAATTTGATAAAATAAAATAAAAATAAATAAATAAATAAGGGGTGTTTGTTTGGGCTTATATAAGGAGGTTACCGCTTACTGACATTTCGACTTATGTTTCATAAGCCCGGAAATACGGGTTTATGAAACATAAGACAAAATGTCAATAAGCCATAAGCCGTTTATATAAACCCAAACAAACCCCCCTAAATAAAGATTAATGAAACAATTTTACCTCATTTTACAGAAATTGAAAATCCTACTGGAGAAAGTGTTCTTCGAGTGAAAGAATCTAAAAGCCCAATTTGATTTAGGGTCAATTAATTTATGTTTTTAGTCCCTTGATTATAGGGAAAGTTTTACTTTGGGTCCTCTTGGTTTAGTTTTAAATTGTTTTGACTTTTGTTGATAAAATTTTAAGATTTCATGTTGGTTATATTACGCTTATGTACTTATAAAATATAAGACTTATAAAATCCGAAAATTTCAAATATCCGAATTTCGGATTCGAACTAAAATCACTAACATCGAGAGTTTTAGTATTTTTTTACTCATATGTATGCTAAAATTAGGCATAATTAATTTGATTTTACATAATTTCATATATTTAGGAGAACATTGCCCGCCTAGATGTGCAGAGAATTATTTTTATTCAAAATTGTAAAATTCAAAATCATTAAGTTTTACTAGTAAAATACACGTGTGATGTTGTGACGATAATAGATTTCGGTGAATAATTTTCTTTGCTGGTACATATTCTGTTACAAATAATTTTACAAACAATTAAAATTTTCAACAGAAAATCTAAAAATTAACTCTTCTTATTTGAAATTTCATATCATAAAATTGATTGTTTTAAATTTATATAAAAACAATTCAATTATATCCTAAATTTATATAGTAAGTGTGTTATAGAATTATATTTATAATATTTTAATATTTAATTAGTTAAAATAGTAGTTTAATAATATTAGCATGCTTACATTTCAACACTTTATAATCAAATGTTTTATAATATATATAGATATAGATATAAATATCTGGTACGATTTTGACCCTTATAAAGATTATTTGTTAAATGATAGGACAAAGGAAGGGATTCATATTTAAATAAGCAGTGTTGTATAATCGAACCTCGACCTTTAGTTCCTCGATTCTGGCTTTGTTAAACAAATCATTTTTTCCAAATCGGTCCATATATTTCACCATATGCTACTTGATTTCTTCAATATACATATACTAACTAAGTTACGAGCTACTACTCGGATACTAGTATAAAGTAATTTCAAAACTTATCATAAAATAAGAAATAAAGATTACCATTTTTAACATCGTTGTTGATAACAACCATTGAATCATGATGAAGCCAAAAGGGAATAAAAGAATTTGTAGTAAATTAAAATTTGCAGCGATCCAAGACTAAGTAATCATATGTAGTTACGCTATCTTGTATACCGACTTCAACGTTTTCACTTCCATAATCTTCACCCGAAAGATTTCCAAACGATTACTAGAAAAACAACATTCAATGAAATAAGTGGAATATCCTATTGAATACTATATACTATGCAAATTATACATAGGTTAAGAATATATACACATTTAGGGGTGTTCGAAAATATGGGAATTCGAATATCTAAAAGTTCGATTAGAAAGTTTTTTAAAATTTCGGATATTCGAATTTTTCGGATTCAGATAGTAAGTTTTCGAAATTTTGGATATTTCGGATATCTGAAAATCTAGATATTCGGTAATAAAACCCATTGCATTATAACTTAATCTAAGAAATTTCGATCAATAGAGTCGGATGCTTTTTCAAAGAACTTTAAAACACATTTATTTTTCTCCCTCTTTTTACCCTATAATATTATTTCATCAACGATTTGTCTATTTTTTATGTACCCTTATGTACTTCACTTGCCACAAGTCGTCGAGATATCTATACGAGGAAGCCTACTAGCGAAAATCTTAACTATAATCTTTTGTTGGCAACCGATAACACTTATATTCACTAAAAAAAAGAGGTGTTTAACTTTAGGGACGAGTGCTACAATGCAACAAGACACAATTCTAGTTTCTTGAGCTTAATCTCACATTTGACAATGGATTAAGTATATGTCGATACCTCGGATGTCAAGAATTACTCTGTTGGGAGGCAATCGAATCCCCAAGCTAAGATATTAATGTTTATTTATAGGAAGCATATGTTCTATGTTGGCTCGATCTCCATCAAAATAATATTGGTAATATCGATTCTTCATATTCATTAGAAGCTAATGCAGTTGTTCATTTTGGCTTAAACGTCGTGGTGCAATCAACGTTATGGATCTTAGGGACACTAGAAATAACCTTACTTTCGATCTCAACAAGCCTAGAAGTGACACATTGTCCGATTATGCAAAACTTCTTTCTTTTGTTTAGATAGCTAGTCGGAGGAAAAGAAAGATTGAATCGGATAGATTTGTATTGTAATCTGAATTCATCCCTATTTGTTTTAATTTTCTACGTTGAAACTTTGTGTAAATCATCGAAACAATAAAAATAGCTTTTAATAATGGTAGTTTTGATGTTTTATGTTGGGATGGGGTATCCATCACTCACTTCCCATGTCTTCGTCCGGCCATATACCGATAAGGCTGAGGGCATCGGAACAGAAGGAACGGAGGGACGAAGGTATACGGAAGTGACCCTGGAAGTAGGAATATCGAAGAGAGTGCAGCATTAATTGCGGACAAGACAGAATGATGGTAGCATTTAATGAAGAGGAGCGTGGGAGACAAAACGCCGCCCACGCGCTTCTTCATTAAATGACTGTCACAGTCAACTGACTGGTATGGAGGAGGGGCGGCCACGTCGCTGACACGCATGAGAAGACTGATGGGACGGACCGGTCCTTAGGGATTACCTGGAGGGTAATAACCGAAGGCTTACTATATAAGGGCAAGACAAAGAAATTGATAGGGGTGTGGAATTCTTGTAACACATTTATTTCTAAAAATGGATTCTATCATTATCATTCCTTGCATTCAATTTCTAATCATTCGATAACATTGAATGCCTTTGCGGATCCATTTAATACAACATTAATTCTCTTATATTGTCATCCCTTCGTCTGGAGCCGGACGAAGGGCCAAGCATACAAAAATTTACTTTAACATTGGCGCCATCCGTGGGACCCTGTTGGTAATCAGCGATAGATTCTGGAAAGACATGGAAAAAGTACCCGTAGATCAACCCGAGGAAGGACTAGCCCAATCTGTTACCCAAGAGTCTGTTGAAGATACAGGGCCACCCCCGACATTTACCCCAGAAGCAAACGAGCAAGCAAGCCCAATCACACCAGAGTTTGTAAGCAAAAACTACAATAGTCTAAAAGCCATGATGAATAAGCACGCTCAGAAGGAGCGCAGGAGAGGAAACCCCGTTGAGCTCTCATACGGAGATGCCGAGGAAATGGAGCAGGAGGAAAGCTCTATCCCAGATAGCCACTCGAATCAGAGTCGGATATTGAGGTCCAGGAGGGTGTCTGATAGAGAACCAGCGATCGTAGCACCCAATATCAGGCAGGAGGGAACGTTTGCTAACCTCCTTAATGCCCAACACCTGAATGGAGTTCCCCGGCCCGAGACAGGAATGTTTAGTTTCGGCGTATCACACCCGCAGACGCAATTTCCTCAGTATCAGCCTGTGCAACCTCCTCAGTATCAGCCTGTGCAACCTCCTCAGTATCAGCCTGTGCAACCTCCTCAGTATCAGTCCGCGCAGCCCCCACAGTTCAGCCAACAGATGTATGGCCCAGCGCCCAACACGGGAGATCCCCCTTTTTCGTGGCAACCATCCCAGACCATCCGACAACTGGTTCCAGAAATAGATGACTTATCCAAACCATACCAGAGGTCGAAGGACACTAAGTTCACCAAGCGTATAGCGAACTTCAAGTTTCCCCCCAGGATAAAGATGCCGACGAATGTTAAGACGTATGATGGGTCGCAGGACCCCGATGATCATCTTAGTATTTTTTCCGGGGCCGCATAAGTGGAACAGTGGTCAATGCCCGTTTGGTGTCACATGTTCGTCCAAACTCTTTTGGGATCGGCCCGACTCTGGTACGACAGCCTCCCCACAGAGTCCGTGGACAGTTTCGAAGACCTGCAACACAAGTTTAAAAGCAACTTCATGCAACTACGTAGATGCGAAAGAAGGGCGGTGGAGATGCACAACATTAAACAGAGGGAACACGAAAGTCTCAGAACCTTCATAGAACGCTTCAATAAGGAGAGTTTAGAGATAAAGGGTGCTACGGAGGATATGCGAGTCTCCGGCTTCATGCATGCCATAAAAAACACCCAACTCATAGAAGCTTTGAATAATAAGGTTCCCGACACTGTAGACGAGATGATGACGCGAGTAAGGGATTTCATTAGGGGAAAATAAGCGGCTAACCTTAGTAGAGAGGCCAGTTCTAGTAAGACTAACAGGGAAGACCGAAGCGGGAAATCTGGAAACCATACTCGGACAGACGGACCGGGACCACAAAGAAGCGAGGGGAAACAACCAGAGCAGCGCAACCGAAGTCCATATCCTAATCCCTATACACCCAACGTGTCCACCGACTACCGACGAAAGGAGGTGTATACAGCACTCACAAAGACCCCTTGTGAGTTCCTCTCCACAGAGGAAGTGGGGAAAAACTTCCCCGCCCCTCATCCGATGTTAGAAAACCCGGAAAGAAAGCAGTCGGATAAATTTTGTGAGTTCCATCTAGACCATGGTCACAACACTAACGACTGCTATCATCTAAAGAGGAAGATTGAGGAGGCGGTCAAATCTGGAGAGCTTGCACATCTGATCAAGGATATAAAGAAGGGAGCTACTCAAGGTAACAAAAGCAGCCGTAGGGGAAAGGACGACGGCTCTCAGGGGACTAGGAACCGGACTGTTAACATGATAAGAGGGGGCACATTGCCCTTGAAAAGAAAGGGGTCTGACCCAGCGTGGATGAATCAAGAAATAGCTTTTCCCCCCAGAAGTGAATGTCGTCCCACCCTAGATCCCATTATAGTGGAAGGACGGATAGGAAATGCCATCGTCCCAAAGGTGTATGTAGACATTGGAAGTTCCACAGAAGTCATTTACGAGCATTTCTTTCGGCAGTTCCGGAGGTCCGTTCAAGCGCGCATAAGGAGGCCAGTATCGGCACTCCAAGGATTCGATAACGAAATGATGTGGCCGTTGGGGGAGATAACCCTCCCTCTAACACTAGGGGAATACCCGTGCATGAGGACGGAATGGATGAGTTTCGCAGTGGTTCAAACACCAGCCCCGTTCGACATCATCCTGGGAAGGCCAGGACTATACCAGTTGGGAGCGGTACCGTCCCCCTTCCATGGATTGATGAAATTCCCCACTCCTCATGGTATCGCTACAGTTTGTACCAAGAGACGAAGGGAAAAGTGGTGTACTTCGGCAGAAGGGACGGATAACCCACAAGAGACAAGCCATGATCCGGAAGAAAAACTCGTCATCAATCCCAAATTCCCGGAGCAAACTATTACCATAGGGTCACACTTATCCCGACCTTGTAAAGAGAAACTGTTCACACTGCTCAGCAGCAACATGGATGTGTTCGCATGGACACCGACAGACATGACGGGAGTACCAAGGAGTGTAGCCGAACATCGGCTGAGAACCCACCCATGCGTAGAGTCGATCAGGCAGAAAAGAAAGGGAATGGCTCCGGATCGTAGTCAGGTCATCAGGGAGGAGGTAAGTAAGCTAATGGATGCAGGGATCCTGCGAGAAGCCAGATATCAGACTTGGGTCACTAACCCGGTCCTCGCCGAAAAAAGGGACCATTCCTGGAGAATGTGCATAGACTTTAAGAACATCAACAGAGCCTGCCCAAAAGACAACTACCCACTACCCGAGGTAGATTGGAAGATTGATTCCTTGATAGGCTACAGATACAAGTGCTTCTTGGACACCTACAAGGGTTATCACCAGATACCGATGGCACCGGAAGACGAGGATAAAACGGCATTTTACACGGACTTCGGCATATTCTGTTACAAGAGGATGCCTTTCGGGTTGAAAAATGCCGAAGCCACCTATCAAAGATTGATGGATAGAGCATTTGCGACTCAAATCGGTCGAAACCTGGAAGCCTATGTGGATAATCTCATCATCAAGAGTCATAAAGAAGAAGATATGATCTACGATATTGACGAAACCTTCCGAAAGCTGAGGAGCATTAACATGAAATTAAATCCAAGGAAATGTACATTTGGTGTAGTAGAAGGGAAGTTTTTAGGGCACATAATAACCGAAAGGGGAATCAAGGCTTGCCCCGACAAGTTAAAAGCAATCACAGAAATGAAGTCCCCGGAGACGTTGGGGGAGGTTCAGAATCTCAACGGAAGGCTGGCAGGGTTAAGCCGATACCTCTCAAGGTCTGCCGAACGATCGCTACCATTTTTCAAAGCATCGAAGAAAAGCATTAGTATGACCGATCTCGTCTGGACAGCCGAAGCGGAAGATGCCTTCCAAGAGTTAAAACGATCTTTAACCCAACTACCGGCCCTGGGGGTCCCGATTGAAGGGAAGGAATTATTCGTGTATCTAGCAGTTTCCAATAACACAACAAGTGCAGTTCTGATAACAGAAGAAGAGGGAAAGCAGACTCCCGTGTATTTCGTAAGCAGCACTTTAAAGGCAGCAGAGGTAAAATATCCACCCATGGAAAAACTAGCATTGGCTCTCGTACACTCGGCCAGACGCTTACCCCGATATTTCCAAGCATACCCGATAGTGGTCATGACTGAACTGCCCATCAAAGACATGTTCGCAACACCTACAAGATCAGGAAGATTGGCGAAGTGGGCCACAGAGTTGGGAGCCTACTCAATTGAATATAGACCCAGACAGGCCATGAAGGGACAGATACTGGCGAATTTCATCGTTGAGGTACCGATGCTTCCTCCCTCACCTATAAACACCCAGGAGGAAAAAACGATAGCATCATCCTCCCAAACACCGAAAGGTAACGCGTGGTCCCTCTACACCGACCGGCCAGCTCGCGAACATGGCACGAAGGCCTGTTAAGAAAATGTTGTGTCTAGTGGTGTAAAAGGTAATTTCCTTTATTATGATGTGACAATTGTAACCTTTCGTATTATATAAAATATCTACCGGCTCTCGAATAGAGACGGAAATTTTCACATCCACTAGTCTGAATGCATATCCTAGTGAAGGTGTATATAAAAAAAAAAAAAAAAAAAAAAAAAGAGTCAAAGCACTCTTCTGGGAGGGACGCCCCCCAGCTTAACGACCATATCTATGTATATGACAAAAAAAAAAAATATATAAAAGAAAGAAGAAGGAAGTAACCAACAGAAACATGAGGAAAAATGCGCACCTTGACGCTATAGTACTAAAAACATGGTACATAAAGTCACGAAAACAAATAAGATTATACATAACAACAAGACATAAAAAGAAATCATTCGGCCACCGGAGCGGAAGGTTCTATCTTCACCAGTTCTTCCACTGGGAGCTCCGAACTCTGGCTGAGTGACTCCAGATACGGAAAGGAAAGGTGGCGCATACGTTCGAGAGCTTCGTCCAACTTGCTTTCAGAATCAGGGTCGAAATTTGGGGTGGCCAGAAGAGGGAGATTTCGTTGTGCCTGACGGAAGCCATTACGCACTCCAAGTGTATACCCAGTAGCGGTAAACAGAGTGGCAATTTCTCCGTAAGGAGCACTGAACTCGTGGCTTTGATGAAGTTTCTCCACAAAAAACTTGAGGCCATTTTTAACCAGCCATGTGGCCTTCTCCCTCAAGGCGGCGTTCTCAACCAGGAGCCTTTGATTCTCACCCGCAAGTTCTATTGACCCATCGGTCGCACCACCAGCTTCAACCTTTTCACCTTCCATCGACGCTCCCACTGCAGCCTTCTCATCACCAACTTCCAAAAGCTTCACCTTTTTCACCAAGTTTTCCCAATCAGAAACAGAAACCAGCTTCATCCCTGGATCTATAGCCACAGGGGATTGTGCTTTCACAAGTTCACTATTCGTGTCCTGCAAATCACGAACAAAGTCCTCCAGGTCCCTGATCCTACGTTGGGATTTAGCATGTTCCTTCAAATGATGTACCACCCTTCGGAATTGGACCTTGATACGTCTCCGGAGCTTCACATTCTCCTTCTCCAAACTTTTAACTTTAGATTTCACGGTCGACAGACGACCTTTCTTCTGGGTAAGAGACTTCTCAAATTTCACAACACTACCCTGAGAAGCGGTAAAGCGGCCACGGATTTCAGTACCGGCTACTGCCAACTGGGCCAGTAGCACGTTAAAATTGTCAACTAGGATTTCCTCAGAGAATCTCCTCCAACGCAAGGCTTCGGCAGGAGTAGCAAAATAATTCAACATGTCTTGACAAACATGGGGATTACTCATCTCACTGTCACAACTAACTTCCCAACCCGGCACATATCGAGACGAAGAAGGACCTCCCCTGTCACCCGGCGAGCGAGGTGTAAAGGAACCTCCAGCTTCAGCAGTGAAGGGTTTCGCAGGTGTACTATCCCATTCGTCAATATTTTTACCTTGGTCATCAGAAGGAATAGGCTTCCCAATGTCTGACTCACCGGAGGAAGAAAGGGATAGAGGATGGGAGCTAGTGGCCCGCAGAGCAGGAGGAACATTCATCTTGAGACCGGCGCTGTGGAAAGAGGGATCTGCCATACACAAAGGAGACATTAAAATCTACATAAAAAGGGGGCATAAAGAGAAGAACACAAGGTAAAAATCTACCACTAGCGAGAGACAGTCTCCTTCGTTTAACTCTGGTACCGGGACCTTCGGATAGCTGTCTTGGTAGCGGCGAGGAAAAAACGGACGCAAGTGGGAAATCAACCACCAAGGCGGGTTCACCAGGTATCAAGGAATGTACCTCAACGGAAGGAAAGACAAAATCCCCAACCCCCTGCTCCAAGATGCCGGTGATGTTCTCCTCCAAAGGAACCTTGGGAAACGTGACTCCAACCCAAGTATCCAGCTTTAAGTAGTCCAACAAGGATATAGCTATAAAAAATATACAAAGCAAAAAGTTATAACACGAAAGGACGGTTATATCAAAAAAAAAAAAAAAAAAAAAAAAAAAAGGGAAGAAGTAACTTACGAACACCATTCCGTTGGATGGAGGGGTTTAGATTTACGGAAGCCCAATGACGGCTCACACCTCCAAGTACCAGCACGGGCTCACAATGAGTGCGAACGGGAATCTTGTTCCGAGAAATCAGTTGGCAGCGCTCCACTTCTTCCGCGGTAAGAACATGAGGTGGATCAAATATTGCGCCTGGCAGGATGGGTCTCCAGTGCAGTGGTATGGGCGCCACCGAAGCATCCAACCAAATGAATTTATCCTTCCACTGCTTCACACTAATAGGCGCTGGGAGAAAACATTCCCACTCTTCGTTCTCTACTTTCGGCCGGCGCTCGAGGGTGAACCAATCTCCTGAACGGATCAACCGAAAAAAGCTCCTCCAGAGGTTCAAGGTGGCGGGAAAACCCAAGGCATGGCACAGTAACTCAAAGTTAATTATCCTTAAAACCCCCATGGGATTCATCTGGATTGGACACATCTGATAATACTCAATAACAGAAAGGAAAAAACGGGTGAAGGGAATTCGAACATTGGAGGCATCGAAAAAGCGAGTATACATCGCTATGGAACCCTCAAGGCAGCTGATGACATTAGAGTCAGCAGAGGGATTGCGCACACGCCATTCCGTTTTCAACCCGAACTCTGTGATAAAATCAGAGAGAGAATCGGATGTAACCATACAGCGAGAGATTAACATATCGCTCTTACCCATAATCGATGAAATCAAAAGCAAGAAAAATAGCGAGCAAGGATTATACGATGAAGAAAAGAAAATAAAAGGAAAGGATAACGAAAATGAGGTTATTAAGGAATATTTATAGGAAAGTTAATAACTCCCCACATCAATCAATCCTATCAAATCAGAGGCATTAATGACTAACAGGTAATAAGTACTCTATAAATGCAAGTAGCAACAATCATAGTCTAGGGAAGATTCGATCAGAAGTAGGCCCCCACTTTCACACTCACCTCCCTAGGCTAGGGGGGGAGATGTGGGGATGGGGTATCCATCACTCACTTCCCATGTCTTCGTCCGGCCATATACCGATAAGGTTGAGGGCATCGGAACAGAAGGAACGGAGGGAGGAAGGTATACGGAAGTGACCCTGGAAGTCGGAATATCGAAGAGAGTGCAGCATTAATTGCGGACAAGACAGAATGATGGTAGCATTTAATGAAGAGGAGCGTGGGAGACAAAACGCCGCCCACGCGGTTCTTCATTAAATGACTGTCACAGTCAAC
Source organism: Senecio squalidus (assembly GCA_910822075.1). Taxonomy (NCBI): domain Eukaryota; kingdom Viridiplantae; phylum Streptophyta; class Magnoliopsida; order Asterales; family Asteraceae; genus Senecio; species Senecio squalidus. The sequence continues at coordinate 54,415,036 of CAJVGC010000508.1, forward strand.
TGACTGGTATGGAGGAGGGGCGGCCACGTCGCTGACACGCATGAGAAGACTGATGGGACGGACCGATCCTTAGGGATTACCTGGAGGGTAATAACCGAAGGCTTACTATATAAGGGCAAGACAAAGAAATTGATAGGGGTGTGGAATTCTTGTAACACATTTATTTCTAAAAATAGATTCTATCATTATCATTCCTTGCATTCAATTTCTAATCATTCGATAACATTGAATGCCTTTGCGGATCCATTTAATACAACATTAATTCTCTTATATTGTCATCCCTTCGTCTGGAGCCGGACGAAGGGCCAAACATATAAAAATTTACTTTAACATTTTACATGTTACATGCGATCAATGCTTTATCTAGAAAATTAATTTAAAAATGCTTAAAACTATATATATATTTTTAGAATAAACACTTAAAATAGAACGGATAGAATAACTATAATATTATAAATTTTTTTTTTTTCTTTTTGCTAGTTACATGCGTCTCCTCTACCCCTTAAGCCAGTTCATCGGCAATGCCTATGACAGTTCAGGATCCGACCGGTTGGACTTGTCGGACGTACGACTCGATAACCCTGATCTTTAAACCTATCTTCAAAACCTGACATATAAGTTATAAGTTATATTTAATTAGATAAATATATATTTAATTAGAATTAAAATTTGTATTATTATTCATATCATATCATACGTGGCATTAAGTTAACAGGCATAATGCATGACATGTTACTTTCACATGCTCATTATCCGGTTTTGTACAAAACTTTTGGATACAGTGTTCTGAAAGCAAATTATTTTTTATTATATTATAAAAGAGTTTTAACAAAAAAATATAGTTTTTTATTTTTTTTGACAATTTGAGGTATGTCAAATTTTTGGAAAAGAAAATGATTATAAAATTAAGTTTAATATTTTAAAAGTTTATGTATAGAAAATTAACTTATTTTATTTTTTAATACTGTTTTATTCTTAATTGATAATTGATAATATACATGTAAAATTTTTAATGATATGACATAATTTGTAACTCTTTTTGAATTCGGTAGCCGACTTTCTTACATAATTATTTAAAGAGTTAATTACTCAAATTGTTCCTATGTTTTACATAAAATTCTGGATTTTATTTCTAAGTTTAAAAAGTTGCGTAAATTGTCAAAGTTTAGAAATTAATTAAGCTTGTCGTCCATAATTTTTAATTTGCACCAATAATTGGGGCAAACCTTAGGTACCAAATCCGTAATTGAGGACAAACTTTAGGGACAAAATTCGTATTAGGGACGAAAAACGTAATTAGTTTCTTAAAGTGGATGTTGTATGCAACTTTTTAAACTTAGTGACGAAATTCTTAATTTGAGATAAACCTTATGAACGATTTTTGTAATTAACTCTTACTTAAAATACTAAATTGAATTTTATAATCACTTTTAACAAAAAAAAAAAATGTATGTATTATTAAAAATTATATTTTATATTACTTTTATGTGCATTTTGTTTTTTATTAGAGTATAGTAATAACAAACTTGGATCTCATACTAGTTAAATATTACATCTTACACTATCTTTATTTGTCGTTGTTATTAAACCAACTCGTTAAGAATTCTAATATGCTTGCAGTGGACGACTTTTGTGTATACAATCGTTTCATTCTTGTTTCAAACTACTTCGCTAAAAAGTAAGAAAAGGTCAAAGAATATCAAAGGCAAGAAACTAACGTTTAAAACCAATATACTTGTCGCAATGTTACTAGGTCACCGATGAAGCTATACAACACCTTTTTAATAATTTGTACAATTTCGTGTTAAAGGTAAAACACGTCTCGATTAGACGAGTTGGTAAAATTCCAAAGCATGTCGGACAAGGTTGTCCGACATATAAAACGCTATGTTATTTATTTAATTTAATTATATGAAAACCTTTAAATTAAACTAAGTTTTCACCACATTTGTTAATAATCATTCTTGTTTTTTTTTTTTTTGAACGACAATGTTAGTGATTCGGGGTCACAGTGACATTCAATTGGACAGTATGCTACCTACGAACCTTACACCAAAGTTAGTTATCACCTAATATTCACCTAAGGAGAAATCCTCAGAAAAATACTCGAACCAAGACCTCCTCTAAGAAAAGACAATCTCTTACAATGGACAAATCTCATCACAATAATCATTCTTGTTTTAAAGCTCCTTGTTTTGGTTTTTCCACTTATGGGAACCTCTATTGACAAAAAGTCACGAGGACCCACACATGGAACCTTTCTTTGGGTTATGCTTTCCTCTTTTGGTTTTGGTTATGGACAACTAATATTTCCATATAATTAATGATTGAATTATGTAATTTAGTTAAATACTACATAAAGATATTCATTTAAATATTATCATAGACTATAGTTTGAATATTATGGTATAAAATCTAATCTATAATTTAAGATCCTTACAAATGTTTCACAATACTAGAGTGATTATTAGACCCGGAAGCGGAAGGTGGTTAATAACATTTGGCTATGCGGATTGAGGAGTTGTTGAGGTGCAATGTTAGTTTAAGGTGTTTCTAGTTACAAGATCCGGGCTGTATAAAAGTTCGAGTTTAAGAGAGTTGTATTTGTTAGATCTTGTTTTCAATTATGTGTCTTTGGTATGTCATCCTACCATAATGAACTTTATGAGAAATGACGATTTTAACTTATCATTGTTAAAAACTTTCAACATTAAAGTAAAAGATTACAAATGAATAGGACATGTTACACAATCTTAAGGGTGACAATGGATGGATATGTATCAAATCTTGATTCGATTCATTAATGATCTGATCCAATTATGATCCAACTAATTAGATCGTGATCTGATCCATATCCAAATAATTTAAATAGATTGGATCATGATCTGGATCGATCCATTTAAAATTTAAGTTATTTTACCATCCTACCCTACCCCTACCCCCACCCCTTATCGGATTTTTTCTTCTTTATTTAATAGCATTGTAACTTTTTTCGTTTATCTCCTCTCAACCCTACCCTACCTTACCCCCCACCCCCACTCTAGAAATCTTTTCCTCTCTTTACATTATAACTTTTTTATTTAATCTCGTCTCCACCCCACCCCCACTCGGAAAAGTAATTATATGTTAATATTTAAAAAACAATTTTTTTTTGTCAGGATGGGTGGGTGGGGTAGGGTGCGCAAAAGTCGTTAAACAAAATAAGTTACTATTTAATTTTTTTTGTTATTGATTTTTAAAATGGATCAATCCAAGTACTGATCCATTTAAATGGATTAATCGGTTAATAGATTAATTGATTAAATTTTTGATTTATTGAATCATATAAATGGATTTGATCAGATTAGATCCAACCAATATCCGATCCATTAACAGTCGTATATACAGTTTAGGGTAGATTTTCAATTAAGCAAACACACACAAAATATCTAAAAAATCATTGGCACAATAGTAATTTCCCATTTCCAAAACACACAACTTTCATACCGACAAACAGTGTTCTCAAAACAAAACCACCATATTTTTTTTCTCTCTCTAGAAACATCCTATCCATCCATGGCCGCCCCTGGTTTTCCCCGTTTTCCTTATAATCTCCTCATTCACCTTTTTCCTCGTCACTTCAAACTTTCCTGATCCAAAAAAAAATAAAAATAAAAAATTGTATCAAATTTGGTTAATTATGACTATTGAGGTCAGATTAGCTGATAATAGTAAAAGGATATTGAAGAAGAAGAAGAGTAATCATAATAAGTGTTGTCGTATCGAAAGGAAACGGAATACGGTTCCGTTTCCTTTGCAGAGATTGTATATCTCTTGTTTAGATGTTTTTAAAGGCGTTGGAACTGTTCCTTCGCTTGCAGATGTTAACAACCTTTGTTGTATACTCGGTTAGTGATTCGTTTCATTTAATATTTATTTACACTTTTCGATTAGTTGTTTTTTTGAACGGTTATGTTAGTGATTCGGGGCCACAGCGACATCCAATTGGTCAGTATGACCTCTGCCAATGAGGCAAACCCCCATTGGCATTTTCGACTAGTTGTTTTTCTTTTTTAACGGCTATGTTAGTGATTCGGAGCACAGTGACATCCAATTGGGCAGTATGCAACCTACGAGGAGAGACCTCCCGTAGGGCGAACCATCTCCTACCAATGAGGCAAACCCCCATTGGCATTTTCGACTAGTTGTTAAAATGAATTTATAGGAAACGACAACCATAGAGACTTGTGGTCTGAATATTCTGTTACAAATCTGTTTTTAGGAGTAAGAGGAGTCACTTAAAGCCGAATTGTTTAAATCTAGATGTTTATGGCAATACTGTTAGCTTTGCAACTGTGCGAAAATGCGGAATACATGTAATGTAATGAAATGTTAGAAGAAAATAAAGCGAAAAAATTGGAAACTTCTCAAGTATGTAATATGTCACTTTGCTCAACGTTGAAGTAATCCGCCTTTACGTTCTTTATTGCTTCAGTTTATTATCAAGCAGAACATTACTTCTAATATATTTGGATATTGTTCGTTTCTGTATATTTGGATATTGCTAGTATTAGTCGTGAATGTGTGCGTTTTGTTAAGTGCATTCATATATTGTTACAGATGGAATGATGGCAGAAGATGTTGGATTAAGTAGGAATATGCAGTTCTTTAAGACTAAAAGTATCGTAGGAGTAACTCCAAAAGTCGCTTGCACGACCATATACCAGTCAGAGAAATTTTCGGTAAAATTTTAAAACAAACTTCTTTTTTTAGCATATTCTTAGCATTTATGGAAACAAGTATCTTTACCGGATGATATCTTAATTTATTATATTTTGCGTTTTTTGCAGTTGTGTATTTTCTTTCTGCCTGCAAATGCGGTCATACCTCTTCATAACCATCCAGGAATGACGGTTTTTAGCAAGCTTTTACTTGGCAAAGTTCATATTAAAGCATATGATTTAGTCAGTTGTAGCAACTCGGATGACTCTAAATCCCCATCACTTCGTAAGTTTTCCGTCTCTCCGTATGCAAGTAAACCCGGCTTGACCCATTTTGGTCCAAGTAAAATTACCTATTTTGAGTATAGAAAACACTTAAAGACAAGTGCATGTTTATCCGAATTAACTTGAATGTAACTGTTGTGTACAGAAAAATTGGCAAGTTTAAAGGCCGATGGCGTGTTTACAGCCCCATGCGATACATCTGTACTATATCCAACTTCTGGGGGTAACATACACGCCTTTAAAGCTATTACACCGTGTGCGATCCTTGATGTGATGGGTCCTCCGTATTCTAAGAAAGATGGCCGGGACTGCTCGTATTACAGAGACATTCCGTACAATGCGTTGCCTTGTAAGTAATTATCACTACTAGATTCTATTATTAAATATTAGTTAGCATTGTCTATTCGGTCTTCTACTTATGCATTTCACAATTTAGTTTTGCACGGGATATTTACTAGTTTGACCGATATTAACGTTTTAACCTTCGAAATCTCAAGACGCACTCCAAATCTCTCAATTTAACATTTTAGTAAAGCATATTTTGATGCATGATTTATCTACAAAAAATGAAAGAAAAAAAATGTTTTCAGACCAACTTGACCCGACTTATTATAACTCCTGCATAGAACAACCTGTTTTGACTGTAATTATGCTGTGACGGATTTATTGATGGTGTACGTGTAATAACTTTCAGATGAACGGGCAATTATGACAGGAGAAGAAAGCAAGCGATATTGGTGGTTAGAAGAAATTGAGGTGCCAAAAGAATCAGAAATGGAGGGAATCGAGTATATGGGACCTCAGATAATCGAAATGAGTTGTTCATCATAATATAGTCGTTTTCCGTTGAAAAATGTTGTTAGTTTGTTTTTTCTTTTGAGAATGTTTTGTGATGTTCTTATACAAGTTAAGGTGTATAGTTGTTGGTGTTACATGAAGTTGCGTTCTTTTTCTGCCGGAATCTCTGTCTTTGCATCCATGTTCGTGAACGTTCGGTCTGATCCTTGTCTATGATAAACGGGTAAACAATCAAACATATAATTCTTTATAAGATGAATATTATATTAAAGAGGTATGTGCAGATTGAATCATGAGTTGAGTGTGGAATGTTAAAACGAGTATACGTTTTTACCTCTGCTAAGATTGTCGTGTTACATTCATGACTTGCTCGGTTTCAAAATTAGGTATGGTTGGGTAGTAATCTTACACGCCACGCAGACATCATACATTTTGTGCTCTCTTTTTTGAGACAAACACGAGACATGTCCACGAAGAAACCAACTGAATCTTTCGTTTTAGATGTGCATATCTAAAAATGTTAAACTTCCTAGTAATAAATTATCATTAGATAATACAAAAGTGAGATTCTTAAACACCTATAAAGACAGAGTATTCAAAGTGTTACACTAAGCCCCACTCAAGTATTGAATTTCGTTTGTTTTCGTTTATTCTAATTCCGACCAAAAAATTGCCCTAAAACTTTAAAAAAGACATAAATATTCTCGACAATGTGTCAACATGTTAACGTATTAGTTTTTTTTTATTACGGGCACAATAATTCTGACCTAAACGACCCTAAAACAACTTTTTTGTCATTGCATTTTTTCTTTTGGCGAGTTTTAAGCTAAAGTCTGCATAACAAAACCAATTTTTTTTCCTTTCTTTTTTTCCAAAAGGCATAAATGAAGATAGCAAGATGTCATGGATTACAACGACTCTAAACGATAATTCTGACCTAAACGATCCTAAAACAACTGTTACAAATTACACGACAATAGACCATAATTCTAAACAAAATGATCTTAAAACAACCGTACCATATTGACCAACACGACCCTATACACGGAAATACAAATGTGGACCAAATTGATACATGGAAAGACATTATCGCCAAAAGTGATTTTTTTCGTAATATATTTCGTAATATTATAATAGAAGTTTAGCATTGTAATTAACCAAAACAACACTCTCTTTACAACTTATTCTCACACACCAAAACTTTGTACCCAACTATTCACAAGATTTAAATGCTCCCTCATCCATCACTAATATAACTACACCCCCTAATCTCTCTTAAATCTCCTCACACTTTTCCGTCACTCGCCCGTCATTTTAGCATGGCCGAGCCATCAGATATCCGACGAGCGGGATCCAGAGTAGGGAAAAGGGCCAGCGGGTCAGGCCCATTTGAAGTAGCACAAATAGAACCGGGGTCTGTTCCTAGCCCACCTTGTGGGGCTTGTAAGTTTTTGAGAAGGAAGTGTGTTAATGGGTGTATATTTGCACCTTACTTTGGGTCGGACCAGGGTGCGGCTCGCTTTGCCGCGGTGCATAAGGTGTTTGGTGCTAGTAATGTGTCGAAATTACTTATGCATATTCCGGTTAACAGGAGACAGCATGCAGTTGTGACGATTTCTTATGAAGCTCAAGCTAGGTTGTCGGATCCTGTTTATGGTTGTGTCTCAACTGTACTGGCTTTGCAACAACAGGTACACTGGATTCAAGGAGGCTCGGGCCAAAACGGGTTGGGTCATATTTTGACCTTAAAAAAAACATATAATTCTAATCATATTTTACAAAATGTCAATTTTTTAGTATTTTACAAACCGTACCAATTTCGCCAAAATAACCTTTTGGCGAAACTCAACACTCTTTTTCTGAAATCTGACCCACATGACGTCTAATTTCAACGAAAGATTCGCTTTTTTCAGTTCTGGTTTCCCTTTTACCCGTTCATAAACGTGTCGAATCTTCACCTCATTATGATACCCATGACATACAGACTAATTCTACAAATTAAACAATACATTATTACGTTTTTATCCACAGGTGGCAGCGCTACAGACGGAGCTAGCCATGGTACAAAACCAACTGATAAACAACAAACTCATAGTAGCAAACGCGCTTCAAAATTCACAACAGCAACTAGAACCAGTTCACCACCTTTCGTTACTGCAGCCCACTTATTCAAACGCTTCATCTGCTTCAAATAACAACATACTGAACATGAACAGTTTTGATTCGAATTTGAATAATCTTGCAGATGATCATCACAGTGGAACTCTTTCGCAACAGAGTTTTAATCCACTTCAACTTTGTCAACCCTGTCATGATGATGAGGATGACGACGAGGAAGAGAGTGGGGACCCGTTGGTTTTCGCTAATCAAATGCTTCAGTCCAGATAGCTCCCGTAGATTCTTCTGAAATATCCCTTTGGGAATAAGTTGCTCGTTATGATCATAACTCCAAGAAACAACAATAGATATAGAAAGGTCGAATATGGTCCATAATAATATAATGTAATAGAACTACGTATGACTTATACTTGCATTTTCAAGAAACGAAATAAAAGTATTGATCGTGTATTAACAAGAAACTCCATTTCACCAAAAATCAAAGTTGTTTTAACAATATTTTGAACAGGTGCAACACAAAATTTTCACGTGCGACAGGTGCACTAATGGCTCAAGACATGTATTTGTGTCGGTGGGCTATACTACCTTCATAATCCTTTGTAACCGATGACAAACAGTAATACACCGTGATATAAAGAGCTTCAAATCTTGTTGGATAAAATCATGAAACGAATTCTAACTTTGACCTTCCTAAATACAAGAAAAACTCATATACTTACAAATATACAATCATGTATTTTCTGAAGGCATGATTCCCGAGCAACAATCACTACCACAAAAACACTTAGAGCCGTTCGGATTCAAACCCGCTTCCCCGTAACTGAAAGTAAGTTCTTCATCTTTCAATATATCTCGGAAAGCAAAAAAACAGACTCTAGGTAGCAAATCACCCGTACTTCTTACCAATATTGTTGAAAGATTCCCACCGTCACAAGAATGGTTGATGAATCTTGCCACATTCCCAATCCTAGTAGCGTCAATATTAATCCGCATACATGCATTTCCAGAAGGAAGATGCTCCCTTACAACTAAAAGAGCTGATGTATGTTTGTTACTGGATGCAAGTTTATCGTATATTAGTTGACGTTTTCTTGCTTCTTTTGTTGTTATTAGTTCACCTGTCAATACCAAATTGAAACAAATTTTTAATTCTTTTCCGTCATAACACAATCATAATATATCTTCAAACACGCACATATGTGTACATAATGTATGTAGGTCCTTTGTGGGCATCTTTTTCTCGATGAAATGCCAACCTAAAGCCAACATATAAATTTATGTGTGTCCATATTTACAGCAAGCAGCACATACTTAAGTGGCCTGCCAAGAATTAGGACAGTAGAACATGTAAAAAGAGTTTTGACGCTGTAGAATGTTCTACCCGAAAAATCGCCGTATACAAATTAGAGTTAAATCAAAAAAGCAAAACCGTCGAATGCCGAGTTCAATGTACACCAACTAAACAATGTAATATACGCACTCGCACATATATAATGTATTTAGGTCTTTTATGGACATCAATTTCTTCATGAAATGCCCACTTTTCTAATCCAATATTTAGTTAGTATTTGTCCATATTTACAACAAGCAACACATACTTAAGTGGCCTGCTAAGAATCAGGACAATGGCACATAAACACGTATATTTACCGGAGCTTAGAACTTCTAATTAACCGCGGCAAACGTAAACTAAATACGAAACATAACATGGAGCATTTTATCAAACACCTTACCCGCATACTCGCAAACAAATTCCCCGCTTTCAATAAACTCATCAGCATACAACCCCCACCCTTTCTCCCCACTTCTAACAACCTTCAACCGTTTCGACACGCCTCGTTGACTAACCCGGTTCCCACATTCCAACCCACATCCACAACCCGACCCGCATTCCCAAACCAACCCATCAACTTTCTCCCTCAAACACCCACACCCATCATCACATTTCCCACACACACACCCACCACTAAAACCCACAACCACTCCCGGGTCACGGTTCGGGTCGGGTAAACTTTCAACCGTATAATCAACATCCACTACCGGGTCGGGTCGGGTCAAGCCCCAAGGTTGTCGGGTCGGGTTTTCTGGTAAAGATAGGATTTGAGATGGGGTGTATGTGAAATAGGTATAGGGGTGATTGTCTACTGAATTTATGAACGGGATTGGGTGATTCTCGAAGGTTCTAGAAGCGTCTGATGATCTAACGGCTGTGATTGATTTGGTGATTAGGTTTAGGGTTTTGCAGGTTTGGGAAATGGTGGATAGCTCGGTGGGGGTTAGGTATGGGAGGAAGTATGTGGCGGCGGTGGAAAACGGGTTGACCCGGTTTGGTTTCTTTTCATTTTTGTTCATTTGTTTTAGATTGAAAGATGCAAATCTTTTTAGTTATAAACATGAAAAATGGCCCATGAAGGAAGAGAGCTATGTTGCAACTAGATGTGTATAAGGCCCGAGCCTAGGCCTTGTCCGAACAGGCCAGTTTGATCCGGTCTGAAAAACTTTAAAGGCCGTTACTTTATATATTAGAGCGCTCGCAGTTATAACACGGTTTTACACGATGTTATTGTCACGGTAGTATAACTCAGTCATAATATAACACCAAAAATACCTTTCAGCCATAACTCAGAATTTTGGAATGCACCAGCTTTTTTATTTTTCAATTTTTTCTTTTTAATCATATTATTTTTAATACATTAAATAATAAAAATAACTTATTTTTAAAAACAAAATACATTAATAAAGTTAAAAATATTACATAAAATAAAAACAGTAATTAAAACACACATAATTAAAATAGATAAATAAAATCAACGTGGATAACGATAGTCATCATCAAGTCTCGCAACGTGTTCAACAAGATCGCTTCGAAGACAATGGTGCGCATCACAATCTTGTATCTCTCTCATAACTCGGATTTGATGTTGACACCTTTCCTGGAAAGTTCGTTGTTCTTTTGGAATTGAAATGTAGTATTCTTCGCAGTCGCTGATATTAGCTACATTGTCTGCGATAATCATATTATGCAAGTATACATGACTCTCTTTAACTTGTTTACCTCGTAGTATCTTGGAGCAGTTTTTAAAACCCAAAGCGACCTTGTAGCACGCCAAATGCTCTTTCAACATCTTTTCTTCCAGCTTCTTGAAAGTTTTTGAACTTTTTTCGTTGTTCGTCTGTTGGATGAGAAAATGATTTGACAAAAGTCGCCCACTCTGGATAGATTCCGTCTGCGAGGTAATAGCCTTTTTCATACGGATTGTGGTTTCCACGAAATGAGAAGGTGGAGCGGTGTCGTGGAGGAGTTCCCTGAATAGAGACGAGACATTCAAAACATTGATGTCGTTGTTAGAGCCCGCGACACCAAAATAAGCATGCCAAATCCACAAATCATATGAGGCAACCGCTTCTAGCATGACATTTGGGTATCCATGATCACCTCGTGTGTATTGTCCCTTCCATGCGTTTGGACAGTTATCTCATGGTCAATGCATACAATCAATACTCCCAAGCATCCTATGGAACCCATGTCTTTCTACATGTTTTGTATAAATACGTTGAATATCGTCGTGAGTTGGCTTTCTTAAGTAAACGTTTTTATATAAATCAATAACACATTTATAAAAAGTTATCTAAATCCTCGTTTGATGTAGATCCCGCCATGTGTAGATATTCATCAAATGCATCAGAAGTGATTTCGTATGCCAAAAGACGCATGACGGATGAACATATTTGTAAAGCGGTAAAACTTTGTTTGCCTATAGCATCTAATCGGGTTGTAAAATATTTAAAATGACTAGGAAGAGGTACTTGAGAATAGTTAAGAATATTGTCAACTAGCGGCTTTCCCATCCGGTATCTTCGTCTGAATTCCTCCGGAGTGAAAATACATCCTTCGTTGAAATACTTTGTTATAAGTCGTTCGTTTGCCGCTACCCGATCTCTTCTTATGTATCTTTTTTTACCCCGAGAGTTTGAGCTTTCGATAGTTTCGTCTTCATCGTAATAAGCCTTTCCGATCATCGACAAAAATATCGCCGATTATATTAACGTCTTCAAAGTTGATCATGGTAGTCACTGATGTTTCAATTTTTGCAAAATCACGTCATTTTGACTTATCCTTCAAAATCAACCATGCTTTTACACATTTAAACTCTCAATTTTCACATTTTCCATACATTTTCTTCGTTGCGTCCATCAACGCCGCATCATCGCTTCGTGCTTCCCCGAATACGTTCTGCCTCCGCGTAGTGTCCGATAAATGCTTTTACTTGGGTGTTCATCGTCGTAAACTTGCTTATTAGTTGATATTTGTTCCGTTCCGTAAAACCAAACAATTGTGCTTGTTTATTGTAATCCTTCACAATTCTTACCCAAAATCGTTGTCCTTTTTTACTATTCCCGACGTCGCTATCTTCGGAAGTGTGTATCCACATTTTAGACAATAATTCTTTCTCGTGTGTACTCCATTGTATTTATTTGTATACTTTTTTCTTTTTTGATTTAGATCGTCTAGCTTCTTAAACGATTTCATCTTTTTGTTGTTGACGTTCTTGTTGGTTATGTTAAATAAGATTTGTTGTTGCATAAAATATTGACTTATCAGATCGTTACTATACGAAGCGGTTATTTGTTGTTGTTGCAAATAAAAGTTTTGAAGCATTTGTTGTTGTTGTTGTGAAAATTATGGTATTTTGTTTTGTAAAAGCAAGTTTTGTTGATTGGCGAAGTTTGCGAATCACGAAGGTTGGATGTTTTGTGATTGTGGTGTCGAAAGTGTGTTTGCGTTTGTTGAGAGTGAGTTTGAAGAGGATTGAGACATTTTTGTGGTTTTGTATATTAACAGATTTTGTATAAAAATTGAGAGAGAAAAATGATGTGTATTTTTTAAAAATTATATGTTGTACTTATAGATAGAAAAGGAAAAAAAGAAAAGAAAATATCTAACGGTAACACAAAGAAAAATAAAATTGAAACGTCTATATTTTAGAGATATAAAAACCACAACGAGATCAAAAACGAGATGGCGCGGTATAGTCACGAGCCACAACATGGTTGTGGGGTGAGAACGAGTCGAGCATATACCGCTCCCCGTGCTCTTACAACTTTTGGGTTGGTTTAGGCCGCCTTGTGGCCGGATAGGTATACAACAAAAATCTCATAATAATTCTCCTCCTATTCAAATCCCGTCTTCGTCTTGGTTTTCGCGCCCGGGTCGGGTTTGGGTCGGGTTGGGTATTAATCTGGTATGGGTTTGGGTTTGGTATTCTTCGTCCACGTGTCTTCGTTGTTTACACCTGTCGTCGTTGTCGCCTCTCTCTTTTTTCTCTAATCCCGCCTCTCTCTTTCTTCTCCAAACATGCTACAGAAACATCTCTCTCGAAAATGAAACCCTAGATCTAAACGCCGAATCGCATTTATCCGCATCGGCCAATTCACCGTCGAAATCGCGGGTTAATCCTCCGATGAGTAAACGTCGCTCACGATTCATCTGTCGGACTCTAATTTTTGACTTTTCACTGACGAGTTCGTCCGTTGTGGGTCAGTCTTCGATATCTCAGCCGAAGATTTCGCCTCTGTAATCGCCGCTCGTAATTCATCTCCAGATTTTTGTTTTAGCTTAGACTCCGGCTTCTTCTCCGATTAATGTGTAAATGCCGACTAATATCTCAGGCAGATGAGGTAATTGTTATTATGTTTTTTTTTTTAATTAGTTTATAGATATAAAATCTGAAACGAAGAGTAAAACAGGCGGTTAAGTTTCGGAGGTGACGAAGATGGTGACTGTTACGTTTCTGGCGGACAGTGTTGCTCCGGCGAAGTTTGAATCGGAAGGATTGCAGTAACTTTAGGCTGAATGAAATGAAACGTCTTCTCGATTCTAATAACAGGTGGGGAGGTCTTGCTGTGGCTTGGGAGGTATGGAACCATGATTTCTCACTTTGCTGTTTTTTTTAATTAATCTTGATTGATTTATGTGCTAAACAGTGGGGTAGTAATACTCTTTTGCTGCTTTTGTTGTTTATATATATTGGTGTTGATATAGTAAGTTTATGTAGTAAAATTATAAAGTTTTTGTTACTTTTTGTGTTTACATTAGTATTATTAATGTATTGATGTTGTTTTGTTTCTGGTATTGCGTTGTGATGACAGAATACTAAGGGAAAGAGGAAATTGAAGTTCTTATTGCAGTAAACTGAGTTGTTTGCTCACTTTGCAGAAAGTGGCCAATTTGCTTCCCAAAAAAAGCGAATGGGGAGGTAAGAAAACCAACGATTCAGATTCATGTTGTTGAACTGGTTAATATATCGAACCAGAAGACTGACGTTTGATATGTTTGCTGTTATTTTGATGAGCCGTTTGATATGTTTGAGGAAAATCAGCAAAACAGGAGGTCCCCATTTGTTGTTAGACTCGAGAAGATGTTTGATTTCATTCACTCTAAACTTCCTGCAGCACCGCAGTTTTTGCTTTGTTTGTTACCTGAGAGGAAGAACTCTGATCTATATGGTTAGTCTCGGCCCATCAAAAATTTTAAGTGTTTTTAAATTTTTGTATTGTATATCTTATTCCATGGAAGAAGGGGTGTTTTGCATAATATCGAATTGTCGCTCAATGCATTGCTTCCATGAGGGTCAATAACCAGTATTTGACGAATGTTCTTCTCAAGATAAACGACAAGGTAAATGTAAAATAAACTCTGATAAGAGATAATAGATGATAAAGAAAGAAGTTAAAATTTGTCTACTTTTTTTATGCAGCTTGGTGGGTTGAAGTTTAGGTTGGCTGTTGAGCACGTTCAAGTGAGTTTATGAATGAATGAAATCAGTGGAAGGAGCGGCCAAGGACGAAAGCTTTGATTGCGTTCTGCAAATCCCTTATAACGCAGGTCCTTGAGCTGATGTCACTTGAGTAGTTATGGAAATTTCTACAGTAACTAATAAAAAAAAATTTCATTTAATTTACCTTGCGGTTTTTTTTCTGTTTCAGAACGGCATTAGGAATTGAACTAAAGTCTCAGATTCTTGATTCAGCTAAAATGGATAAGGTACTTATTGCTAATGGACTTACTGGAAGTGTCCTTTATACCTAATCTGTTCGATATTTAAAATATTTAACAATATGCATTTGCACGGATATTTGATTCCAGGATTTTCGGATTCAGATATACCGGCAAAAATCAATTCTCAACGCAGGTAACTGTTATAGATACTTTTTATTATCTGTTGTCAAAATCAAAACTGAACACCTTACTGGAGTCAAAGATACACGATTGCCATTCCGCCTAGGTGCGCTTATTTAGACTCTACTCTTTATTTAATATAGGCAAATAGAACTCGTAAGAAATAACACAATTACCTAAAAACAAAATATGAAAAGGAAGAACACAAAACAAACAAAAATTGAAGGGCTGAAAAAGATGTATTGTGAGCTACAACTGAAAATTAGGGTTTCTGAAAAGAGGTTTTTGGATTTGAATGTCAGGGTTCTGGGTTTGGAAAATTTAGGTAGAGAGTTGTTGAGTCAGAGCAAAGAAAATTCGTCTCCGAGTTTCCGTACCGCTGCGGACCATAATGTGTCTTTCGCACTACATAGCAGTACGGATACGCCGAGACAATTTTTTTTGTTGCCGGCTCATCGACTCCTTACCCAAAATTTCCAAACTCAAAACCCTGACATTCATATCCAAAAACCTCATTTCAGAAACCCTAATTTTCAGTTCTACCTGATAATTCATCTTTTTCAGTTCTTCAATTTTGGTTTGTTTTATCTTCTTCGTTTTCATGTTTTGTTTTTCGACAATTGTGTTCTTTTTTATAAGTTTCTTCACGTCAGTTAAAGCTGAGCATGTAGCTGGAGTTAGAGAAAAAGTGAAAGCTGGTTGGAACGAGGAACAGGAACCACGTACGCCGTAGGGTACGGTGTATCGTACGACTTCGAAGGTTGCTGCCACTCCTTCTGACCAACCTTCACTTTTTTCTTTAACTTCAGCTAGATGCTCAGATTTAACTGACGTGGTGCATATAAACGTTTTATTTATCTTTTCTTACGCAAAGTGACGAACAGAGTTTAAAACCATTTGAATTGCTAGGAGAAAGTGGAAATTCCCAAAGTAAAACTCTCTACTCACATGTTGATGAACTCATTTGAGCTTCGTTGGAACGAACATCAGTAGGCACCGAAACCTGAGGACGGGATACAACAGGCCAAACATTTGGATGAAAAACTTTTTCATCTACCTGTTTGACCTCCGGTATTCCGCTCTCCAGTTTCGGAAGATGCTGATTTTCCTTCCAACCAACCTCACGTAACTTCATTAATATGTAAGGACGAAGTTTAACTTTGGAAATTTCCATTTTCTCCAAGCAATTCAAATGGTTTTGAACAACGTCAATCACTGTATTCGGTGCTATGATCTAATCATATACCGCATTCAAGGTAACTTTAAACTTGATAAATACAGAATCTTTTGTGTGACGGTTGATTTTTTGGTTGTTTGTTTTATTTGCATATAAAAGTTTTTTAATTGTTTTAGTCATTTTTAGGTGTTTTAGAACTGTCCCGAGAGAAGTATTCGGGTGATTGTCATGACAGGCGGTGAGCGTATCTTCGGACTTGGAGATCTTGGTTGTCAGGTAAAATAACATGATTTTATTTCATTAGACCGAAGGAAGTTTAGCGGATGTAATAGTCCCTAATAATTAAAATGTATATATTTGTAGAGGGTATGGGAATTCCAGTTGGGAAATTCGCTCTATATACTGCACTTGGAGGAATTAGGCCTTCTGCGGCAAGCTTCATCATTAAAGAAGAACCTCATTGCATTTTTAGATAGTGGTTTTGTTAGGTAGATATCCACATCTTACAGTTTAATCTTTTTGGCTATAATTGCAAATATAGTTATGGTTGTTAACTTTTATGTATGCAGTGCTTGCGTGTAACCATTGACGTGGGGACGAACAATCAGATGCTACTGGACGATGAGTTCTATATTGGTCTTAGACAAAAGAGGGCCACTGAAAAGGTACATTTAAACTTCTGATGCAAGTAATTACTTTACGCCTCTTTGAATCAGTGTCATTTTTTATGATCTCTGTTTAATTGACACTAACAGAGACTCCATTCTCGGAAAACAGAACAGAAAGTGAACAGGCACGTTCCATTCGCCACGAACCTGTCCCATTCGCTTGCTTGTCGTA
Organism: Senecio squalidus; assembly: GCA_910822075.1. NCBI lineage: Eukaryota > Viridiplantae > Streptophyta > Magnoliopsida > Asterales > Asteraceae > Senecio > Senecio squalidus. Next base: position 54,432,134 of record CAJVGC010000508.1, read on the forward strand.
GAGGCTGGTACGAAGTCTTTCAGCTTGCGCCGCGCACCGTCCCTACTCACTTGCTTGACCGGACCTCGTGCAACGCACGAGATCAGTCCCCTAGTTATCTCTAAACCGTGAATAACTAAGATAATTAATCTAAATCTATTTGACAATTTTATTTTATTGATTTCCACATTCATTGTTGCATTATTTGCATTGGGTAACACTATAATAATTTATATAATTTTTTATAAGAAAATTAATTAACTTCATGTACATTTATATTTAACGAAACTCGAATTTTGAGTTCAAATGAAAAAACGTACACCTACATTCATAATTCGATTTTTGGGTACACAAACATTATAATAGTTCCTATTCATGGGAACCCATTATTTTTAGCGACTGATTTGCAAATTATTACAAGTGCAAGAACTTAACAAAGACAAATATCCGACAATGGGCAAGAATGACATTCTACTTCAACCATAGGACTGAATCTAGTCGAGCCACCGGCACACAAACCAAAGGGTTAGCTCTACTAAGTGTGAGGGAGAGTGCCTCTTTCATGTCGACACTTGGTAGATTTCCATCTTTTCCGGCCTTCCATTCGAAGCATTGAATCATGGATCCTAACGTTGTTTGCACGACTTGCATAACTAGTAAAATCCCGAGGCACATCCTTCGCCCACTACCAAATGGTAACATGTGAAAGTGTTGTCCTTTCACATCCAAGGGGTTCTCTTGGAATCTTTCCGGACGAAATTCAAGTGGGTTTTCCCAATAGTTTGGATCTCTGCTGAGAGCCCATATGTTGACAAATATATTGGTTTTTGCTGTTATATGGTAACCCGCAACTATGCAATCTTGTGTTGATTGTCTTGGAATCAACGGGACAGCTGAGTGAAGACGTAAAGTTTCCTTGACTATTGCTTGGAGGTAGAGAAGGTTTGGTATCCGATTCTTGTATAAGTCTGGTTTTGCATTGGAAGTTTCGATTATTTAAAAAACAAAAAACCAAATTATCCTTTTATTGTGTTGATCCAATTATTTAAGATCGGTTATAATTTAGTTATTCGATTTTTCTTCACACCTTAGCTATAAGTATTTATAAATTGCTTCCATAAAACAAAGATTCTTTTATCAACATGACTTTACGTCAACTTTTCAAATAGTTACTAAATAGAAGTAAGTCGATTTGAGTCAACCAACAAATATTTATACATTGCTTCATAGAATATAAAGGTTTTAAGATTCATATGTCTTTACTTTTACCGGTATTGAATATAGTTTATCAACGAGAAGAAAGACTGTTGTATCAAGATTCAAAACGTGTCTTTTGGTAGTTATTTATAGCCTTATTAGTTTATGGGTATGTTTGGCGTTTATGAGTCTAGAAGTTATACCTTTTATTTTGGGGCTTTTATTTTCTAAAACCCTGAAACTTCTTGAGAAAAATTTAAATTTGAGGCTTTATTTTCAAATTAGAAGCTTAAACCTCTCACTACCAAACAAACTACATTTAAATGAAGCTTTTAATTTTGAAAATAAAAACTTGTAGCCCTTAAAAGCTCCTAAAAACTCTATACCAAACATACCATGTGTTTGACTTATTTCGTCACACTCATTTTCGGTTTATAAGTTAAAACTCGTGATTAGGTTTATTAGTTCGACAATACATAAAAGAAACAAACTTATGAAAAATAATACAACACCAAATAAGTTCATAAACCAAAGTATAAGCCAAAACAACACCCTTAAACATAACTTGTGGTCCTTTGCGTTTGCTTAAATAGTGATTTTGAAAATGAGATGAACTTTACCTATAGAACATATTTACTTCTTAAAAATACCTAGCTGAACCTGGTCAAGAACTTTGGTTAACTGGTAAAATGTTCATTGGTGTGTCGATTTCAAATAACTTACTCAGTCGAAATTAACGTTTTGGTTGATAATCCAATTTTTTTTGTTAAGAGGGTCATGTATCTTATACTTCCATAACTAGATTACTGTCCTGTGATAGCGCGGATAAAGATAAAAATTGGATCGTAAATTTTATTTTTATGTGGATATTAAGTTATTATGAGAACGCAATTTTACACGTATAATAACATATATATCTTTACGTTTATACATGTTTATAGTTATAATAACATATACACCTTTACGTTTATACAAATGTTTTGATACTTTGTATTAGGAGATTTTAGAATAAAAATAAAGTAAATCATAGTTCAAATTGAACGATTTATAAATAAATTAGAATTATGTTTTTATTTATTTAATTAGAGATAGAATGAAATACAAAATTTAATTATGTATTATTAAAAAGTGTAAAATAAAAATAATATTTAATAT